>OZ021722.1:26176498-26731394 GCA_963978545.1 Linyphia triangularis
GAATGGTATGGTCTAATTTCTGATTTTTCATTGGCAGAAGTTGAAAGCTGGTATATTTTTTCTGACGTAAAATGAAGTATTGTTATTTTTAGGTCTTTAACGCAGCGCCATAATGTGGAATTATATTTAGCTCTCTAGAATGTCTTGAATCATAGTTTTCTCCAGTTACAATCCAATTTATGATTTTTAATAATGGCTCATTTAAAATCACCCATTTGGAAGTATTTTAAAATTAATGGAAATGACGAAAGCAAAGCCCTATGTGTTACTTGCTCCACAGAATCGTTTAAAAAATATATTGTGCGCGGTAAAAGCCCAAAATCATTTTCCACAAAACCCTTATGGAACCATTTAATGAGTGTGCATAAGGAAATTCACCGAAGCTTAAAAGACTCACTAAATGAATCAAATATTGATGAACAAGAAAAAAAAATTCATCAAAACAAGAAATGCACGCAGACAACATTGGAATCGACATTATTTGTACCAAAATTGTGGAGTTTAGATGATCCTAAAGCAAAAGCCTTAACCGCAAAAATATGTAAGTACTAATTTTGTTTGTTTATATTAAATATATATTTTAAATATGGTATAACATAATGTTAAACATAATTCTGAAATATTTTCATCACATTGCAGAATGTTTGGTACAATTTTAAGTAACACACAAAACAAAATGGTGATGAAGTTTCAAAATTGTTCAGCAAGTGTAGGTATTGGCATCACTAAAACATCGTTTCATCAACTAAAGTTTAAATAAAAAAAATTAGCTCAGTGGCGTGACAGCCCGTGTGGACCAAGGCCTGCTGGGCCCAGCTCAGCTTTCTTGACTGTGGCATTTGTGTGTCACATGGCAGAAGTTCCGGTCAGATGGTCATTCTGACGCCGAACCCCAGTGTTTAGTTCCCAAGCATGCATGGTCCTCCTCAGTTTATTTCTTTCAGGTATAAACAGCTAAGTCAACCTTGCCCAGTCCACGAATCAAACCATGGACCTGTGGCATGCCTTGCGGTGCGCTAACCACTAATTATAATTTACTTGATACTTCATATCATGACCATTTTTTTCGTATAGCATATCGTATAACTATCGTTTTTAGTATATAGACCGAATATCCGGCCGGATATCCGGTGAAATCCGTTTCGGATATCCGGTGAAATCCGTTTCGGATATCCGTATCCGGTAGACATGGTACCCCGGATATCCGAAATCCGGTATCCGGTAAAACTCACATCCGTTCCATCCCTAGTTTCTAGTTCAATAATACGTAGCGATTTCCAATACTTTTGGTCTTTAAACGGCCATTTTAAAGGTCTACAAAATCTTCCCACTTCGAGCTCGAAGTCTACTTCAGACAAATATTTCCGTAAGTACCCAAATTTTTAGGTAGAGCTTTGGTCGTAACGTTTGTGTTACAGAAATTTCCTAAATAATTTCAACCTTTTAAATATAAAAAAGACAATGAAAAAGACAAACACTTTTAAACGTTATTTAAATTTGTTAAAGTGTCATGTAAATATTTTAAAAATACAGAATTGCAAATTTAGCTTCCACACTACACTGCATTACAAAACGGTAGTGAGAAGCAAATACAAAGGTCTCTATATCTGTATTTATCTAAAATTAGCATTTCCAGACAATTGCTACAATCAGAGCGATTTGTTAAATAAAAGGCCACGTCAAGTTTGTTTTAAATCTTGTCAACTTGGCGACATTTTTGTTTATAAAAACTTCAAAGTGACAGTGTTTTAGTTATTTGAGATAGATTTCCGTCGTGAAATGTAGTCAGAAACTGTTGTGCAAGCTTAGTATCTAGGCCTGATGTACCGCAATTAAACGTGTGTGAACGCTGTCTTTAAGGGGCAGTTATTGTCACAAAACGCCTTTTTTATTTTAAATTAAAAGATAGGCACTTTAATACTATACTTCTGTCAGAATATAGGAATAATACTGTTTTAATATGAATTACTAACATTAGATAGAAATAGCATAGCTGATAGAAATGTTTTTGATATTTAAAATTCGATGCAAACAACCCAAACACAAGTTGATTACAGATTCGGAGCTGTGATAATGAATATAAATATTGGTAATGTATACAAAGGATTTATATTAAAACTTTTTTTTTTGTGGGCTATATTATTTTATAATTCCTTCTACTTTTGATTTGTTATTTTTAGTTACATTTCAAACTAATTCCCTGTTATCTCACTTACTTCATAAAAAAAAAGCATTTAAATATTGCTTACCTGAATATTCTGTAAATAATGCCTTGCGATAAACAGGCGATTGTGTCATTCACTCTTATATTAGACCATCCTAAACACATAGAAATGCAGATCTCCAACAGAAAGAGTGTGCATGAATCTGGTTCTACCTAAACCAAATACAATATAATAAATTTATAACATTTCGCCATCTTTCCTGAACAATCCTAACAGCAAATGTAATCGTAATTTTCAATATTTGATAAATCAATAATTTCAGTTCTTCGGTTAGTTTGACCATTTAATAAAACGTGGTAAATGTGAATTCTAAGTTTTAAACTTTCGGCCTAATAATTACAAAGGTTGGGGGGAAAATTAAATCACCTGTATGAATTCAGTAATAAGTAATTATCTCTGATATGAATAGTCTAATTACGAGGGTAAGTTATACATATATGAGATTAAAATACTATAAGGCGACCGTTGCAAAATGATAAATATAACAAACACTTTAACCCATGAAATATTGATTAAAAATTCAATTTTTCATTCGTAATTTTGTGTATGTAAGCGTAACTCTTATAGTAATTCCACAGAATCTTATATAAAAAAAAAAAAAAAAAACCTCCTCCACTGTTGCACATTCATTATATAACTGTGAAAAAAAAATCGTAACAATAAGTATGTAATTTTCATATCACAAGAACAGAAAAAAAAAAGAAAAAAAAAAATTTGCAGAGTTATAGACTTTTGAATGTCCTTCTGTTTCTTTTAGATGTTCTTGTTACTTTCAATGGACAATTCCCGCATTTTTTAAATTTATTATTTTTTTATTCAATTCTAAATATTTTGAAAAGGCCACAAACACACAAATATCTGCTCAATGCGCTTTTTTTTTTCTTTTTTTTTTAAATTTGTAATCAAAGTTTTGTTGTTAGACGTTGGCGAGAAAACAATAATTCACTCGGCTCGAATTGAAGGTGACGTCAATATTTCCCAAACATCTTGGCTTGAAATGTTTTCCTGTTTTGCAAGTTTTCCGCAAATCGCGCCAACCTGTAAGGGATATGGCAATAGTCTACCAACGCCAATTATTTGGCAGAAACCTCAAGATAACCGTAGAGACGATAGGATCTCTTGATTTCACACAGATGATGTTGATCACAGATTTTGTTAAATGTTTTGATCGGACTGGTTTTGGCTCGGTTTTGGGGCATTTTTTTTTTCTTAGTATTTAACTAACTATTTTTTCAAAGACCTTTTGTTTAAATATTTGGAATCAGAAAGAAATTCCTCATAAACATATAGTAATTTCACTCGTTTTTAAAAAATGCGGGAATTGTCCATTATACCCATATGTATAGGGTAAAGTATTGTATTCGGTTTAAAAAAAAAAAATCGTTTTTTTTTTTTTTTTTTTTTTTTTGCATATCTCCATGTTTTGGAACATCCTGATTTCAAAAAAGTGATCTAGAAAAATGTCTGTCTGTGGTCAGCATAATTCTCTAACAAATTTACCTACGATGTTTAAATTTGGTATGAGGGTTAGTGGCGGCCATGGGACCTACCATTACGGTTTTCGTCAAAATCGCACCTGCGCATAAGGTAGATGCCATTGAAAAAATCATGTTTTGCAGTAATTGCTTAAAAACGGCTTTAACGATAATGTTCGAAATCGCTGTGGTAATGTCTCTGAAGGTATTAACTATTCCCACCTCCGAAATTCTCATAAAAATCTGTTAAAAGCTTAAAAAGTTAAAAAACGAGTGCCTTTAACATTGACCTCTTTGCCCTTGAGCATCGTCCATCAACGATTGATATTTTTTTAAAAAAAATTTTGCGTTTCTGACATATCCAAGAACAAGGTAATGTCTAACGAATAAAATCATCAATTTTGCCATTTTGGCAGTGTTTTTTTTTTTTTTTTTTTTTTTAACTCATGTAAAAATATCGCCAAACGGTCCATTTTTATGTGAGTGTGTGAAAATAAGAAAATGGTAAGTAACACCATGTTAAATATTACTGCAATTACCAATATTATATATAGTGTAATTGACTGTTGTGCGATGTTCCACACTCCTATTTTTTTTCTAGAAATTTGTTTTGCAGAGGAAATGTTTAACGAATTTTTACTTTTATCACTTTTGACATGACATAGTACTTATTGATACATCGAAGAGCTTTGCAACTGTGGTTACTGACGCATGCGCAAGACGAGCACAAATAATATCTCGTGGCTGAATTTTAGGCTGAAATTTTAGGCTGAAGTAAATTTTATCATATTCAACAGTAACTTTAGTCACATGACGAGTGTAGTTCGTCATTGAACGGTATAGTATGAAAAACCAATGACGAGCTAGACTCGTCCATTTTAACCAAATAGGTTAAAGTCATAACGGAAGAAACAATCGTGAAATTATTCATCTGAAAGACAAATATGTGGAAAAAATAGAAGAACTAATTTTTATCTTTGATTGAAAAATTACTTTAAAAAATGTGACTGGTGAGTCTTATACTAGTGTAATCCGATTACTAATATTCTGGTTTTTTTTTTTTTTTTTTTTTTTTGTTTTTTGTTGTTGAAACAGGTCTAAGGGTTATACGTATTGAAAACTATAGACCAAGAGTTTGAACGTTTTTGTTAATGGATTTAGAAGTATTTTCAGTATTTTAATATAAAACGATGATCGCACTGTATATTTATCTGATACGAATGTTGATAACATTTAAAAAAAAACTTTAAATTATATTGAATATATATTGATTGTTGTATTGAATGTCGAAAATTGTATTTTGATTGAAATTGTACATATTCACTTAGAATTCTTGTATCCAAGAACTTTGTTGTGGTTGATGAGAATCTTTTAAAAAATTAGTCATTTAAATTTAAAAACACAAGCTAATTAATACGACATTTACTAAAGTATTTAGTAAATTCAATCGGAAAAGTTAGCTACGGCTGCAGATAAAATTTGAAAACTTTACAGTCTCAAAATAGTTGTAATTAGCAACAACAGCAGTAATACTAATAATAACACTAGTAATAATAATGATAATGATGGAAACTGATGTAGAGGAAAATAATAATAATGTATTTTTTATAATTATTATTAATAAGTAGTAATAATAGTAATAATGTAGTAGCATATGTCGGAAACAGGAATTCCGCAAGATTGACATAATTTTTTTGCCCTCCGTCCTTTCTTATGAATAAAATATTCCGATTTTATAACTGTGCATCAACATTTCAAAATGTCCAGTATAATTTATCCAAAATTGGACAATATTGACCAATATGTGTAACAACAGCCGGTTTACACCTTTCCATATTAAGAATGACTAATGTCAAACGATATCTACTGATGGGCTATTATTACTATATAATTTTAAAGAATAATAATACTATTACTACTACTACTACCACTACTACTAATGGTAATAATAATCATTATTAACTATAACAAATAAAAAATAATAATTACGTCGTCGATGTAATACGGAACTTCTTTGATAGTTTCAAAACTTGTTTTGTTTGGACTGACAATGTAGAATAGATGACCAATTTTTTCTAGTACTTCCATTTCATATGCAATTCTGTTTTTCACTGTAAAGAATATTAAAACACGATTCCATCAAGCCGTGCTGCCTTCAAAGTTTTTATTCAAGTTATTTAACAAAATTATTATTATTATTATTATTTTTTTTTTTTTTAAAGAAGCATAAGCGTTTTAAAGCATTAGGAAAATTCTCTATCTGAAGCACGGCGAATTTGTACTCTTTTTTCTACTCGTAAACAAATTAGAATTCTAAAAATTATGATGAACCTATAGTAGTTATGTTTTATACAGTACTAATTCGTGCAAAGTTATATTGAAAAATAATTATTTTAACTAGGTCAAATATATATTTATAAGCCACCGACGTACAGGGCACGGTACAATTCTAATTTGTTTACGATTAGAAAAAAGAGCCAAAATGTCCCGTGCGTTCAGTAGAGAATTGCCCATTACATTATTTATTAGACATTATGAGTTTTATAAATTGATGAGTTTATTATAATCATGAATTTTTATGTTTTCAAAAATTTCAATTTCAATTTTAAAAATACTGATTTGTTACTTATAGAAGGATTTATATTATTAGTAAGGTGCTTTTGCAGAGTATGAGTTATTTTCTGTTTATATTATTCGTACTTAATGGAGACTATGGCACCAATCAATAAAGTAAAATACATATATTCTAAATAATTGATAATTATATATGTGCTTACAATTATATTTCACCTACTACATTTTTCCAATAATCTTTTGACATTTTGTAGCACTTGAAACCTTCAAAGTAAACTATTCTTAGAAAAATCCTTATTTTGTCTTTCTGTTTAAAATTCACTTCCCTGAAACCAATTTCATACGTCGAAATGCATTTTTCTGGGAATATATTGCAGGTTCCTTAAGATTTTCGTCTCTTAAAGGGTTTGCAATAAAATAAATTGTTATAATTAGGGCAATATGAAATGTGTATAAAATATGCGCCGAAAAAAAATTAAGATTAAACAAACTATACTAAAATTCAATAGCCATTATTGTCAGACTCACCTGGTAACTTGAAAGTTATATTCCAATTCAAAATATGGTATATTTTAAATATTAATCGTATAAGTCTTTAGTAATGTACTAGGTGCTCTTCCAGATACATATTTACAAAAAAATATAGATCGAAATTTTTTTTGAACCTACGTTGGAAATTTGTTTGTCCTGTTTTCCTAAGAGTCATGAAATGTATTTTATATCGAAAGGATATGAAACAGCAATCATATAACAAAATCGATATTCTCTTTGTTTGAACAGATTGGTTCGGAAAGCTTTTATAGAGAAGAATTCTATTGTAATGGTAGCTAAGAAAAGTTCACTCAAACGTAGTTGTATCGAAATTTGTTCTTGCTTAGATCTAGGAACACAGTGTTCCGTCACCAAGTTAATTGTCAAAATAGCAGACATGAAAATGTATATTATGTTGACAAAGTCAGGCCTGATTTCGACCTCTCGCAGCTCAGTTTCTATTATAGCTAGAATGCTGATTTTTCTTTAAAATTAAATTCAAATTTATTTTTTAAGTATGAATCTTTTTTTTATATTCCAATCAAAAGATAACAGTATCCCACGATTATTCTGTACTTGCCAAATTTTTATTTCAAAATGCAAACGAGAAAAATAAATTAGAAAATCGTTTCCCTAAAGTGCGGAAAATCTTCTGTGTAATAACTCAAAATCTTAGGATTGATACTCTACATTTTTTTCTTATCAGCAGTTTTCTCTAACATTTCTCTACAAATGTGCAAAATTTCAAACTTTTGTTAGGTTGACAGTTTATTTTCAAAACGCGTTTAACGCGTTAGTAATTTTTTCACATTCAGTTTAAACTATAACAAGTATAACTTGTACGCGTAACTCTGTTGTATTACTATATGCGTTGAGTACTAGACCTTTGTCATCTTCTTATGGAGGAATATAAATAACTAAATCAATACTTGTTTTTCTATAGTCTAGTGCTCAACTAATGATATTTAAGTTCATTAATCAAAGCTTAGATTCTCTGTTGGAACCCTTTCATAAAATCAATGTGCTTTTATGCTTAAGATTATGTGACCCTAGATCTTTCTACCTGATCAAGATTCTAAGTAAAAAGTTATTTGTTTCACATTAAAATATGAGTTTAATAAGCAACTTTTTGTAAATTCAATTATGACACTATATTTCAAAAGCTAAATAATCGACATTTTATCCAATAGTTGTTGTGTGTTCAAAATTCTGGAGGTTTTTATTTAGATTCACATAATAAAACACCCTTTTCGATTCGTTTTTGAATAATTTTATTTATTTTTTTCGAAACTTGACTCATTAAAAACAATTTTTAACTTTCCGTTTAATTCGAGAGGTACAGTGGGACAATCTTATCACCTAATCCCACTTATTAATTGTATGTCAAATATATATATATATATATATTTTTTGACACTTTTTATAATGATGCTCATCAGTTGTAGACTGAGAGGTGACTGCAATTTTTGAACCCCATCGAACATCATTCTGATTTTTTTATAGAAATTGAAGAAAAGTGAGTAGATTACGAATCCACTGGTCTGCCGTGGAAAAAATGGCCGAAACTGGTCAAAAATCGACTTTTAATAAGTTGAACTAAATCCAATTGCCAAATGCACCATAACTTGCCAAATAATGAACATTTTTTTTTTTTTTTTTTAAAACCCTCACTCTTTAATTTTCAATTAAGAAGGTTGCAGACAATTCGGATGCGTGACTATGGCTTACTTGCATCTTTCACAAATGAGCCAAATTGGCAAGAAACATTTTGTCACTGATGACATAACTGATGCCGCCAATTTGGCTTACTTTTAAAAGATACAAGTTTTCCGAGACAGAGATCAGAAATCGTTTGCGCTTTTTCTCATTGAAAATCAAAATGCAGTGGATTGCCAGACGAAAAAGTTTGTTCTCTTTTTGGCACGTTATGACATATTTGGTATTCGGATTTTAGTTCAACTCATTCCAAGTCGATTTTTGACCAGTTTCGGCCATTTTTGCAACGGCAGACCAGTGGATTCGTAATCTACTCACTTTTCTCCAAATTCTATTAAAATTCAGAATTAAAAAATTGCAGTTGCCTCTAAGAACAATTGTATAAATGAACATAATTAAGTGTTTACTATATGTTTTCTCAAAAGTAGACCCATCCAGCACATTTTGCGCCCGAACTTGGAGGTCAATTTATTGCAAGTAGGCTCAAATATCTTAATCGAATTATTTTTTTCGAATGAACAAATAATAAATAAGGACACAAATAACAAGTATACGTTTTATTTACAAAAAAAAAAATATATCATTAAATAACACAAAAACGTTCACAAATCTCACTATATTCAAATAAAAACAATTATAATCCACTTTTGTAGAGAACTTATTCCACTTTCTTTGAACTAGAATACATTTTGATTGAGACACTTTTGACACATTGGCGCAACCAGAAAATTCCTGATGCAAGGAATGTAAGACGAACTAAAGTCAAAAATAAAAGTTGATAGTTCAAAGCGAGAGTTGATATTCTTGTGAACGGCAAAAAGTAGTAATCAATTGAGATGTATAAAACACTACGTAGAAGTTCCAACCATGGCGTATATAATCTAAAACAATAAAAATAATTGAATGTATATTTACAAAATATGCTAGCAATTAGAAATATACGTCATAACTACATTAGAGTTATGTATGTAATAACAATCTGTTTTAGTAATGCCTTTAATTTAATTTTGCCTTTCAAAACACGTCTTTCTATTTTTTTATTCCCCTACGCCGATCACACTTTCAGTAACTTCCCACGTTATCGACAACCTACTTGTGTGAGAATTGTTCATGTCTGCCCTTTTCCAACAGTAAGCTATATACTTATTACTTATTAATGCTCGTCATTGCGTCTCATATATATAGTTCCCACACCCGTAGTATTTCAATTTCTTTTGAGCTGGTCACGATTTCCAAGATTCTACAAAATTAGTGTTTTCCAGAGCTTCCATGCGACGAAGACATTACGAATTCATTCGATAGCCACTTGTTAAACAATAAAGACGTATTCTAAGCCTCTTAAGGAAATTAATATCATAACACATACTGCAATGAATGAAATTGAAATACTGGAATTTAAAACATGACAGACACATAGTATAACGTACCTTCCTTCTAGTAAAGTTCCGAGAGTGCTTAGAGAAAATACTTCGTAAATGACAGCTCCATATAAAATTCCAGGCGGAAAATTCTGTGGATATAGTATAAAAAATTAAATGTAATTTTCTTCGAGTAATCCTTTAATGTAAAAGAATAGTACTATAAGATATATTAGTAAAACTTAATGAGATGCAATTAAGTATCATACGCTGAATGTTTAGTTATACAAAACGTAATCAGTAACATTCGATTGTTTCATTAATCAGTAAAGACAAATGAACTTTCCGGATAATTATAACGTGTGACATATTCTCTTAAATTCTTGACCTTTGTAGAGTATTCTTTGTCAGTTTAGTTTATAAGTAAGACGTGAAAGAAGTTCTCTTATGTGTCTGAATTTTTTGTTATAAAAATAACTTGTATTGTAAAAAATTCCACTTACAGGGTAGACATAATATTCAGGAAAGAAAGTTCCCTGATAATTCCCTAATTGATTTCTAAAACGTTCCCTGATTTTACGACAAACTTTTTTTTTAAATTCTCCCAATTTTTCCAGATGTGCAGACACCCTGATCAAATAGAACATTATGCTAAAGAGATAATACGTCAATTTTTAAAAAAATAGTTTTGGTAGTAATGAAATGTTTAAGTTATTCCTCAATATTAAACTTCTAACGATTATCACCACTATTCTCCAAGCAAACAGCACCAAAATACGTATGAACGGGGAAACTTACCTTTAAAACAATGACAGAAAATTTTCCTGATTTTTGAGAAATTTAAAAAAAACTCCCTGACATTTCCCTGATTTAAAGGTTTGTGACCATTCGGATATAGTCTGTTAATTATCTAACATAAAATTATTATTTAAAAAATTTTGTAAAGCGAAATTTATACAATTTTGTTCCAGTGAAATTTATACAAGAATTCCATTGATTTTCCTTTAGAGAACAGTATAGTCAAGCTAATTTTGAAACTTATTGGAAATTCGTATCTCTTGGCATTTCTTTATGTGTTACATGTTTACATGTTTAAATGTGAATATATATTTAAAAAGATTTTATTTCACTTCAAACAATGCCCCTTGGGGAATTTAACTTTCCTCTTACTGAAGTAGACTTAACACTTTACTGAAACTCAAAACTTCGTCACTTTCATGGACAAAATATAGTTAGTTTCAATTCTTTAGGTGGCGATACTTATCAGATTGGTATTGAGAGAAACTGAATTCATCTAAATTATCACTAGGAAACATGTTGGCTCGATAGTAAGTAACATTTTGCATGTTTATTATTTATAATAAAAGTAGAAAATATAAGTGTCCTGTAATCATAATGTATTTCAGTAGGTTCTTTTAAGTTATCTAACACAAATTGTTTAACTTACCTAATTCAACTGATTTAGATTTACAAATCTAGCACAAACTATTTTATATAGAGTTTTATTGTTGTGCCCAAACGAAATCTATACCCTATTAATGTCATATTATTGATTAAATTTGACAAATAAGAATCTCTAAACTTCAGCAAGCCTTTTCATGGGAGATATCCAATTTAATATTTTAAAACATTTGATAGAAATGATTACTTATTCAAGTTAGATGGTTTTTCGGTGACAAAACTGTGTAGTCTACTTTTTTCTCTAATTAATTAAAGCTGCCAACTATATAATAAAATTTAAAATTGAATATAATTCGTTTAAAATAATTTATTGGTATCCGATAAAGGTTTGTACAAACTCCTGAAATCGATAAAAATCAATAGGTTAATTTAAATCAAAAATCGTCTCCATCCAAATTCCTTTTAATTTTTAGAATAACTCCCAAAAAGTGTGAACAGAAACTAAAAGAGAAACCCAATTGAATCTTACCTGACGTCCATCGGCCATTTCAACATACCCTAACACAAGTAAAGTGAAATGGCAAAGTACATAAAGTTTACACCACTTAGGCAATTGAGGATCATATTTCGGTACTGGAGCTTTCACCTAGAAATACCAAATAGATCATCAATATTAGCTCTTTAGAATACAAAGAAAACCAAAGGGACGATTAATTCGATAAAAAATTTATAATAATATGTTATTTAATAAGTCATACAAGTATATCGCATATTTATATTTTGACTCAGTATGTGTAGGAGGATAGTGTTTGATCATGAAAGAAGCAGTTTCGCCTTTGCATTGCTTTAATGAAGCATATTATGTGGTTTTACAGAAGATCCAGTAAGATAAAAAGCACTCTCTCAGTTTGCCTGTGCTTCTGCTTATAAACAATAGCAGGGATCGTTGCTGATGAATGACGTAGTGGGTAGAGCGTATATGACATTTATGAATGCTATTTATTGAAATAAAAAAAAAATCATTGAAATTTAGCTATGCATAACATTGAATTCACTGCATGTGAGGTATTTAAACTTAAGTAGTATTATTGAAAAAATTAGCAACGACTGAACTTCTCAGCCATTCAGTTAAATGTGGATTCCAAACTGTGATGGAGTGTAAAAATAAAAAATAGTGGAACACTATCAATTAACATTACAGTCTAACTGAATTAAGAAATATTTCATTCCTCTAATAAAATTGTAATAGAACGCGGTTTCATTGCGTTTCCTTTTTACTAGATACCTGATTTCAAACTTGAATTACAATAGTTCTTACCTAGGACTCAAACTCAAATACTTTAAATGAGACGCTGCCTGTTATGTTTAAGAAGGGCTCAAAACTTACGGATGCATTACAACTTAATGTTTCATAAAACACTGCAAATAACACTACAATCAGTTTAGAAAAATTCAAAATATCCTTTATTTGAATCAATATTCTTTGTCATATTCAAATATATGTTTCTAAACGTAAATCCTACTTGTAAAACATTTTTATTTCTGAATTATATGTATAAATAATTTCTATTCTAAAAAAAAAACAATATTAGTTTAAACCGGAAAAGTTTCATTCTGTAAATATTCAGACGGAAAAGTTTAGAACTGGAAATCTTTTATTATTTTGTTTTATTTGTTTAGATTACCACTTAATTGTAAATAATAATATTTAAATAAGTAGGTACAGAATAAATATATATTATTCATTAAAAATTAATTTAAAAAAATTCTTCGTTGATTGAAGAAAATACTATGGCTTACATCAGGTATGTCTTCAATGGATCCGTGCCATGGCTTTCCTGGAGCCCATCCGGGGCCCTTAAATATCACTGATAATTTGTTCTTCCATCCTTCAGTTGCCCAAAATGTTCTCCATATGTGCATAAAATGACATAACTGAAATAAAATAAATATGAAATAAAAGAAATATAAAAAGAAATTATATATTTAGGCGACAACTTTCTGTTTGTACACACATTCATTAGGTTAAAATCCAGTAAAAACAAATTAGACCGTATAGGCGATATTAAAGACAGTATGATTTTTACAAGATTGTTTTTCGTAAAAATACTTTTACGAAAAACAATTTTTTCTCCCCTTTTATTGTAAATACATTCATTTTAATTCAATTAAGATGAATGTTTCAAGAATTGGTAATGTGTCACATGTCTGGCATTTGCATTTCACCATCCAAATGATATTCTGTTGTCACGTGCTTTCATGGAAGCTTCCACAAACACTTACTTGTATGTAGAACGGCTCGAATGTGTCGATGGGGTGAGTGAGTCCGTAGACCACCTCCTCCCCCTCCGCCTCGAATGTTCCGAACATCCGGTCCCAGATGATCAGGGTGCCTGCATAGTTCTTGTCGATGCAGTACCTGTTGCGACCTGAAACAAGATTATTACAGTTTGTTTCAATGTCAATGCAACTTCTTTAGGATGAAATTATAGTTATATACTTGTAAGAAGTGCATTACCAAATTGTCAAAGAGGTTGATTTTTGTGTGTGGAATACAGGTTTTTGATGTGAATTGTATTAAAATTCTGAAGAAAGTAATACATCCTACCATTGGAAGATTTTAAGTCTTAGTTCATTATTACCAAACAAAATGTTTCCTAAGTTTTCTTTTCGTTTCAAGTATTAAAGTTGGTGTTGTTGTTATTATTATTATGATATAAAACGTTAAAAAAATCTAAGTATATTTTACTTGCATTTGTAATTAAATAATATTTATCCTTATTTTAATTGGTTTCATATTTGAGATATCTAATATCATTCTATATTATCATATTTAAAAAAAATAAAATTTAATCTTAAATCTTACCATGGTGCACTCTATGATGACTGGCGGTGTTCAAAATATACTCCAGTGGTCCCAATGATTTTATTGCCTGCAATGAGAGAAAATTAAAGCATAAGACAAATAATGAATTTATTGTTGTAAGAAAAGCATGATTTTTCACATAACATGTGCAACGTACAAGCCTGTTCATGTTCTATAGACCAAATACTTCATTTTTTTGGACATAATATCTATCGAACTATCTCATTAAAACATCAAACATTTGAAATATTTTACCACACATAACAACTGTAACAAAAGCTCATTACGAAATTTGGAGGGGAAATAACTGCTGAGAATTTGGAGGGGAAATAACTACAATGATTTCGATCGACTATATTGATGCTATTCATTAATGCATTCAAAGATATTCTTGAAGCAAAAACTTAAATTTTAAAGCAACGGATATTCTCAATTAAAACCAAAGAAAATTTGAATTTCTCCTTCGTGTTTTGGAAATGATTTGCTCAAATCAACTCCCACTGAATATTAGAACAATCATTTCCAGTTGTTATACTTAATTCATGAACAAACATTTCGGTTAGAGAATATTCATCGACATGAACGTACCTCGGTGTGAATCCAAAATTGGTAAAGCAGATTGAACGAATAGTGCACTAGAAATACACTGGGGGGTATAGCTAGTGCCATCGGTAAGTTTAACACCTGAAAAAAGAAGACATATTTAGAAAAAAAGAAGGAAAAAACACACACACAAAAAACCTTAATCAATTTTATTAGAGAAAAACTTAAAATACTTTATTAATTCCTCACAAATACTAATTAAAATTGAAACTTGCTTACCTGCAAAAAATAACTCTGCACAACAGACTGTCTTAAGGCTGTGCTTAAGTTGTAGTCTTCAGAGCTGTGATGTACTTGGTGGGCTGCCCACAGGAAGTTAATTTCTATAAAAATATCAACCAAGTTTATTATATATTGTTACTCATTTTTTATCAATAATTTTACATAATGGAAATAATCTTTAAATGTACATTTACTTATTTTTCAAAAAATTTACACAAATTACATCTGGGGCAGTTGTATTGAACAGTGCGTCTAAAGTTTTGCGCAAAACTCTCTCGTTTTCGAATAATTGTAGTACAAAACTACCGTTTTCGAATAATTGCTCATATTCTATTGAACACCGGCTTCTTTTTTTGGGACACAATGCCTGTCGAACTACCTGTTTGAAACATGTGACATGTAAAATAATACAATTTTTTGTGTCCCGCTTAAACATCTAACAATAGTCAACTAGCATATTGACGTCCCATCTTGAAAATTGCTACACACATTTAAGAAAAAGTGTAATAAAATTAGACTTTTGCAACGTATATATTATAACGAAACTTAATATGCATTATTGATAGCTCGTCAACGGGAAAGATATAAATCTAATTTGAAAGTAAAAGCAGCTGAAACGAGAAATTGAATTTTCAAATATTCTTAGTTCAATACTCGTATTAGAAATTATTTGTATTCTCTTCTGTGACTGATACTTTATGTGGATGAAGTTTTGACAACAGCTTATCGGATAATTTTCTTTTTTGTAAAAAAAAATTTATTAGCATTTTTATCGAAAAAAGTTTCCGTAATTAAAAGAAAAGAAAAATAATGCTTTTCTAAATTGGGAAAAAGAAAAATATCATAGTTTCAAAGCGATTCACGTCATCTCCTTTAATGCAACAATTTAAACAAGGAACTCAATAATTCTGGGGAAATAAATCAGAACGAAAGAATTGCATTCTTTATAATTTTAGTTATAATTTCACACAATTTAAATTTTACTCTGGCGTAATCCGTTTATTCGGAAGCCGCCAACATTCGTACAGGATGGTCCAAACCAAGGACTACACATATACAGTTTAACTAAGAATTAAACACAGATCCATTGATTGTAATAATCCTATCTTTTTTACTATGCTACTTGGCCAGAAAACAAGTAAACATTTAAAAACAACTATACAAGGTATGCAGTGTAACTTCAATGCAAATTACCGTGACTCGCCCTGTGCGCCCAGTAGTAGAGGAAATCAACAGCAATGAAGCAGATCCACCATGTCCATAGCGAGTTCCAAGGCAGTTCTACGATTCTCCAATTGGTGTAGATGTAGATGTAGGCTGCCAGTTTCCAACTATGTAACAGCACCCTGTGAAATTGTCGGTTTTGTTTTTTATGTTACGCTAACACATGTTGAAATACCACTGAATAATTTACATTGAATGAAGAGATGTTGTATTCAGGGAGTTCGTAAAATGTTTTGGCAAAATAGAAGAGGTAATATCCCGCATTAAGATGAACATCATTGACTAAGAAACCTTGAGTCACTTGATTCAGACATTTAGGATTCAGGCAATTTTAACAAGCCATTCTCATATACCATATAAGCTACATATGTGGCGAATATTGGCGAGAAACTTGGCGAGAGGGGGAGATTGTTCGCCGTTCGCTGCGCAGGTTTCTTCACTCGCTTTTTGGAATGCCTTAAATAAAGATCTTGTAATTGATAACGCATCGATGATTTTGAGTGGTGTCATGTTTCCTTTATAGAATTGGTGCATAGGCTGGGAAATGTTGTGTTGTTGGGAATTATTGTGTTGTAAGTGATACTAACCACTTTGGATTATTGGCGCATGTTTTCGCTGCATGTTGGGGTGAGTAATTGGTTTTTGTTTATGTTTATTTCGTTGCTTTGGTTGATTCGTGTGTCGGTGTTGCGAAAATTGAAGTTGTTCGTTTTTTGATTAAAGGAAAGTAATTAATAAGTTAGAGTGGATTCTAATATTGGTTTTCTGTTTGTGGAGCTGAAATTTGTACTAGATTGCTGCATTTTGGATTAGTATGGTATTGTCATTTTAATATTTGTTTTGCTTGTAAAGTGTTTCGGTTTAAAATGGATGCATCAAATCTGGCTTTATTAGAAAGAACAAAAAAGACTCGTTCTGTCATAAGGTCTATTGTGACAAGGCAAACTAATAAATTGGAATCCGAAATAAATAATTCTGCCGACAAAACAGTAGTACATGAAATATATGTACAGTTAATTTCTAAATTTGAGGAATTAAGTAAACTCGATAAGGAAGTCGAGGGTTTAATAGATATCGATAATCTGGAAGATGAAATATTAACTCGTGAAGAATATAGAGATAAATTTATAATTTGGAAAACCCGCGCTGAGCGTTATATAGAATCGGTTTCGATTCCAAGTTCAGTTAGTATTCAAAATTCGCGGGAAACACAACAGCAAAACGTAACACTTCCTGTAAATAGCCCGTTTCCTTCTGCTTTAACAAATCAATCACGCTTGCCAAAACTTACTTTAGAGTCTTTTTCAGGCAAAGATATAAGTAGTTTCCCTAGTTTTTGGGCTAGATTTAAATCAGCAGTGCATGAAAATTCAAGTTTGAGTGATGTGGACAAATTTTGCTATTTAAAATCGGTTGTCACATCTGATGCTGAATTGGCAATACGAGGTTTAACGCTGACTTCGGAAAATTATGCCGCAGCCATTAAAATTCTAGAAGATAGATTCGGACGTAAGGAGCTTATAGTTGACTATCATATGAATCGTTTGTTAAATTTGACCCCAGTTCGCAAATCATTTGATGTTATCGCGTTAAGAAATCTGTATGATCAATTGGAATTAAGTATTAGGGGACTCGAAACGCTAGGAATATCTCCTAATTCTTATAGCTGTCTTTTGTTTCCGATAATTATGAAAGCTATTCCCCCTAATTTGGCGTTAGAATTCAATCGAATTTATAAAGATAAGCAGTCCCAAATCACTGATTTAACATCATATCTACGCGATGAAGTTCAAAGTCGTGAGCGCACGGACGCTTTAGTAAAATCACATGAGTCACAAATCAAAGGCTCACATTCGAATAAATTCTCCGAGAGGGCGCCTAGATTCTTAACCCAGACGCAACAAAAGAGTAATTCGCGATTTTCTTCAAATCATAACAAATCAACTGTGAGCGGATCTGCAACCGAACTCCTGGCAGCTGCGCATTTTAGTTGTATATTTTGTTCCGAAAATAATACTCATTCATCTGATTTGTGTGAGAATTTATGCGCTCAACAAAAGAGGGATAAGCTTATTAAGGAACGTAGATGTTTTTTATGTTGCAACACTAATTGCCGTGTAAAGGGTTGCAAAGGGATTGTTTGTACTTACTGTCAGGGTCGCCATGCTCGCGCTATTTGCTTCAAGTTAGAAAATTCTAAAAAACAAAATTCGCATTTAGACTTGAAAGAAAACTCTGTTGACGTTAAATCGACGACTTCAAATTCTGTTATGAATAATTGCAGTGGCGTTTTGTTGCAATGTGTTAAGGTAGAAATTATCGGTAGCACTTCATCGGATAAAATATTTTGTCTTTTTGACAATGGATCGGAAAAGACTTTTGTTAAGAAAGATGTATCCCGTAGATTGGGATTAAAAAAAATAGGTTTGGAAAAGCTAAATATTTACTCGTTCGGATCAAAAACTCCTAAAAATCAAACTTGTTCCAAGGTAGAAGTTAGACTAAGGAATGTATTGAATGGGCAGGAGACTATGATTGAGGCATTGGAAATTGAGGAAATTTCTAAGGCGACACTTAGTCTTCCGAACCCAGAAGTTTGGAAGGAAATGGAATCGAGTTGTGTTAGATTGACGTTTAGTTGTAGTGAATCAACTGGGAGTTGTGAAATTTCGTTGTTAATTGGTTCAGATTTTTATTGGTCCTTAACAAATCAAGTAAAAAGACTTGATTCATCATTGGTTGCTGTCGACACCAGTCTGGGATGGTCTCTTCAGGGTAGATGCGATGAGCAGAGCGAATGTACTTCGGTGCATTTGATTCACAGTGAAGATGAATCTGTTTCGGCTGAGTTAAGAAGGTTTTGGGAGATTGAAAGTTTAGGGATACATGATAAGGATTCGGTGTCTTGGAGTAAGGGAGATGAAGAGGTACTAAGTGAGTTTGATAACTCAATTAGTTTCGTAGATGGTCGATATCGCGTAAGTTTGCCATGGAGACCAGGTATGAGAGAGGCTTTACAAAATAATGAGTTTGTTGCGCGTAAAAGCTTTAAAGGGTCGGTTCGTAGATTCAAATGTGATCTCGAGTTGTTTTGTGAGTATAAGGATGTAATTGATGATTATGTTAGGGAAGGTATCGTTGAGCGTACTTCTTGTGAATCTTTGTCGAATAGTCAGGGATTTTACCTACCCCATTATGCAGTGATACGTAGCGACAAAACCACAAGTCGGCTTCGAGTCGTTTTCGATGGTTCGGCTCACGAAGATAAAAATTTGTCGTTAAATGAGACTCTATATACTGGACCAAATTTGCATCCCAATATCTTAGAACTGCTTCTGAGATTTCGAGAAAATTCTGTGGCCTTTACAGCTGATGTGAAATCAGCTTTCCTTCAAATTGAATTGGACCTTGCTGATCGAGATTTCACGCGTTTCTTCTGGACTGATAATCTAAACAATGATCCCTACGTTCTAAATTTCACGAGAGTTCTTTTTGGACTTAGGCCTAGTCCATACCTGCTTGCAGCAACTTTAAAACATCATTTCAAAAAATACAAGGAACAGTATCCTCATACATTTAATTTGCTAAACAGCTCTGTGTATGTTGATGACGTCATATCCGGCCGAAATGATGTTCAGGACGCTCTACGTACCTCCATGGAGTGTTTGCAAATATTCAGTGATGCTGGCATGTTACTCCGCAAGTGGCGAACTAACTCGAAGCAACTTTATTTGTTATGGCAACAAGAAAGGGTTGAGCCAGAATTCTCTGAAACTGTTGCTGTTGATCTTAGTCTACCGATTAAGGTTTTAGGACTTTCTTGGGATCCAGAAAGAGATTTGATTTATTTTGATCCGAAAGACTTATTGAAGTTTATGTCTCGTAAAATCGAATCAAAGAGATTTATTCTAAGTGTAGTTGGGCGTATCTTCGACCCTATAGGGATTATCGGCCCATTTGTCATCAAATTGAAACGTGTACTTCAAGATCTTTGGACTCTGGGAGTGGACTGGGACTCGGAACTTCCTCCAAAGCTACGCCACCAGTGGCAGCAGTGGAGTAGCGAAGCTGAGGACTTGACTGAGATAAAGATACCTCGGTACTATTTAGGTAAATTAAAACAAGATGTATCAATGTTTGAGATACACTGTTTCTCCGACGCGAGTAAGACAGCCTACGGTACAGTATTGTACTTGCGTTTTGTTACTCGTAACAATGAAATTGAGACGAGTTTTATTTGCTCGAAGGGTCGTGTAGCACCTTTGAAGTCAATGACAGTGCCCCGACTTGAATTGACAGCAGCTTTATTGTCAGCTAGGTTGGCTAAACAGGTATCAACTTGCCTCAGATTCGACGCCAACATTTACTACTGGACATATTCTCTTATTTCGTACTACTGGATTCGCGGCGATTCTTCAACATTCAAACCTTACGTAAAAAATCGTGTTGAAGAAATCCAAATGCTCTCCGACCCGATCCGGTGGGGACACTGTCCAGGAAAGGACAATCCTGCTGATCTCATTTCGCGTGGTACATCTGCTCTCAATTTAGTGCAAAATGAACTGTGGTGGAACGGTCCACCTTGGCTTAAACTACCACCTGACCATTGGCCAAATCTTCATCGTCCAATTTTAGATTCGGAACTTTGTTCTGAAGAATTGGAACTTCGTTCCAGTGTGCATGTGGCAGTTACCCAACCGAAGGAATTTCTTGTCGACATAGAACGATTCAGCAGTCTTAAAAAACTTTTGAGAGTAACCGCATGGATTTTTCGATTCGTGAACAATGTTAAGAACTTAAATAAATCATTGAGCTTGTATCTTACTGCAGATGAGATACAAAATGCTGAATATTTTTGGATCAAATACGTTCAAACCGAATTCTATTCTGCTGAAATATCAGCTTTAAGAAGTAACAAGCAACTTCTGAATAACTCGGAAATAAAGAGTTTAGTGCCTTATTTGGATCAAGACTCTTTGTTACGAATTACTGGACGGTTGCTCGAAGCAGAGTTATGCTTTGGTGAAAAGCATCCTGTAATTCTTCCTCGACGCTGTAAATTTACCGAGTTACTTGTAACTAGAGTACATGAAGAAATAGGTCATTGTGGTGTATCTGCAACTTTGACTCAACTTCGAAAACATTATTGGGTACCTAAAATCCGTCAATTAGTTAAAACGGTCATTCGCAACTGTCTCATTTGCAAAAAATATAATGCCAAACCAGCTGATCAACTGAGTGGTCAGTTGCCACAAGATAGAATTTCCCGATATCCTCCTTTTCAAATCGTAGGTGTTGATTTTACAGGTGCAATCCTTGTGAAGAACAGTAAAGATACTCAAAAATCTTACGTCGCTTTGTTTACGTGTGCTGTAACACGAGCCGTTCATTTGGAGCTAGTATCGGACATGTCCACAAAGTGTTTTTTACTTGCTTTTCGAAGGTTCCTTGCACGAAGAAGTAATTGCCAAGTGATTTACTCCGACAATGCTCGTACATTTAAAGCGGCTCAAAGAGAGTTAACGTATTTCACTAACATCTTGAAAGACAGCAAGTTACAAAATTTCGTCGCAGACAAAGGTATCCGCTGGAAATTCATAGTTGAACGTGCCCCTTGGTGGGGTGGCTTCTACGAACGCCTTGTTAAGACTGTAAAGGAACCACTGCGTAAAATACTTGGCAAGGCACTTGTGACATTTGAAGAACTTTCAACGATTCTCTCAGAGGTTGAAGTCATCGTCAACAATCGACCTCTAACCTATGTAGAGAATGACCAAGGGGAGCCAGAACCTCTCACGCCGGCTCACTTCCTCGAATTAGGTTATGGTGATTCCAAATACCCTGTACATTTCATCGAACTGATTGACTCTACATCGGCCAAGCAATCATACCAAAGGAGAAAGACTTACCAGACACTCCTTTTGAAACAAATTTGGAGACGCTGGAAAGAACAGTATTTACTCCAAATAAAGACTGTTAATAACTTTAAATCCCCATCTCTTCGTAAAAACTTGCAATTAAATGATGTGGTGATTGTTGAAGGGAATGTTAAGTCAAAATTATTGTGGGAACTTGTGGTAATCAAAGAGATATATATTGGAAGAGACAATAATGTTAGATCTTGTTTAGTTAAAACTTCTAAAGGTCTCTTCAGAAAACCAATCCAATTGCTTTATCCTTTAGAAATTACATGATGTTCTTAAACTAATTTGTTCTTATTTTTCACATTTATGTTAATGAAGAGTACATTATTAATTAATTTTAAATTTTATTTGTTGCAAGATCTTTAAGTATGTATCTTAATTGTTTATTTTCATTTGATTGTTTATTTCATTGCTTTGATTTGCATTATATGTTTAATTGGGTGAACATTCTGTTCACCGGTGGGGTGTGTGGCGAATATTGGCGAGAAACTTGGCGAGAGGGGGAGATTGTTCGCCGTTCGCTGCGCAGGTTTCTTCACTCGCTTTTTGGAATGCCTTAAATAAAGATCTTGTAATTGATAACGCATCGATGATTTTGAGTGGTGTCATGTTTCCTTTATAACATATAATACTTAATTCTTATGTGTTTTCATATTTTGGTCCGCCTCCTGTAAGTATTTCGAAGACTCCTTAATTTTGACGATTTTTAAATTTTATATAATATTCAAAACAATTCAAGCTATATTAAAAATAAACTCATTCGTTCATAAAAAAAAAAAATTAAAAAAAAAAAAAAAAAAAGGAAAATGAAATGTTTCCCAACACTTTCAGTATAGTGTTATTTCTGTGAATAAGCACGAAGGCATTCAAACTGATTGGATCAAATTTCCGGCGTGCACAAAAGAATAAGATTTTCAATTTTACATAGAACAGAGGCTGTTCTATTTTGCAATTGTTGTAGCAGTACCTTGAAATTTCAGATAAAACGCCTTGGGATACAGAGCTGAAAGCATCATTTACCCTCATAGTTCTTTTCTTCTTTCGTCTTAAATACAACTGTTCCAAAACTAAGAGAGCTAGGAAGTATGGCACAACCTAAAAAAGAACACCACCATATGAGTCGTTTGCGGATACGAGGAGGGAACTCAACATTGTGTCAAAAAACATATATTTTTTTTTCGCCATTCGAATCTAGACCATTCACATACTTTACAATCTACAGGTATATTTTTCATGTTCAAACTGACCTTCTTTCCCTCTCAAAATACGCAGCGAATGACACCAATTACGGAAGAATTATTACATTGGGACATTAAAACTCAAATTACGGAAAATCATTGCCGTAAGTAATTAAACTAATTAATAATAGTCCGAGAGGCGACTGCAATTTTTTGACCCCATCGAACATCATTCTGAATTTTTAATAGAAATTGGAGAAAAGTGAGTAGATTACGAGTCCACTGGTCTGCCGCGGCAAAAATGGCCGAAACTGATCAGAAATCGACTTGGAATGAGTTGAACTAAAATCCGATTGGTGAATACGTCATAACTTGCCAAAAAGAGAACAAACTTTTTCGTCTGGCAACCCACTGCATTTTGATTTTCAGTGAGAAAAAGCGCAAACGATTTCTGATCTCTGTCTCGGAAAACTTGTATCTTTTAAAAGTAAGCCAAATTGGCGGCATCAGTTATGCCATCAGTGACGAAATGTTTCTTGCCAATTTGGCTCATTTGTGGAAGATGCAAGTAAGCCATAGCCACACATCCTAATCGTCTGCAACCTTCTTAATTGAAAATTAAAGAGTAAGGGTTACCAAATAAAAAAAAAATTCTCATTATTTGGCAAGTTATGGGGCATTTGGTAATTAGATTTAGATCAACTTATTAAAAGTCAATTTTTGACCAGTTTCGGCCATTTTTGCCACTGCAGACCAGTGGATTTCTTTGTCTACACACTTTTCTCCAATTTCTATAAAAAATTCAGAATGATGTTCGATGAGGTTCGAAAATTGCAGTCTCCTCTCAGCCTATAAATTATATTTTCTAGTTTTGGAACGTTTTGGCAAATCTACAGTTCTCTCTCTTTCAAATGACACCTGAATTATAAAAATTGCTTGAGTAGTTTTGGTGGAGTGACTACCATAAATGAAACGTTTTGCCTTTTAATATTATATCGATAAACAACTATAATACTTTGAAAAATTAAACACCGAGTACAATTTTAGTAAACACTTATGAATAAAACCCTTTCACTTTTAATTTCCATTTCAATTTGCACAGGCAATAAAATGCTAAATTAGGTTCATGTCACTTTATCTTTTTAATATTATTTGTAACTAAAGGAATATTTACCTCGACTGTATAGTCTGGTACTTCTGCAATAGTTTCAAATGATGTTCGATTCGGACTCACAACGTAGAAAAGGTATCCCAAAGTTTCAAAAGCTTTAAAGACCCCCATCATTCACCAAGTAATATAGCTTCTGTACTTAAAACCTAAAAAAAAAAAAAATAGAGAAAAGAAATCCCTAATGATTAAAAAACATTTTAGTAATTTGTGTTTCGGAAAGTATTCTTTTTCACGTACCTCGTAAATAGCGTTACATTTCCTAATAGACCGTTTTCTAAACACTCTACAAATATAGTAATTTACCATGATGGATCTTAGTTATAAGTTAATTAGTGCAATGTTACAAAGTGTCTATTTACACAAACGACATCTAGCGTTTGAATTAACCTCATTACCATTGAAGAACTTTACATATTAAGTATCGGAAGTTTTAAATAAGCTTTTTAAGTGATTCCAAACCTTGAACCTTCCAAATGATATCGACATACAGTCAAACCCCGTTAATGCGAAGTCGATAAGACCGCTAAAATTGTTCGCGTTAGCCGAATTTCGTGTTAAACAAATAAATTAACGTTAAGTTTTAAGTGCGAAGAATTGCTTTTACTTCGCGTTAAACGGGATTTCTTGTTAAGAGATTTCGCATTAACGGGGTTTGATTACATGGTTGCAACTGTTTTTGATCAAGTACTTTGGTTAAAGCCTGGTTTATATAGGCACCAGCTTTAAACCTTTACTAAGTGGGCGAGACTCGGTGGATAAACACAATGGGGAGGGGGATTGGCCTAAGGTTAAGGACACTATTTTTTTTTTTCATGATTTACCTACTGTATTGAACGTACCTACATACCACGCAATAAATCTGTTTGATTTATGTAGCAAACTTATTTGTATAAAATTAGCTTAGAAATATTTTATGGGAAAAAGTAAGAGCACTGGCCATTTAATTCATTATTATCAAATTAATTTATTTCGATATCATACATAATTTTAAAAGATATACTTTTATGATATTGCTGTAAAATGAAGAAAACAAATTTAATTTTGGATAATTATTAATGAAAAAGGGAGCCCATCCCAGTAATCTCATTCCAAATTTACTTATTCCAATATCATTCAATGCTTTAAAATATATATTTTTATGAAATTGAATAAAAGAGCTTATATACTTACTTCATTCTCATTTGGGGGAGAAGGGTGGATAGTGTCAGTGTGCATACAAATATTGTGTTTACTTTATATATTTTTTTCTTTAGAACATAACAAAATGTCTTTTGTATCTAGTATTTTATATTGTAAAAAAACACATTTTTACAGATTTTTAGAGCTGGGGTGAAATGAAACTTAATGATATTAAACATTTTCACCATACCTCATCAACGTCAATTTGAAACTTAAAAGTAGAAAAACTTTCCTGAAAGTTGGATGTTTAAAAGGATTTATTACTTAGGATTTCTTCAAATAGAAAACAGAACTCAATTATAGTTTTAATTAAAAAAAAATGTGGGTATGATTTTGAAACTATTAACAGTATCTTCTAAAATAAGTATGCCGACCAAACGGTATAGTGGTTAGCGTGCTAGCTTCTAGACAGCTAGGTTGCGGGTTCGAGTCCCGTGATAGGCATGGGTGTTTGTAATTGTATGTTGGCTTGTCTAATGACGAATGTTTCGGCGCATTATAGCCCTCGTGTTGCTGACGGTGCCAGATAATCTGAAAACAACCAACCAATCTAAAATAAGTATGGCATTTTACTTATTTTGCCTGTTAGAAATAGATAGCATATAATAATTGAATAATTATTCTACTTTGCGACCTTCTAACCGTTGAAATATTGTAAACATGTCAGAAATTGGGAAAGTTCAATGGCATGCTTTCACAATGACTGTGCTTGCTAATAGTATGTACTGATAATGTTGGAAGCTAACAAATTACTTTCAAATATTCCAGTCTTTATAATACTATTATAGATCGATTTTTAAACTGAAAACTTTATCTTAGAATAAATGCAGTCATATTAACGCGAAATCGCTTAGCATGAAATCCCGTTAAACGCGAAGTAAAAGCAGTTCTCCTTACTTAAAACTTAATGTTTAACACGAAATTAAGTTAACGCTAACAATTTCAGCGGCCCCAATGATTTCGCGTTCACGAGGTTTGACTGTATATTAGTGGATAAATAAATAAGTGGAGGGATAATAAAGTACAGTCAAACCCCGTTAACGAGAAGTCGATGGGGCCGTCGAAATTGTTCGCGTTAACCGAATTTTAAGTAAAACGAATAAATTAACGTTGCGTTTTAAGTACGGAGAACTGCTTTTACTTCGCATTAAACGAGATTTTAAGTTAAGTGACTTCACGTTAACGCGGTTTTACTATACATAAAAAAGGGTTGTTTTTCTTTCCAATGAAGGAAAAATAGTTTTCTTAAGAATTAGATAGCAATCTTAGTATTTATGAGACATTAGAATATGATGCAAAGTCCATTCTGTTGATAAAAAATACGAACTGCTATTTATTTTTTTAAAGAAAAGATCCAATTTTTTTTCTTGCTTTTCTATTACAAACGCTTCCACTCCTAAATGTTCGTTAATTATTAATTTTTCACAAGTCCCGTCACTTTATATCACCCTTTAGTTTTTAATTTTCTGAATATCAATCTGTCATGAAAACACAGGTGTCATATATTATTCGCCCTAAAAATAATCAATTAAAAAAAAAAAAAAAAAAAAAAAAAAAAAAAAGAAGTAATAATAATATACAAATAAGAATTTCGCTACATTTAATTTTGTAGCTCGTAAGATTTTTTTTTTTTTTAAATGAACATTAATTTTAGAGTTTTCTCATAACAAAGAAATATAGTTCAAATAAAGTATAGCAACATGTTTCAAGACTGATTTATACGTTACCAGTTGGGTACCAATAGATATCGCCAGTCATCACATCAGGCTTAGTCAGGTCATTTGTCAAATGATCACACCTGTCTGACGGCTCCAGTATATCAAACAAATTTTATTTACTTACTGTCTCGTGCTAGCGTGTAAATTAGAATTAAATATTTTCTTTAGAAACCAAAATTTGTTCAACTGTAGCTTAAGGTGATCGAAAAAAAAAATTCCTTTATATTTCTTTGTGAGAACCTTCAAGGTTACAGTTTTTTGTTCGATCTTTAGAAAGCAGTTTAGTTTCATAACCAATCGTTCAGTTTAATCAAAACCAACTGATAACTTAAAGGTAAATGTTGATCAATTGCACATTACCATGTCTCTTTCGGAAAGATTTTTAGTCGCAATACAAGTATATAATTAATTTTACAATCATATTAAACTTGCGAAAGAAAATTCGTTTAGTTAAATTAGAGAATATAATATTCTAACTTTTTAAAATGTTTTTTGTTATTTCTTATCGAATTATCAAATAAATATTTAAGTAGTTAATAAACAAGACAAGGGGAGAATTTAAATTACTTTAAAACTGGCTGCCCTCCCCCCCCCCCCCTCATCTCCCCCAAAAGGTCAATATAAGGCTCACCTCTTCAATGGTGTCGGCGGCAGAATGAGGTTTCTGATCTCATATAGGGGTGCAAGGACGCCATAGTTTTTCTTCAAACTTTGATTTGTAAAAAATTATGCTTGAATGTCCTACTAATACTAATGAACGTTTATGCAGTAATTTTTTACTCAACTTAATAAATAATACTGCTTTTTTTTTTACTTTAAATTTTATTTTTCTCCATTTTGTTTTTAATTTTCAAACATCAGGGGAGGAGTGTGTAAATGTACCCCGTTGACCCTTCTCTTGTATTTCCTTTAATATTTTAATTTTATTGCCAATTTTTTAGACATTATATGTATATTGCCTTGTTTTTGCTCTTCAAAATTTTAATTCCATTGTCTTAATTTTTTTTATTTTTATTTTATTTATTAAATCTAGTTTTCTTTAGAATATTAGTAAATAATTTATTTGTCAGAGAAAATCTTCGGGAAAAACCTAGAAAGAATACTTACACTAGGTTGTTTCAAAATGTAAAACTTACAGCTACAGGCTTAAAATTATAAAACCTATAAAATACCAAAACTAATTGAAGTTGACATTTCTACAGATAAAAAGAACGGGATTCTCGCTATGAATTTTTTTTTTATTCAAATCAACACAGGCTCGATTTAACAAATAATATCAAAGGCTTATTTTCTTTTCTCGTTTAGTCGTATAAATCAAAAATTTCGCTTACCAATGATGGAAAAATCCCAAATGGCTGTGAAAAAGTACAAAAAAAGTAGAAGCGTGCGTTTAAGTGTTAACAACAGATTCAGAAAACTGCGATCGTCTCCGGGCATGGTCATGATTCATTACCATTTGAAACTGCGCGATTACATGTCCTTGGTATTCGTCGAAAGTTCACAAAGAGTAGCTGAAACCGATTGCCTTTACCGTGTTTCAACAGTTTGTTCGGCCAGAATTCATTGGGTGTATCTGATTTTTGAATGAGCACTTTTGGAACGGAAGTATATTTACTGCGTTGGCAAAAAGAGATTAAAATTTAAAATTTGTATGCCACCGGCTGTTTTACATAAAAAAACAAAAGTTGGTATATTATTTAAAAATATCTCTCTATTTTATTTACAAAAAAAACAAAAAAAAACAAGATAAATGGCAGCAGCCAATTGTATCAGGAAAAAAAATTGGTGGTTGCCATTTAGTTTGTTTTACATATTTTTTAACACCAATTTCACATCCCGATGAAATTAACTGCTGGAATAATATCTTCATTTTTGGGAGTTAATGGCGAAGATCTGAACCTTTAATGCTCATTGTTTCTTTTTTTTTTTTTCCTTCCCTTTTTTTTTTTTTTTTTTTTTTTTTCATGTTTTGTTTGATTGTATTATTAACAAGGTAAGACAGTTATCGTGGGTGATAATCGATTATTGCTATGTATGGTGTTTCAGACATAGCTGTTAAAAAACAATCCAAACGACTTTTCAAAAACAACTCCCGAGTTTAATTCTGCAAAATGTATTAATACAAGTGTCATTTTGCACTTTACCTTATAAATAAACGTTCAGGGTAAATTTAATTAATAGGCAGTCATTTTGTATAACCACATAATTTCCACTTTGGTTTAATAAAACGATTTAATCGATCACCGCTATGGATTATTAGAACAAGATTTGTCTCTGATCTGTTTATAATACATTTGTAAATAGTAAGTCTAACAAGCCAAAACGTTATTTTGGTTGTTTTTATTACGAATATTTACCAATTTGGTGTAAAATTATTATTATTATTATTTTTAATTCCATATGACGATATTGTCGGAACGGAGCAGATTAAAATAGTTTAAGAATGACACTAAATTTGTTTAGATCGAAATCAAAATTTGTTAATTCCATAATACACGTTATATTTTTTTTCATCGAAAAATATAACTAATAAAAAATACACAAATCGCAGAATCGTCGTTCTGTACATATGTTAATCTTCTTATAAATTCAATTATAATCGCTTCTTCACGAAACAATCTAATTCATATTCCAAAGGGCACGTGAGGGGAAAAAAATAGAAATATCGTTTTATATCAAAATTTCCTTTTTTTTTTTTTTCTGCAATAGAAAAGACAGACATGATAACATACGAAAGAGTGTTTCTCAATTTTCCTCACCTGACGAGTTGGGAAATTGCGATAAGAAAAATTCCATGTCTGTATTTTGGAAGTAACACCTGATAAATTCATATTTGATAAAACGGAGATAAGTGATCTTAGATTATGGTAATGTAAACAACTCTTTGTATCAATTTGGTAAATTTGAAGCATTACATCTACAGGTAGCGCAGATGTATTGGCCTATGTTGGAAATATAGAAATTCCGGAAGATTGTCTAATCCAGGCCAAAACTGGATAATACACAATTTTTTTTTAAATAAAATTAACGTGTTAAAATTATCCCTAAAAATATGTATTTACAGTCTGTCCTTTTTTATAAATAAAGTATTTCCATTTTAAAATTGAGCATCAACATTTCAAAAGCACATATAATTTATATCCAGCATTGGGCGAGATTGTTTTATACAGGTAACAACGATCAGTTTAACTCATCAGGATTGGCCCATATCGAACGATATTGATCAGCGTTGTACTACTGGGTTGTCCGTTTCTTGGAAAAGATCGAATTGAACAACCCAAAATTTGTAGATAACAGCATGGATGAGTACGAGTTTTTGAAGTAAATGATATAGTTTCCAAATTATCCCCTCTTATGGTGGTTTGCTCGCACACCCAAAATCAAAAATAAGTTTTATTTTCACTTGTCATTTGAAGAGTTTCATACGTATCGAACTGAAGTTACGTTTAATTTTAATCCAAGTTAGCTTGAAATTTGAGATTTATTTTTTTATTTTATCCAGAAAGTGTTATGTTTCTTTCATACTTAAATTGAGAGACAGATAAAAAAAAAATTAATACGCTTTATTTAGACGTTAAGAAATTTATATTTTAAAAGTTAATGTTTTAAAGTATTTGGTAAGACCAAAATTGTAGATGTATAAATAACTATGGGTCACTCAAAATCAAAAATAAGTTTTATTACCCTTGTCAGTTGAAAAATGTCATGTGTATCGAATCGAGTTGTGTTATGCGTTTTTTATGTCTAAATTGAGATACAAACAAGAAACTAATGCAATTTAATTTAGATGTTAAAAAATTATACTTTAAAAGTTTATGTTTTAAAGTAGTTGGTAATATCAAAATTGTAAAAGTATAAATAAATATGGGAATATCAATTAAAAGTTGAACAGTGACTTTGTTTATTCAGAAATTGTTTTATTCATTTGGTACCGTTAGTAGATGTAAGTTTCTTGGTTACCAACATCATACTCAAGGTTTCGTTCAAAATGCTGATAAAAAAAAATAATAATGTGATTTTTGTATAAAGTTTTTACAAAACCACTAAAATTAGATGTATGACTCCCACCTGCCTTCCTCATCCCCAGATACATATCTGCTACCCCTGTCCCGTAGTAGGAGTAGGAGTGTTTTACCTAGGGACAATAATAGAGGTTTGTAATTTAATTTTATAATATTATAATCAATCATTTTAGCAAAACGGAAATTTAGAAATATGTAGCCAAATAAATTTTTCTTTTAAACAAAATTAATTTCTGTGAGTAATAGAAACAATAAAAAAAAATAAAAAAAAAATAAAATTGAAAAGTGTACTTCTGAACGGCAGCTATCCTTATACTTGTAATTTTATTAAAATTATTTTATGTTTCAATCTGATTATTTCTAATATAATATCATAAACATCATTTTGAAAGCTTACTTTTAATCTATATATATAATTCTCTTGCGTAACGTCCAAATTTGGCTGTATTTCTGTGAGAAGAATGGCAACGACTTCAATCACCAATCTTCTAAATGCACTCTATGCACGAATTTCCAGCCAATCACAATATATCTTTGGAAATTTGACTAATACATCTGGCAACAGCAACAACTTGGATTCGCTATATTTTGTTTTTCTTATTACAATCTACAGTTAGAAATTATTGCCTATTTAAAACGTATTGATTTAATAGTTACGATGATGCAAGAATAAATAGATCCAAGATATGTACATTTCTTTTGGATTAGAATTCCGGATAAATCAGACTTTTCGGAAAAGTTATCTGCTGGAACATGTTCCGGAGGTCGCCGGGTTGCATTCAGCGCTAAATCGCCAATTTTAAAAAAAATCGCTAAGAGGCGTTGTGCAGTAAATCTGAACCTATACTCATCTTTAATCAGTGCAAATTCAGCTATTATCAATTAAAAACTATCAAAATAACGAATAAAACCACCCACTCAACTTCAAAATCTCATATGAAAATTAAAAAAAAAAAAAAACTATTGGCGAAATATGGCTAATTTTCTCGCCAAATTTTATTTTCAAAAAATTCCGGTTGATTGAATGCTGGATAGTTGGCCTTTCACTGTTTTATTTATCTTCTAAGTATCGCAAAAAAGATTAAGTGAGCATATGATTGCTTCGTTAAGAAATTTCGATAAGCAACTTTAATTATTTTGGCGCTTCATACAAAACCAGCCCGTAAATTTTAATTGTTCAATGAAATAACCGATCTTTTTTAAATATATGAACGATACTGTTTATTTTTGTTGTTTTCCAATAACTTTCTACTGCGTTGCCACACTGTCCCTGCTTAACGCGTCTCGACAGCAACAGAATAATGACGTGGCAAGTATTCTGACTCTTCATAAATAATAAAAGGTTCAGTTTCATGGCATCATGCAGCTGAAATAGCTTTTTGCTAGGGCATATTTTAAATGCTTCTCTTTAAGGCGAGCAAAGCGAGCCAAGGGGATTGCAAAGCAATCCAGGGGGTTGGCGAGCTTCAGCGAGCAGAGGGCGGAGCCCCCTAGTTCAATGAATTATCTTAATTATTATTTTAAAACGTGCATTCTAAATATTGCACAAGAAAAAGATATATATTTCCACATTTCAACTGTTGCACTTACGGATTATTTCATTACGGCTTAGAATTCAATCAAAGAATAAAAACATACCTTTAGAATTATAATGGTTTATTATCAATAAGAAATTATGATTTTTTATAAGTTAACAAAAATCGTTTTTCCTCAATGCAGAACAGAATATAGACATATTCCATTTTATTATGTAGTACAAAATTCTTCACATAATAGTCTCAACTTTCTCGAGAATTAAACTGGGTTCTTACGTTTTGTTGCGTCAAACCTACCGGTCAGGATTGTAACATTTCAGAAGCACTCGGAATTGGAATTTCTCAAAATTGTAAATAAATAACCTCTTGGCTTCGTACCGAGTCGTCTGCTTAGAAAGCTAATATTAGTGACGTAGAAAAATTCGATTTGGTCAATTACACGAGCATTTAAGGGTTAAGGGACAGAAATTATCACGTGATTATGAAGTAATACACGTTAACATTTATGACATCATAACATTGACTATTAACTAACTTGGCATACTTGACTATTTAAAATATGGTTCATCAATGTTTTCTGTTTCATTGCTAAATCATATAAATTTACTCAAAAATTTTCTGAAATTTAGTTTGATATCCACAAAAATATTCTAAAATTAACATTAAATTGCAGTAATTTAAAAAAAAAAAAAAAAAAAAAAAAAAAAAAATTATAATAATAATAATCACTTTAAATAGTTTACTAAAAGAAATGCATGATAATATTATCAAGTATTTTTACAAACATGATTGTAAAGAATTATGAGGAAAAGGAACAAGGTAAACGATTCCTTGAGAAATTTAAGATTACGTTAAAGTTTTAATAATAACGTTATATCATCCAATATTACTAAAACGATGATTTTAATTATTAACCACATCCAAGATTGGGTCTAATTAAACTAAAAGTAAAACGAAAAAATGTTTAACATTCTATGAAAAACAGGAATTAACATTCAAACATACGTTAACACAAAAAATAAAAGGGTTGTGTTTACGGCATAATTCACAGCAGAAAAGCTACGACTTACCTTAAATATCATTAAGTTTATACTGAAGAATAGATACCTTTACAGTTGTAAAATAAAAACGAATACTTGAAGGCAAAGTGTTTTGTAACATCTCATGTAGATACGGACAACTAATCAGCTATAAACACGTTGAAATAAAGATATAGTTAATACTATCAGTCAATTTTGGTGCAATGCTCTTTTTTGCTGATTTAAATGATAAAATTTTTATGTATTATTTAATATCCACCACTTGCGGCAAATTATCTACAGCTGATGTACAACAATACATATGATAAAATTGGATTACATTTTTATTTAAATTGCACCGTGAACACATTAAAACAACTCTAGTGGTAATGCTGACTTTTTCATCTTTCAAAAATCTTGTAATAACTATCTCTAATATATAGGAACCAAAGCCGATTAACAAATCTCTGACTGATTGACTGGTTCTTCACTAATTCACCATACAGCCACAATTCTAAAACTTGGTACAAGTGTCAGCAAGGGCGAACATAGAGAATGTAAGCTATTCCCATATCAACCACTCAATCTAAAAGAGTTGAAAAGGAGTCACATTTGCAAAAGTTGAACATCCCAATGTCCGACTTCCAGAAAAGTTGCTGAAAATTGGTATAACACACTTCCTTAAATCTGTACAGTTACAACCACCATTAAAGAGTTGAAAAGAGGTTAGAAGGTTCTATTTTGATTAAAAAGTATTTCTTATTACTTTTATAAATTACAACTTAAGACACAGCGAATTAAGAGGGATTTTCATAATATTCCTTCCCCATAGACTAAATGCTTTTTTATCGCAATATCTGCCAAAGTATTGCTTTAAAACATATAAATTTGATCACCAGATACAGCAGTAGTAGTATTATTAATTTTTAAAAGTTTTATGAGTTAATTTATAAAAACACCCAGTTATTTCTACTTTGGTTTTTATGAATGATTTTTTATTATTAATTTTAAACCTGGTGATAAGAATCATATGATTCAAAGCAAAGATATTTTGTCTAAAATAATAAAGCATTCGGTCTGTGGGGCAGGCGACTTAAAGGTTTAAATATAAACATTTTGATTTAATAGTAATAATTATTCAAAGTCTTATAAGGAAGATTTGCTACAAAAATACTATCTTTTGTTTTATAAAGGGAAGAGTCGAAGTCAAAATATATATATTTCTCACAAAAAAAAAAAAAAAAAAAAAAAAAAAATAATAATAATAATAATTGTGAGAAAATGCTATTATTAAATATGTGGGTTTTTATAGAAAAATTTAACGTGAGTAATCTGCTGAAAAATAAATCTGCAAATTTTATGCAGAAATTCTACAGATTAAAATTCACAGTAAAATACCAAGCCTGACCTAGTCATTTGAGCCATGTAATGATATGTTATCGGGAGTATATGTTCATACTTGCTTATTGAACTAATACCGCCGACCAAACCGTATAGTGGTTAGCATGCTAGCTTCTTGACCGCGAGGTTGCGGGTTCGAGTCCCGTGTTAGGCATGGGTGTTTGTAAATGCATGTTGGCTTGTCTAATGACGAATGTTTTGGCTCATTATAGCCCTCGTGTTGCTGACGGCGCCAGGCCGACCAAACGGTATAGTGGTTAGCGTACTAGCTTCTAGACCGCGAGGTTGCGGGTTCGAGTCCCGTGTTAGGCATGGGTGTCTGTAAATGTATGTTGGCTTGTCTGATGACGAATGTTTCGGCGCATTATAGCCCTCGTGTTGCTGACGGCGCCAGATAATCTGAAAACAACCAACCAACCAATTGAACTAATACCTATTGATATTGCAATGTAATGGTGCGCATTTTATGTCTGTAAGAGTTTGGATCCAATGAAGAGCATTTACCTGAAAGTGAAGTGAATATCAGAGAACAGCATGATCAATCATTTGATACTGTAGCATTTGTATTAATTAATTATATAAATATTTCAGAACTAAGAAAAAAGTCGTAAATGCATTTTTATGCTAAACTGAGTTATTGCCACCAGGAGGCTCTCAGTAATTTGCTCTACATAATGGCAACGTTTAAAGGTCGTATCTGTAAAGGAATATGAAATAATAATAATAATCAGCACAGAAATAATAATAATAGTCAGCTACATGTAGTTGTTAAACTTTAAATCACAATTTCGTATTTTGGACTCAGTTGCAGATACACCTTTTGAGCTTACTACGGCAGAATAAACAAATTAAATTTATTATTTGGTCAAATTTTTGTCATTCATCTATTAGATTATACTTAAGTGAGTACATATCTAAAAAAAATATGACTTTTTTTAAAATGAATCATTTGACCGCCAATGGTAAAAACAGGTATACAACACCAGTAGCACAAATACTCTGGTCAAATGTGGCTCCCAAAATATTTTTTTTTTTTAAATTTTTTAAAAGGGTTAGTATCTGTTCAATATTGGCCAATCCGGATGTGGACCTTTGCTGACTGGCCGTTGCTGTGGATCTCGGCCAATCTCCCCCAGTGTTATGCAAATATACGATAAGTTTTGAAATGTTAATGTAAGGTTTTAAAACTAAAATGTAGTGTCATAAGAAAAGACGAAGGGGCTCAAATATGTTTTGTGATGACTTTGACGTGTTTATCTTTAAAAAAAAAAAATCTTGTATTTTGGAACGATGTTCGAGATTTGGCATAGATTGACTAATCTTCCCAGAACCCCTGTTTCTGACATTGGCTAAAACCGATGTGCATCCTGGGTTGGTTGTTTGGTTGTTTTCAGATTATCTGGCGCCGTCAGCAACACGAGGGCTATAATGCACCGAAACATTCGTCATTAGACAAGCCAACATACATTTACAAACACCCATGCCTAACACGGGACTCGAACCCGCAACCTCGCGGTCTAGAAGCTAGCACTCTAACCACTATACCGTTTGGTCGGCATGTGCATCCTGGGAGGAAGCATCAATAGGTTTAGTGTTAAATTACTAAAAAAAAAAAAAAAATTTAAAAATTAAAATAATAATAATAATAATAATTATTAAAAAAAAAAAAAAAAAAAAAAAAAAAAGGCAACATTTCAACTAAAGTCTAATCATAGATATTTATTTCTCTGTGAGGACAATGTAATAACATACTGGAAGCAGTATTTCATCCAGTAAATCCCAGATACAGCGAATGTTATCCTGATGACAATCAAGAAAATATCCAGGTAGATAGAATTCATTGTGTAGAGTCTCGTGTAAGGTAAGAAAAACGAATCCACGACGAAATATAACACACAGCGTAGAGTTTCCAACCATGAAGCGTATTCCCTGTCAAAAGAATATACAATTTTAAGATTAGCTTACATATATTATATCACCATATAAATGTATTTTGAATGAGAAAATATGTACAAATAATCAGGCGTATGCACATGAAATTTATTTTTTAATTCTTTAAATTTTATTTAGTAAAATTACTAAACTATTAAAATTCTACATATCATGAAAATATTTTTATTACAGCAGAAGATAATTACAATAAGTGAAGCTTGGTTTTCTAATTTGAAGGTATTATCTTCATTAAATGTTAAGAGAAATACAAATTTCTTCACAACTTTTGCAACTGCAAAAATTAATTTGCCTATTTTCTTTATCTTTTGTTGCATTCATTGCAACTGCTCAAAAATGAAAAACAAATTAGAAATCACGAAACATATTTCTAATCTTAAGTTTTCAGCAAAACCCAGATTTCTTTATAAGTTACTTTAGAATCATATCAATCCCAGAATAAACCATTTTTCACAATAAAAAGTGGCAATAATAATTTTTATGGTCTTTATATCTTTTTTAACCTTCGATGCTATAAAAAGTAAAAATATAAAGTATTATTTAAAAACGGTTGACCACATCTGATGAGATTTTAAGATTAGTTATGGATTTTTGAGTTTGAATTCTGGATTAATAATGTGTTATCTGTACAGAATTTTGATAGCTCTCGGGTTATACAAGACTGCACCGAGAGGTGGCAACAACATTAACAACTACACAGAATAGTATACACTTCAGAGGAGGTTGCATTTAGGGAGGTCTTTCTATGGGAAATTGAAAGCTATTTTTTTTAAATTATAATCATTATTCACAATCCCCGCTGTGCATCATTTTCAAGCAGAGTTTTCAGAGCAAGATACGATGAGAATAGAAAGAGTATCAGCATATCAAGTGAACATTTTGCAGCTGATCCATTTGTTTCAATGGATCAAAATGTTACCTATGTGCCTTACTCTATTGGTTTAGACTTTATTAACAAAATCCGAATTCTGCATATTGGAAATGGGTAAACGCCATGGGGATTGTGGCGGACTGAATAGCCTTAATGTCGGGATAGTAAACATTCCCCAATTAAGAATGCAGACTTAAACATGTTTATAGTTAAATTAAATAAGAAATAGCAACTAAGTATTTTATATTTAAGGTGATTTAAATGGAGTATGCTTACTTTGATTCCAGTAGTATTCCTATGGTAGAGAGAGAATATACTTCGTATAGGATTGTTCCATATAACAGGGATGGTGGACATATCTGTGGTGTAGAAGGAAAATATTTTTTTTTTCAGTATATTGTGTCATAATAATGCAAGAAAGAATATAAATTATTTAAATAAATCAGCTTCATTCATAAACTTACATATTGTACTTCAGCGATTTCGACATATCCCAAAATCAGTATAAAAAAGTGCCATGATATATACCATTTCAACCAGTGTGGTAAATGCGGATCATATTTCTGAATAGGAGCTTTAACCTGCAATATTTTTTACAAGCATTAAAAGTATTTCATTTATTTTAATGGATACTTAATTGAACATATATTATTTTACAATTCAATGAATGTATGGACATTGAGTGTAACCCTCCCATCAGTTTTTCCCACTTAGGATGGAATGAGACTTTTTCAACCTTTTGTTTTCATGAATAAGTATTAAGTAGTGTTATAAATTCAATAGCTATAGATAAAATAGGCATTTAAGCGTTAAAATAAACGTTTCAAACTTCCCTAGTGGGCAATATCTTGCCAACTGAGTTCGGATGAAATGCGTTTCATAGGTACACATTCAAACGAAATAATAAACTCATAATTAAGTTCGTTTACACAACTGTCAATTGATGAACGTCATTTACAAAGAGTGGTAAATAATAAAAAAATAAAAATGTTTCTGCAATAGTAACACAGCTGCATTTGCGTGCAAAAATTAATGGAATATCAATTTTCCCTAATAACTTCTCAGTAACTAACACAATAGACTAAAAGGCGACTGCAATTTTCGAACCCCATCGAACATCATTCTGATTTTTTTATAGAAATTAGAGAAAAGTTAGTAGATTAGGAATCTACTGGTCTGCCGTGACAAAAATGTCCGAAACTGGTCAAAAATCGACTTTTAATGAGTTGAACTAAATCCAATTGCCAAATGCACCATAACTTGCCAAATAATGAGCATTTTTTTTTTTATTTAGTAACCCTCACTCTTTAATTTTCAATTATGAAGGTTGCAGACGATTCAGATATCTGGCGACGGTCTACTTGCATCTATTAAAAGAGAGTAAAGTTGGCAATCAACATTATGTCACTGATGACGTAACTAATGTCGCCAATTTGGCTTACTTTTAAAAGATAAAAGTTTTCCGAGCCAGAGATCAGAAATCGTTAGCGCTTTTTCTCATTGAAAATCAAAATGCAGTGGGGTTGCCAGACAAAAAAGTTTGTTCTCTTTTTGGCAAGTTATGACATATTTGGCAATCGAATTTTAGTTCAACTCATTCCAAGTCGATTTTTGATCAGTTTCGGCCATTTTTGCCACGGCAGATCAGTGGATTCCTAATCTACTCACTTTTCTCCAATTTCTATAAAAAATTCAGAATGATGTTCGATGAGGTCCAAAAATTGCAGTTGCCTCTCGAACTACAAGAAATTCCCATCAAAGAGATATCTTTATAAAGCATAGCGGTAAGTAAAACAACGCAGTATCAGTCGGATATATAGTATAATTTTCCTGTCATGAGTGTTTACTTTGCACTGTATTCTTATACTTAGCATGAAGTTCTTCATAAGTTCTAGTGGCTAAGTTTTTCTTCCCATCTTAATAGCTGTTTTTTAAATGAAATTTCCTAATGCATTGAATCTTTTCACCTCGAAGTGTTCCGTTCATGATTGATGAAATTTGAATTAGAAAAAAGGTCTAGGGTATAAGAATCTCCACATTTGTTAATCTATACAAAGCTGCAGTGTGATAAAATATACCATAAATGCCAATAAAAACAATTTAGAAACCAATATTTCATCATATAAGCTTGCATGGAACTAGAAAACATAATTATAGTAAAAATGTTTAGTTTAATTATCATTTTGCGCTGTTTGGGAGCTCAATAAAGCAATCCAATATATTGTACAAAAACTTTTTCTTAACATTAGATACTTTTTTTACTGAAAGGAATGTATTAAGAATCATAAGAAATATTGGACGCCAGTGGATCTGTAGAAAAGTTTATTCATGATATAGTGAGGAAAATGCCAGTTCAAGATGATAATTCGTTGGGATAAGAATTTTGGTTTTGGATTGCTTTAGTAAGCCCTCAAGAGCGCAAAAGATCATTAAACTCTACAATTCTATTGTAGTTAAGTTACCTTAATCTAGATAAGTCTATAATAGGAAAATATTGGTTTTTAAATAGTGTTTATTGAAATTTTTATTCCGTTATTGCTTTGGAAAAACAATTAAAAAATATGAACGTAGCTCCTGTATGTAAATATCAGATCACTTCTCTAATCAAATTTTATCAAGCATGTGTAGAAAGCTTTCATAAGATGCGCTGTGGAACTATTCAATAACTTTCCATCACTTGAAAACAGTTCTGAAGGTTTGATGAGCAATTTAGCCTCTAGAACTCATTAATTACCTCATGTCAAGTATGAGTGTAAAGTAAACACTGATGACATGGGATAACATATCTCTTATAAAAGTTAATTCTTTAACTTACGTAATTTCTAATATGGATCTATCTGTATAAGTGCACACTCACACTAATGGCACTCCATTCTTTTGCATATGCCTCCACTGTACACTTTGCATTTCATTTTGTGACTTTGTTGCTTTAGTTTTGCCCGCAGTTGCAAAATGCAATTTTTTCACATTTTTTCTTAATTCTTTAAACAAACTTTAAAATCTAACGGCTAAATATGGATATAAATTAACCTTTTCTTAATACTAGTAATTAGGAATGTAATTATGTACTATTCAAAAGCAATTAAAAAAAATCTTTAGTTATTGAGTTAAAACAACTACCAACTAACTTCTTTGATGATATAATATATCTGTAATTTACAATGAAAAGCAATATTAGTTCAAATCATACACTTCGAAATAAATTATTATTTCTATTAAAATCATTTCAATGCATTAATATAATTGACTACGAGTAAAAAACCAATAACATGTAAAAATCCAAATCTTTTTTAAAAATTATGTTTTATTTAAGATCAATGAATTGAGATTTTTACATACATGTAAGTCTTATACAAACTAGTTCATTCGATCAAATAGTTTATTCGCTTGAATATGTTAATTACCTCTTGTTACATTTTAAATAAGGGTTTTGGTATTCGAGTATATTTACATAACGAGTATATTTACATTTTAGAAATATGCTCATAAAAATAAAAATAGTAAATAATAATTATCTCACATCAGGAATGTCTTCTATGCACCCAAGCCTTGGTTTTCCATAACACCAACCAGGACCTTTGAATACCACCGATAACTTATTCTTCCAACCGCTGACAGCAAAAAATGTTTTCCAAATATGCTTAAAATGACATATCTAAAATTCAATTTAAAATAGAAAGTATTAATTTTACAAGAAATACTTCATCATTTCAAGTATAAAATGTTTTTCTGTAAACAAATGAAAGTTAATAACAAAAGTTGAAAACTGCAAAAAGCTATTAAAAAACATCCTACCCTCAATTCTGAACTGTAATCGCCTGCTTGTATGTCTTATGCGCACAAAAAACTATAAAAGTATTAATACAACAAGCGCAATTTTTTTTTCTGCCAACAAAAATAGTTCTCTCTCTCTCTCAATTGAAAGTTATGGATGAAAATTTTAACCTTGTAGAGACAGAGAGGAGTACATAGCTGATCACTAAATTATAGTTTAAATGCTAAAATTAAACGAATAAATAAAAGTTTATTGAAAATTGAAACATCCTTTAGTGACATATAATAGCATGGTAACTGAATATTTAAAATGTTCTGTTTAAGTTCTCACCAACCATTTTTCTGACAAATATTTTGTATAATAACCACATCAACCAAATGAAAATCTTAACTCTTCTGCCTGCGGGGCCTAGCACAATCATACGTAACTTAAATTTTGTTAGGAACCATTAACTCGCAACCAAATACATCTTTCAAGTTTCACTAAAAGTACTTAATTAGTTCCTACTTATGGAAGTCATCGAGCATTTTTTCTTTTCGGGTGGAGTATAATACCACGTTAGGGAAAAATTTGAAAATAGATTAGGTTCGCCTTTTTTTTTTAATGATTTGTGCGAAATGACTATGCTCACTTGCACGAAAAATGGCTCAAATGTGTCTATGGGATGTGTGAGTCCGTAGACCACCTCTTCCTTCTCCTCCTCGAATGTTCCGAACATCCGGTCCCAGATGATGAGGGTGCCTGCGTAGTTCTTGTCGATGCAGTACCTGTTGCGACCTGAAAAAAAAAAGAGGAATGTCACACTTGAAAATAAGTGCATTACCTTTATAAGCATTTTTGGATCCATGTACGTGCATTAGAAGATATGGAAATATTACAAATACTCGATTTGTCATAAGGATTTAAAACAAAAACACAATGTTAAAGTATGTACCACATACATTCTGATGTATAATAGCATATTGTTTTATGTATGTACAAATAAGTGTCGTTCTTTGAGCAATGTAAAATGGGGATACTGAGGACTTCACAATGACAATTCCGGTTTTCTATTTTACGGAATTCTCTTTGCAACCACCCCAGTAGCGTAAATCTGCTGGCCGACATCGGCTCGACAACCTAGAAGCCTTAGTCTACTTTGTGTTGATAAAGAACAAGTCTATTGAATCTATAATCTTGAACTCTAAGGTGAGTTTTGCAGTCTGGGTCGGGAAGACAGAAGAGGCAAAGCAATGTTAAAAATATTATTTTCTTTATTGATCACTGTGTGCACATTACAAAGTTGATTTAAAATCAATTGCTAAATTCAAATGTATTGTTACCTTGCGTCCTTGAAGTTACGACTTCATGGTTAGTTTGGGTAGGCTGTGCAATACAAAAAGTATATCGAGGCTCAAGTCATTCAGGGTCATAGAAACCCTATATTTTATGGTACATTGACCGAAAAAATGAATGATAAATTATATTTACTACGGAACCAATCAAAAAGATGGGGATAATATGTGGCGTTGCGGAGACGAATTGTGGACTCAACAAAAGACGTTTGTAAAAAAAAAAAACCACTCACACACACGTTTGAAAAGTTTTCAATGTATAAGTTTTCCCATGCTTTGTATAATTCTCTGAGTATTTTGAGAGGGAAAGAAGGCCGAACTGAACATGAAAGAATCTGAGGAGGGTCTTGATTCGGGTGATTTTTTTTTTTTGTGGATGTTTTTATTTTTTTTATTTGATGTTAAGTTCGGCCTTCGCATCCGAAACGCCTCATAGGGGAGAGAAGGGAAGGATGGGACACATTTTACAAAAATTATAAATATGATGGTAATTATTTTTTTTTAGTTTAATGAGCAAGTTAAAAGAGCAAGACAAATGTCCCATCCCTCCCTGATGTGAGGGAGGGATGGGACATGTGTATGAAAGTTGAAATACATGCATGATTTTCAAAAATATTATGAAAAAAAGGGCAGAAACAATTTTCCCATTTGTACCTAAGGTTTATTGTGTATTTTCGAACTTTTATTTTATCTAGCATCATTTCATGTTGTAAAAATAAATTTTCATATTTGTTACACAATTAAAAAAGTTAATCCTTATGATATCTCCAGTCAAATAATTATACTGACTGTACAAACTAAACTAGGGGTGTGGAACATCGCACAACTTTCAATTACATTATAATATCGGTCATTGCATTAAAAATGTATGGTGTTAGTTACCATTTTTATATTTTCAATTATTTAAATAAAAATGGCCAGTTTAGCAATATTTTTGGCTTTAATTTTAATTAAATTTTAAATTGTATAAAGAAGGTTTTTCCAGGAGAATTTCTGAATTGGATTCTACAGCAATTATATATCTAGGAACGGGACAGTGTTCCTCCGCCAAGTCCGATGTCGAAGCGGCAAACATGCAAGTGTACATTATGTTGACAGAGCTTAGGCCCGTTTTCGACTTCTCACAGCTCAGCTTCTATTACAGCTAAAACCCTGATTTTTTTCAGTCATGTTGCACCGGGTAAGAAGATGAAAAATAACAACATAATTGTTAACATTGAACGAGGGAACATGATAAACAAATCCTTTGAAAATCGCTGAAGTCACCAGAATTTTGTTCTTCTGATTCTGATTTTCTTCTGGTTCTGACCAAAACTTTAGCCAGGACTACAGCCAAAACTATTTGATCAACTTTGATAATTTTTTTAATTTTTTATTTTTATTTATTCTTCTCAGCTTGATTAGAGGGAGTAGATTTTGTATGATTTGATGGGTAGGAGTGTCTATACCCCCAGCAAATTACCCATATACTTGAGAATTTCAGCCAGGCCTACAGTTGAAACGCTTTAATATATTCAAACCATTCTTTTTTTTTATTCCTCTCAGCTTGATTAGAAGAAGTGCATTTGGTATAAACTAACGAGTAGGAGGGTCTATACCCCCTCCCCCCAAAAAAAATGACGTTGTGAAATTCATCCCGGGTAATGACTGATTAAAACAGGTCAATGGATTTCGGATATTCAACTTTCGCTCACTTTTAAGAAGTGACCTTAATACTTTAAGTTGAACTATTAAAACGCTGTAGTTAGAAAAATAAAATACTTACTTTATAATTAAATTGGATGCTTTTCAAAGATCTGAAAACACGTGTTTCAACTTTTTACTTAGAAAACCACTTTCAGTTTAAAATGAAGTTTCCTAGGTGTCTGTTAGATTTGAACCATGCACCTTCTCATCACTAGCCTGATATCTTAACGACTCCACCACTAAAGATTGCAGAAATGCTCTTAAAATAATAACAAGTTGAATATTTCAAACTTAAAGAGAAAGTTGCTTTGAGACGCAATTTTTTTATATATTTTTATTCTTATGTAAAAGCTGGTAATCCTCAATTGCGCATAAAAGCAAGTAATTTGTTTGTATGTTTTACTTACTTTGTATAATTATTTATTTTTTAGTATATAATTGCCGGTTTTTGTACTCAAGTTATAAAAGGTGCATATTTTTTACTATGAATTTTTTTTCTTGTTGTGGTAAGGAAGATTTCTTCTTAAAAGAACCGAAAAGGATTTGGATTGCAAACCTAAATCTATGTAAATTTAATGGGGCTGTCACTTACGCCATTTTTTTCTTAGAACGACGATATGATTATTCACACTAAAATATCCATTGGTCGTATCTTACTCATTTAGAACATTACAAACGCAACAAAAAGAATTGATATCTCCCCCCAAAAAAACTAGACATTGCAAAAAAAAAAAAAAAAAAAAAAAAAAAAAACACGCTAAGAAAAATAATCAGTCAGAAAAAGTAGTGAAATCTAATGTTTGCCGCCAAGCGGCCGCGTTTAGTTCTTTTGGGGTACTTGTACACAATGAACTAAATTGGAATTATTAGGGGGAATCCCATAGGCAATCAGTACTTGGGAGGCTACAGTGTTTTTTTTTTTTTTTTTTTTTTTTTTAAATTAATCTTAATTCACTACAATGGTTGTAAAGTAGCTGAAGAAAATGAAATGAAATTAATCCGAAATAACTCTAGCCAAGTTCCGATTCTCTATGGGAATTCCCTCTAATAATCCCAAATTAATTCATTGTGTACAAGTACCTCAAAGAAACTAAATGCGGCCGTTTGCCGGCAAACCGATTTTACAACTTTTTCTGACTGATTATTTTACTTGACGGCATTTTTTAACAACGTCTAGTTGTTGTTTTTTGGGAGATAATGGTATACTTACCATGATGGACTCTGTGATGACTAGCAGTGTTCAATACGTATTCTAACGGACCAAGCGATTTTACTACCTGTGATGAGATATATAATTACATGAGATGGTTGCATTTTGATTGTATGCATAACTAATATTTAATAGCAATAGGAATAAGAGTATCTTAGGTTTAAATATAAATTAGCTTGCATTGATAGCAGTTTACCCTTATAATAACCTTATAATAATTAAATCTTATACTTCATATTCATGATGAATCTTGGGATCCTATTGCAGGGATAAAGGAAAGAGAGCGATCGGTTCACAGTTCTTTATCGGAATGTCTCATTTTACTTTGCCAGTATTTTATTTTTAACCTCAAGCACAAATTTGAAACTGGTTGGTAACGTACAGTACGCACAAAAATAATCCGAACGATGGCTATATCTTCCTTTGTAATTATCGTAGAATCTTGCGGTTTGCATCAAAATGTTATGATTTGGATTACGATTTTCTGTATGTCTGGTGCAATTTTTTTTTCTTAGGGGGCTGTATACTAAATAAATTTAACTCTATCTTTGAAAATTTCAATACGAACCCCCTATTTTTTATGTCTTCATCATTCGATTTAGAATACTTCGTTTACTGTAGATACCACATTTCAGTTCATAATGTTGAGAAAAAAGTCACTTATGAGCGAAAATGTTTTGACCGATCCTTGATGGAAATTTCTTTTCAGCGGCGAAGAAGCAAACGTTTTGCGTGCTTCAAGACGTAATCTATTAATATGGTACCTGAACGCGTGTGGTTTTTTTTTTTTTTTTTTTTTTTTTTTTACATTTCTGCTAATATATTGAGAAGCAAAAATCAAAATGGAGTGAAAAAAATTCTGAAGGGGTTTTCGAACAATGATAATTCTAATGGGAGCAAAAAAAAATACATGTTTCTATTAAAAAAAAAATTAAAATCTTGTTTTATTAATTAATAATTAATTATTAAAAAATTGTTTAATACAATAGTTGCATGTTATTTCTGTTTGGCCTTTAATAAACTATCGTCTGAAACAAAAATTGCTAAAATATATTAACTATTTAAGAATTTATGGCTAAAACAACACATTTTCTTTTTAACATTAATTTGTCCTTTTCTTACCACATTTAAACTACTAACCACTCATTGAAAAATTATGAAATTTGGTATTTAGACGTTTTCGTCCCTCATGATAAAAAAAAATTATATACAATTAATAAAGATCTTCCACGATTTACAACGGTACTTGACTTTTGTTATTTCATAAATTAAAATACAAGATATAGCCATCGTTCGGATTTTTTTTTTTTTTTTTTGCGTACTGTATACTGAACCTATTTTGACAGTTTATCTTTAACTTACTTCAGTATGTATCCAAAATTGATAGAGTAAATTGAAATAACTGTGGACTAGGAACACACTTGGTGGTATTGCTAAAGCCATTGGAAGGTAAAAAATCTAAAATAAAAATGTTAAATTACTTTCTCTTTCTGAGTTCAGCATGAATATATAAATTTTAAACTATATTATTTCGGTTATGTGCATAAAATAAGTATTTAGATAACAACCTTGGTTCATAAGTTGAAAAAATTTTATAAAGATTTTTTTTATCAAATATAATAAGAGTTATTAGTTAAACACGTTTTTAAGTATAGTTATGCCAGGAAAAAGATCATTTTACTAAATTCAATTGTATGAAAATTTTAACAATTTAAAGTTTTGATAGCGAGAATGCAAGTTGTATGATGTCCATTGAGATACAAAGACATTTTTTTTTTTTTTTTTGTATATTTTAGAAACAGTAATACTTGACTAAAAATTTTAAGATCCTTTCAAATATATAATCTGTTCATATGATATGGGAATTCGTTTTTATAGTTAAGTTACTTGTTATTGTCATTTATGTATCTTCGTTGCATGCATATTAAAAAAAAAAAAAAAAAAAAAAAAAAAAAAAGCAAGCCTACGATAATCACGTTTTTTTTTTTTTTTTGTATTCAAATTTTACTATTTGTAATGTTTCGGAAATAACTTCATGAATCCAACATGCCAAATATTTTTTGTTACGTTTTTTAGACACTGAGAAAATAAACTAAAACATTTTAAGTATAGTCTTTTAAATAAGTTTTAAAATATATATATATATATATTTTTTTCAATTGTAAAGTTGTATACCGACAATAAATAGCTTTGTACAGTTGATTGTCTCAGAGCTGTCGATAAATTGTAGTCCTCTGAGCTGTGATGTACTTGGTGAGCTGCCCATAGAAAATTGACTTCTGTAAGAAATACGTGTATTTAAATAGAAAAAATTTCAGCATATTTTATTGATAAAATGTTACTTATGGAAAAATTTGTTTAAAAAAATTATTAACTTAATAAGATTAGCAAACTAGGCTAGTAACATGAAAAGGGAAATTTCTGTATGATAAAATAATAATAATCTTTATTTAACCGTTTGCTCTTGGGGTTCAATAAATAATATTTATTAAGGAATTAAATTTTTAAACTTAAACATTTACGTAATATTTATAGAATTTTATTTGGATTAGATTTAACTATTTTATTTATATTTATTTTTCTTGTTTTTTAGTTCTTTAGAGAAGAAACTACATATTGTTACGAATTTTCTTCTCAACAGAATGATGGCACTGGATTAAAAAATAAGTCTTTTTATTCTTCACAAAGGAATTACACAATTTTTTAAACAGCAACAGCAAAATACATTCACTCTCAAACCAGTGCTTCCAGTCGCCTCGACTCAACTGCAGCAAGAACACAAACTTCATGCCGTTCAAAAATATACTCTGAACTGCATTCACAGCAGCTCAATCCCAAAAACATCATCAACAGAAGGAACTGGACTGGACTGACCCTAATTAATTTTCATGCCATCTTTTTATAGGTTAAGCCGGATTTACACGTTACCAGTCGGGGTTCCAGTTTAGATCGCCAGTTCTGTGACATCAGCTAAGCGCCCACTGCACCGTCTGGCGGTGGTCACAGGAGAGCGCACGTGATTGGTTGATGGGAGTCGCCAGCTTCAGTAAATAAAAAAGGTTTGGTTTACTGGAACCTGTAGTCAGGTGACGTCACAGACTGGCGATCTAAACTGGAACCACGAGACTGGTAGCGTGTAAATCCGGCTTTAGCGACGTTTTTAAAATTCTAGAATTATCCAGATAAACTTAACCGTTGTTACTACTTTGAAGCTTATATTTCCAATAATATTTACAATTTTTACATTAATAAAAGCCACAGTTAAAAGTGATTGCAGAACTAAAATAGAATGGATATTTAGCAAATCTTTACATTATGTACAATTATTTACAAATTCTAGATCGTAACACTATATAATATACAAACTTAATCCTATTAAATTTTTATTCTTCTTGTAACTTGTTAGTTAATAACATAAAATTCCTCTCAAATAGAAACCCTTAGTCCTCGGGTACGATCAGTGCCGGAACTAGGGGGGGCAGGCGGGGCAGCTGCCCCGGGCGCTAACCAGAGGGGGCGCCGAAAAGCCAACAAAGCACTATTTGTTGTATAAATTTTAATATTTGGACGAAAGGATAATTTTTCATAAATAAATTTTCATTTTTTTCTTAAAATTCTGGATGATCTTTAAGATATCCAACAGAAGAAAAAATCCACTACAAAAAAAAAATAATACATTTCTGTACAAAGAAAGTAATAATCTATCCTTTTACAAAAGAATGACAACGAATTCTCCCTACCCCCTGATGAAGAATAGGTTTGTGCTACATGGCAGGCTGCCAGAAATGCTAATTTAAAATCGCATTGGTAATATAGTCGCAATGTAGTTAGATAAAATTTAGCATTACAACAATTTAATGCTGTTGAAATTTTCGTAAATTGAAATATGTCGAAGAAATTATCTGGGGGGCAGAATCGCAGAAAAGCAAAAGAAACTGCAAGAATATCCCAACCTTTTATCATCTTGGCTAGTTCACGAGACTGAAACCAATGAAGGTAAGAATTTTTTTAAATTTGTAACCTAATAAACTTCGGAAGATGTGTATTAAGGACAAGGGTTACGTTTGGGATATATCTCTTGCCAAATATATTTATTGTTCTCTAGGAGTCCGCAGGAATTTTTACAGGGGGCTGCAAGATGTTGAATTGTTTAGAAATCGCTTACTTTTGTTTTTGAGGTTGATTATCATTAACTTTAAAGGTTCATTGCGATTCCTAATGAAAATTAATTAGCAAAAAGTTAATTAAAAATTGAAGTAATTAACGATTGAAACGTTTTCTTTAAGAGAATAATTTAGTATTTCTTCAGCTAAAATCAGATTTTTTTTTCATTTTTACACATTTTGAATCGTGCTGAGTTTAAAAAAACTGGGGGTGTTGAACTTTGAACAACTTTCAATTCCCACTGTTTCCTTCATTTAATTTAGCAATTATTTTGGCTGTAAAAATGACAGCGCAAGCACGATTTTGACAAAAACCGTAACGCCAGGTGTAATGGCCAAAGTAGGTCAATCCGTTTGAAAGTAATGCTGACCACAGACAACACACGGACCCACAAACTTTTTTTCTAGAACACTTTTTTGATTCAGAATGTTCTGAAACGTGAAGAAATGCAAAAAAATTATGAGATAAAAAGTTGACACAAGAATTCCTATTGAGCACAAGAATTCCTATTTATCGCAAAACATATCGATTTTTTAAAAATAAAAACGAAAACAGTAAATTACATCCTATCCAAATCTCAATTTAAATGCACTAACTAAATATGTGACTATATATTTTTAACAATATATTTTACTATATATTTTTAAATCCCTTATATTAACTTCACTTTTGTTTGAGTGTGCGTTTGAGCCTGGCGTACAAATCTGCGGATGCTTAATTAACCCCCTTCCCATCATCCTATCGTCCTGAAACTTGGCCAATTAGCTTAAAGCCCATGACAATACATTGGGTCTATTCCTAAAAAAGTTTGTTTTTTACAGGTTAAATTATTAACACTCCTACTTTTCTTTTTTGATGATACACAAGCATTCAAACATGTTTCGTAAAAAGAGAAAACGGAAGCATAAAAGTGCCTAAGTGTAACATTTTATCTATTCCTAAATAATGAAAAAATAATAAAACATCAAGGCATGAATTCTAAAAATAGATCTCAAGGCCTTATTTTTCATAAAAAATAACGAAAAAGAAAGTATTTTCCAGGAAGTGATAAATAAAATAAAAAGAATCCAGTCTCCATGCTACGAGAAAAAGGCGCCAATTTTCAGCGTGAGTTATATTGTCATTTTGACGGCATTATTTTTCACCAAACAGATGTCATGTTCGTCAAATTTTGTCCATTGCATTGGTGAGAATTTTAAATTCTCCAAGAAAATGGAGAACTCACACATAGCACAGTAAGTAATATATTATTCATTCTATTATTAAAATGAGTTTCAATAAGTTTAAATTAATTGTTCTAAAATAAACATTTATGTGTTTACCAACTATTCAATGATTTTTGTAGACAAGTCATTAAATTAATTTGCTTTTGTGTTCAATGAGTTCTGGTAATATTCGGAAGCTTTTTAAATTTTTGTATTAGTATTTTACAGAAGAAAATATTTTTTGAAATGTAAAACAGCTTAATTGTTTATGATCTAAGACATTTTGAAACCAGGTTAACCAGATTTTGAGTTAAAAAGTGTTACATATCATTCAACTATGTTCTTTTATTTCATTGTAACTGACATTATTTGTATTGATTCATTAGTTGTTTTTTTTGTCTTTATGCAAGCAGAATGAACCCTGGTCATTAATAAGGGCTTGTCAAATATATTTATTTAAAATTTCAATTAATTCTTTTATTGTTTGTTTCAAAACAGAATTTTACAAAGGAAAAACCTTTGTTAATTTTCAATGTATATATAGTTAGCTTCAAATCTAAAAAAATATTGTGTGGGGGCGCCAAAATGAATTCTTGCCCCGGGTAAAAAGTGACCTAGTTCCGTCCCTGGGTACGATACAAGCGGTGAGAGGTGAGCAACTGGCGGCAGACCGAAATAACGGTGGGGGGTGTTCAGTCTACGATGAAAACGAATACGCTATTTTCCATTATATTTTTGTCATTATTTGTGAAAGGACAAATATAATGACTTTAAAAATTGTGTTTTGGTTTTGCAGTATTTAAAAAAAAAAAATATTTGGAAACATAGTTTAAAATGTTATTATTATTATTATATTTTTTTTTTCAAAAACGTATGGCCGACCGAATGGTATAGTGGTTAGCATGCTAGCTTCTAGACCGCGAGGTTGCGGGTTCGAGTCCCGTGTTAGGCATGGGTGTTTGTAAATGTATGTTGGCTTGTCTAATGACGAATGTTTCGGCGCATTATAGCCCTCGTGTTGCTGACGGCGCCAGATAATCTGAAAACAACCAACCAAAAACGTATGTTTCGTGATAATCTCACCACTACCAAACGATTTCGGTTGTAGATACTTCATCTTGTAGGTTATAATCATTCAAAATGAAGTGCCCAGCTTGTTCACTGGATGACGTCATGTTAGGATGTAAAATACCGCCTTTGCTTTCATCGTAGCCAGAACTATCGTTCTCTCGGCTTGCCGCCACTCGCACACCGCTCGTATCGTACTAGGCCTTAAGTATTATAAAGATCTATGAAAAGCATGTTTAGGAAAATAAAGATAATGTGCACAGCATTGACACAATTAAAATAATAGAGTAGAGTTAACAAGAGGGAAAAAGTACTTGTAATTTTTATATGAGAGGGCACAAATCTCTGTTTTTGCAAAAAAATAGAATTACAATTGATCTCCTCACATGTTGACGTGATACGGTATAAGCATTCAGTTCTTATTGGAAATCTAAAGTAAGTAATTATTTTTTGGTCATATAACACTTCAAACAAAAATTCATATAACACTTCATCTTTAACTACTATAGTCAATCGATTGCACTAGAACTCTGTTCTTTCTCTTTATTTTTAAACATACTACATCATAAAATGAATGAACATGGCGTCTGGGAAACCTTGAAATGTGTCATTGCGTGGTCCAAAGGAAATACTTCAAGATGAAACAAAGTGCAAAATAATACAAAAATAAAAATAACACAATAAAAAACGTCAAAAGATATTTAAATGACAATGATAATAAATAAGAAAGTATGTGTAAGAATTATTCAATGTTAAGAACTATGCAAAGAAGTTTGAATGAGAATTTGATTGCTGATTAATAAATGCTATTGTCAAAGTGTTTAAATTTGTATGTTTATATTTTTTTAATTCATGAAATCTCACTGAATAAAACTTGTTTAATTAATTTTCATTTAAGAAATGGATACTTCAAAGTACCAGTTAGTATGTTTGCACTTCATTCGTGCGGTATAATGAAATATAATAACGAAACATTTCAATTGCCCCCTGTTCCAAAATATTAATTACGAACATAATGGTTACTACTTCAATTTGCTCTTGGGATTTATTAGAAATTATTGCCATGTAGTATTACGTCTTAAGACAAGAAAAACCTTTCAATTTCAATACCAAATCATAGTTTTTCTATGATGTTTACTGAATAAAATAATATTCGAGGGGCACATTGGGTCCGAAAAGCTACTAGAAAACAGGCTCTCAACCGGCTATATAAAAAACCAAATAATTTTTTTTAACCAACTGCTCAGACTCTCGATAACAGATCACGCATTGATACCATCAATCATGAAGACAGACGATAATATAAGAATTATAATTTCAGTTAATTTTTTTCTAATAAAGTATAGTATTAAATAAATAGCAGACGATACATTACACGAATTCATTTAATTTAAAATCGTGCAATTTTTTTTCTACTAAAGTGATTCGGCTCGTCATTCTAATGTACTAATTTGACATACAGATTCTGTGTTCTTGTCAATGCTTCTAAATAAAACTTTCGAATGTTAATATTTCCTTTAGAAACAAAAGAAAGTCGTCATGGTAAGTGTAATTTCTCTGTAGTTCTTTTCCTTACAAAATCTAAGTCGTCATACTATCTTAATAGCCTTATTATAATATTTTTTTTATAAGATAAAATCAATATTTCGCTCAGAAGCTCAGAAACTGATCGACTGTCAAAAGAAAATTAGCTTGCGTTTCGAGGAAAGTTAAATATTTAAAGAAAAAAAAAAAAGAAATGGCAACTGATTGTTTAAATTTTAAATATAATTTGGTGAATAACATATTTTTACTTATTATATAACTATAGAATAATATAATTCGGTTGAAGTAACCAAATAAAATTAAAAAGGCAACGTCCTTAACATGTTTTCATCGTGTTTGGAAGATTATTTCAATGTAAATATAATATGGTAAATTGGAAGATTGGAAGGTTTTTATTAAAATCCCATATTTTCCCTATTTTTAAAAGACAATGTGCCAACGTAAGACTGTACCTCTTGCAGGGCAGTTTCTGAAAGACACGCAAGGACCTTATGAGCCCACATGCCCTATTTATTAAACCCCATTCTTCCATTCTTAGCGACTATGCATTAGAGCAAATGTGTTAAATTCTCTATTCGTTTTCATCAACAGCTGTTTGCTTTGTAATTTGAATTATACCTTTATTGTTATAGTTCTAGGTGGTTTCTAATCGTTAATGCTTCATTATAAACGACAGGTTCATACGACACAATAGAACAAACTCCTCTCTAGAATAATCCAAAGAAATTAAAATATTCAGAGCAAAAAAAAAAATTGTCCTTTTTCATGTTTTCATAATTGAACTTAAATAAAGTTTTTAAATTGGGCGCCTAAAATGCCATTTATAACACAAAATTTTTTAACTACCAAGTTCACATTGATAAAATCCGTCCTACTCACCGTGACTAGCTCTGTGTGCCCAGTAGTAGAAGAAGTCAACGGCAAGAAAGCAGATCCACCATGTCCAAAGGGAATTCCAGGGTAGTTCAACAATGCTCCAATTTTCGTAAATGTAGATGTAGGCTGCGATTTTCCAACCACGCAGAAGTATCCTGTAAAATAAATCCTCATTTTATTGGAAATTTGATTTGTTGACACAAATTTTAGAAGCACTTTTTTTTTTAAACATTTCACGTGGTTTGATAATTCAAAATGGCTGGAAGTCTAGGGTAAATGGGATCAGAAGCCTAATTAACTACGAACCTATTTTAAGATGGTTTTTTTTCGTAAAAAAAAAAGAAAAAAAGGTAAAAACTTTTAAGATCTTTAACCTCAAAACTGTATACATCAAAAAGCAGTACGATTATTAGAATATTTTTTTAACATAATTTTTTTTATATAAATGTTTCATGCGGGTTGCATAGATTCTGTTTATTTTAAATGCTGTTCTAATAATTTCTCTTGTTTTTCTAGAAATATATCGAAAACTCATTTTGCCATAAATAAGTAAATAAAAGTTTCATACCTTTACACAAAAGACATATGAACCTAAAGGAATGTTTAAATAAAAAATATAATTTCAAAATATGCGTTTGTTATAATTTCCTTTAATTTTTTTTTTTAAATAAAAAATTTCATATTTCTTTAAAAATGCGTGGTTAATTATTTAAGGGTCTAATTACTAGCGGTTTAAAGTTTAAAATCAGTCCCATTCAGTTGATTATGATAAAATGGCCAGAAATACATAGGCTTCAATGGAGCTTTCTGATTCCCCTTAAAACAATATTAAAAAAGCCGGTTTTAATTTACAGTTTGTTTTTCCAAGTTGAATCAACTTTTAATTCATTACCAATGAAATTTTTTTTTATTTACCCTGAAATTTCTGATAGAATTCCTTGAGACATGGAACAGATTGCATCATTAACTCTTATAGACTTGTTTTTAGTTTGCTTCAGAAACCACTGTTCCAACAACAACAGGATGATGAAATAGGGTATAACCTGTAAAAATACCCTGCAACTTTGAATCATAAAAAAGTAGCCTTTAAAATTAAAATACATTGTGAACAAAATTCGGCACTCTTCCGTTAACCGGGTACCAAATTGGCAAAAACTGGGCCAATGGTACCTGGATAACGGAAGAGTACTGTAAAAAAAAAAAAAAAAAAAGGAAAATCAATATCAACTCATGCCATTAAACGTTGTGTCTACCAAAATGACTTTGTGCCATACCCTTTGAAGAATGGTGTTTTGACGCAAAAAAGATGATACATGGCTCTTTGAAGTTATATTATGCTTGAACATAATTTTCACCAAAATTTCAGTATGGATGAAAAAGCAATTTTTTGAATTTAAGTGCAAAGAAATGATAAGACATGTGTGATTAGAGAATACTTGAAACAATAAGTTCATATACTGAAATTACCTGTTGGGTGTAATCAGGTACTTCGTCGATTCTTTCGAATGATGTTCGTATAGGGCTCACTACATAAAACAAGTAGCCTAAAGTTTCCACTACATATAGGATGCCCATGTTTTCACTGATATAGCACTTTCAATACCATTCTATAAAGACACATTTTTCAAATAATCAAAATACTCATTTTCAACTATTATGACACATAATTCAAATTATCTTAAAAAGATTTTAAATTATTATAGCACAGTTTCTTCCGTTAGACGGGTACCAATTGGCGCAGTTGGGGCCAAGTCTAAATGTTTACAAGTTTAAATGATGCGTAAATGTATCACCAAGCTTAAACGTTTACGATTTGTTACAGGGTTGCTTTAGCTACTCTATAAAGATTTGTAATAGGAATTATAAATGTTTGAAGGTTATTATTTTGGATGAGTTATAGCTGCAATTTGGCGGGTTTTTTTTTGTTTTGTTTTTCTGGTACCAGTTTAACGGAAGAGTACCTCACTTTTTAATAGAAATTATACACATTTTCCAATTTTGCATATTTCCATGCAAATTTCCATACAGCATATTTCCAATTTTGAATCTAAAAATTACTGAATTTGATTTGTTTATAAACGTTTTAATTTGATTGGTAGAGGCTATAGTTAGAGGAAGTTTAATACATTTACCTGTATTTTTATTATATGCGTCACAAATAATGTGCTCTTTCGTACAAGTTGATCTTAATAGTACTACCAGATACTAAATCTGTGTTAAAGTAGCCTGGTGAAGAGTAGCCATCACTAACAGCAGTAATGAACTAGAAATATGATGATAAGTTGTAAAATTAATTAACAAGATTCTGAAATCATTAAAAAACAATCTGAAATAGGCTTCTATGAATACAAACGATCGTCATTAATGTCTGACTGTAGAAGACGAATGAACAATAAATTCATTTTCAAAAGCAGCTGGCATACTTTTCCTTCCGGTTATGATTGTAATATAATTTGTTGTGGCGGATGAAGCGTGCGCACAAAAGGAAAAACCAAATGTAGTCTAAGGTCAAAATTATTCAATTTAGGCTTACAGTTCGAAAAAACAAATTACAGGAAAATCAATATCAACTCATACGATTAAAAGTTGTGTCTACCAAAGCCATACCCTTTGAAGAATGGTGCTTTGACGCAAAAAAGATGATATATGGCTCTTTGAAGTTATATTAATTCAGTTTCTAAATTTTTGAGCAGACAGACATTTCATTCCATTCACTTAGGGTGACTGGAGAATAACTGAACAAGCATGAGATGGTTACAGAATACGGCTATGTCGCCGCCTAGTCAGCATATTAGCTTTTGGGCTTGAACACCCTTCTTTTGGAACATTTGCACTACCTTTTGGTTTTTAGTACCAACTATTGAGCGAACACAAAAATATTCTAGAGGTCAAAAGTTTAAAAGATATTCCTACAGTGCTTTGATTATGCATTTTTTTTTTTTTTTTTTTTTTTTTTAATACCTTAGAAAGTATACGCAAATTTGGTATCTCCTATTAATTTTGTTTATGAGTAAAGGAAAGTTTTATTTTATTAATTTTATTGTTGTATATATTGAGAAGTTGTTAAGAAATATGCATTACCATGTGTTAGTTCGTTTTCGAGTTTTGACGTATATGTTACTCCAAGAGGTAATTTATAGTAACTATTGTTTTTTATATTTTTTTTCTTTTTCTCAGATTAGGTAAAGGTTTTATTTCTTGTATTAAAATATTTTACATGACGTATTCCTACTGTGATTTAAATGAAATCCTTTTTAAATACTCTTAATATAAAAAAAATAACCATCTCTTACATGCAGCTATGGATCTGTTATGGAACATACTTTTTGCAGCTAAAATTTACTTTCACCGTTTCTAACAAACAAAATGTGTAGAATCTAATAACCATGCTTAACGGTATTTTTTTTATTAATTTTTTTTTTTTTTTTTTTTTTAATTAATGTTCCATGAAGCGTTTTTTAAGTGGGTGATAATCTTGGTTGTGATTATGAGTCTTTTTAACTCCGTCTCATCTCTGTACGAATATATTCCGAAAATTATAATCCGAACACTCAAATTGAAGCATTAGAAGTTGTCAAAAATATTAATTTTTCACCAGAATTGGTGTGAAAACCTAATTTCAAATTTACTATACTTTAGTTAATAACTCACTGAACTTGTATGGTAAAGCGTTATAATTTGAAATATACTCTTGCACACGTTGATGGAATTCCAATTGAAAATGTTTACACCTATGTATGAATTTAGAAATACAAGTCATTTTCGTTAAGCTCTTTAGTTTGTTATGTGGCACCAGCATTTGCCGTTTTGGTTGGTAATTTTAGCAGATGAACAGAAGGATAAATAAATTGACCGATTCATCTTTTTAATAACCTTTGATTTACTTTAACGCAAAGTTTTCTAACGAAAGTTGTTCTTCTTAAATACTTGTAACTAAAAACAATTGATTAAGTCGTGAAATTGGTCAAATCATACCTACTCAATGACTTTTCACTTTTATCTTCATTCTCAAAAATGATGAACAATCTAAACATAATTTCTGGAGGGGAAAAAAAAAAAGAGGGTAAAAAGAAAAAAAAAAAAAAAGAAAAAAAACAAGGAAAGATCAAAAGGAATAAAGATATTTATTTAAATTTCAAATGCTTTTCACATACCTGCTTTTTCTTAATTCTAATCCAAGGATATTTCGGTATTTTAAAAAAAAGAATATATATATATATATAGTTTTCGAAAAGTTTCATAAAAATGGCATCTCCTAAAATTCAGAGTGGTTCCTTCTAAGAAAAGGACACATATATGCGAAGGGATACAAACTTTGGGTGAAGAATTTATTTCTTACGTCACCCCATGTCAATGCCTTTGAGAAGAAAAAAAAAGGGGGGGAAAAAAACTATGACTCATTTCATTTACATTCAAAGCCGCCCTATAAAAAAAATATTATTTGGGGATATTACCTATCAGTAATCTTTCTGCTTCATAGTTCAACTTCGAGCGGGTCGGTAACAAAAGGGAGCGGAGAAAAATGAAAAGAAATCACTTCAGATCATAAGCTAGATACAATAGGGCATATCGAAAAAAACTTTTTGGGGAAATTCAAAATTTCAAGTTGATAAAAAGTTGCCACTACAGTCACATATTTACCAAAAAATTGTTTACTTAAATTGAAAAATATTTAGGTCTCCTGGAATGGAGCTGAAGTTTGATAATTTTTGCCAAAAATGAAGATTTTTAATTTTTTTTTAAAACATAAATATAAAGCAAATTTTTATTTTCATGTATTAAAATGTAATGTTTAGAATATTTATTAACAGTAATAAAAAATATATATCTGCCATTTAACATTTAGGTCTTCCGGAATCTAGATGAAAACCTTCATTTTTTTTTTATAAAATTCGGAAATTTTTTAATTTTCAACCCATTCTTTTGGTTAGTTTCAATTATTTTATTTATAGTCTAGGTATAGTAGTACAGCATTTTGAAATATCGGGAATATCATTATATGAAATGACGTTTACTAAACTCAAGTATTAATTCATATCATTTCTGCACGCCGCGTTTTATAGCATTTTTGATGAAAAACGCTATCATTAGAATGAATTTTTTTGCCAAATTTTTTGCATGTTCCAAACTTTTGATTGCCAAAATGTATAATAGACTACTAGTACTAATTGTTATCAGTGCTAATTTCTTGGCACATCACTAAAGTTTTGGTGCAGGTAGCGGACAAAAAGATGTCCGATTCACTATTTTTTACTACTCTAAGAGCCAAAATTTAGCTGACTTCAGATATGGGCCAAACATTTGGCATTGTTGTGTGACAGTACACCACTAATATAATACTTTAGCACAAAAAAAACTTTGGCACCTCTCTGAAGTTTCCAGTCAAGTCAGTCCAAAATCTGGATTTTTTTACTTTTAGGCCTAATTTAAGGCCAAAAATCTCAAAACTTCAGAATCTCTAAAATAAGGTGATGGTGCTAACAGAGAGTGACTATAGTGTACTTAACCCTGCCATCGTCTGTTTTTTGGCACCTCTGCTCATTTTTATGAAATAAAGGTGTAAATATGGTCAAAATGTTTAAAAACGACAAAATTGATCGATTCCATTTTCCATTGATGAAATGAGCTGCAAACTTGTGCCAAGAGTTTTCTTTCATTTTTTGTTTCATAAAACCATTCAAAGGTCAGAATAGTGTTATGAATTTTTCCACTGAGGCAATGATGGCGCAGTTTTCGCGGTATAAAAATATTTATTCTCTCTTCAGAAAACTCACAAAATTTATTCACAGGCAACAGTTTAATTACTCTCAAGCTTCAACACAGGCTTCAACAAAAATAACTTCGAATTCAGCGATTATACAAGCTCACTCCAATAGGTAAACAAAGCGATCAGCTTTCAACGAAATCCGAAGTCAATCTGAAAATTTTCCCGTTCTCCAATCTTTTATATACAAGCGCGTGAGACATTCTCGAAATTTCCAGCCAATTCATCGGAAACGAAATATCTCGAAACTTCTCGATTACTTTAGGTGTTGCCACCTTTTTCTAACTTGTATAATCGCTATTAATTACTAAATAAAATAGGATAAAAATAAATTACAATAGAATTTTGAAATAATACGTCACTATTTACAATATATACAGACAATTTGTGCAACATTTCCCCCTTCTTAAAGAATGCACGTCCCGGGTAGTGAAGTCCTTAAGAGGAAAGGCAATTCAATCACTTCTACTATAATATGGGGCTAGTCTATTGTTATGTACAACTCTAGGTTTACAGGAAGGTGTCCGTTGAAATCTCACCACGACGTCGTTGATCTTCTTAAGGACCCCATACGGCCCTTCCCAGTTCGTCTGGAGCTTAGGGGAGAGTCCTTTCCGACGTTTAGGGTTCCCTAACCACACCTTGTCACCTTCCTGGAATGAACGGTCCATGGCCTTGGCATAGTACCGGATCTTCATGCGCTCCGTCATGATGTTGTTTCTCTCTCTGGCGAACCGATGTACGGCTTCCAAACGTGCCTGCAGATCAGCTAGATACTGGACAGGCGAGGAAGGAGTGTCCGGTGGTTGTCCAAAGAGGAGGTTGCTGGGGAGCCTAAGGTCTCTTCCAAACATCGTTAGAGATGGAGAAAATCCGGTGGTCTCGTGAGTTGCACTCCCGTGTGCCAACAGAAGTTGTGAAAGTTTCTGATCCCCGTCTTGCTGATTATATGATTTTGAGATTGCGTCCGAATCATCCGCGGGTGCAGCTGATAGATCCCGGGACCTCCGTTCGATGCTTGTAACAGGAGCACGGATGTCGATTCCCTCTTCATTAACTTTGTCCATTTCCACATGAACCACTTCCTGGGAGGGTTTCATCAACGTCGCTTTCTTCGGTTCTCTTTCCGAGGCTGGAGGGGTACTTTTCATAGATGTGGACTCTTCAGCATTCTCTATGACATTGGTTTCATGAGCTACAATCCGATATACGCACAGCTCTTTCATGTCTAGATCGTGGCAAAGGAACTTCGCCTCTCCATGTTTGCAGCTTGCTTTTCTCAAAATTCAGCGTAATTCCATTTTTCTTCAAAAAGTCTAGTCCGAGAATGCACGGATCTACAATTTCGGCAACATAAACGGTGTGCTTGTAGGTGTTAAATCCAAGGGCAATGTCCACTTGCAATTTACCATGAACAGATATATTTCCACCAGACACAGTTTGTAGAGAAACAGAGGGCGCTGTGTAGAGGAGTCGGCTGTTCAGGCGACGAGCCACGTCCGTCCTTACGATCGTTACGTTCGCTCCCGAATCGACGATTAGACGACATGAGTTCCGTTGATCTCCCCCTTCACGAATAAACCCTGGTTTCCTCCTTGTCGGGATGAAACGTGGAAACGACTGGTTGGGGCTTCACCTGTTCTACATTGCAGCTTCTGCCCTGCGAGATGACATCTTCTTAGATTCAGTTGTGGAGAATCCGTGGTAGTGTTATCCCTTCTCTTTTTCAAATCAAGGCAGTTTCGTCGTAGATGCCCTTCTCGTTTGCAGTGCCAGCAAACGACTCTGGTCCTTCGATCCCTGGCTCCGGGATAGCTTCTCATCATTCTATCAATTTTGCTTTCCAGTTCTCGAAGCTTACTGGTGACAAAGTCAGAAGAATCCTCGGCTAATGCACCACGCACACATCGTCGGTCTTTTCCAGAAGCTAGCTGCGCGGCTTCCACTCTCATGGCGTACACGAGGGCCGACTTCAGGCTTTTGTTTTGGGATAACCTTACCGCCTGCTGAACATCGGGATCTTGAACAGCGTCGATGAAATACTGCAGAGAAAGATCGTCTCGTACATCCGGGGGACAGTCAGGGAAAGCGAGGAGCGACAGTCTTTCTATATCCGATGCCAATTCTTGAAGAGTTTCATTGGCTTTCTGCTGTCTCACTTTCAATTGCAGTCTGTTGTAATCCTTTAGATGCTGCTCCCCAAACCTTAACTCCAACGCACTTGCCAGCGCCACGAATTCTCCCCGCTTCTCTTCAGGTAGTGTCTGTAAAATGTCAGCAGCTTCACCTCGAAGAGATGCTGCGAGATGGAATGCTTTCGAAGTATCGTCCCAACCATTCGCAGAAGCAATCATTTCAAATTGCGTTTGATAAACGCGCCAAGACGACTTCCCATCAAAAGTGGCCACTTTCATGCTGGAACGTGGCCCAATAAAGGGAGTGGAAACGTTATCCCAATTAGGCGTTGCAATGGTCACAGCTTCGCGAGTTTCTATTTTCCGTAGCCTTTCTTCTACAGCATCCATGAATTTTCCCTGCTCTTCTTTGATAGTGGAAACCTTTTCTTCCATTTCATCTCTTATAGCAGTGAGAACGTCTTCCTTCACGGATTGCAGGACCGATGATGTTGTCTCCATAATAGTAGATTCTACCATTGACGCTAGCTCGGTTTTCATTTCTTCCCTGATCATGATTACGGCTGCGGATGTGGACTCGCACTTATCGGCCAAAGCTTTCATGTCAGATGACGTTGCATTTTGCAAAGCTTTAATGTCTGATGATGTCGCTTCTTGACTGGCGGCAATTGCGGCGGCGAGTTCGGCATTTGTCGTTTCTTGACGGGCTTTTATTTCGGCTTTCATTTCAGCGGCCGTGGATTCTTGTCCGGCTCTTATTCCAGCAATCATTTCCATTAATTGTTTCATTTGGTCTTCCATCATTCCTCTAGTTGTCGGCATTCAAAATTACGAAACCCCACTTCTGACACCACTGTTATGAATTTTTCCACTGAGGCAATGATGGCGCAGTTTTCGCGGTATAAAAATATTTATTCTCTCTTCAGAAAACTCACAAAATTTATTCACAGGCAACAGTTTAATTACTCTCAAGCTTCAACACAAGCTTCAACAAAAATAACTTCGAATTCAGCGATTATACAAGCTCACTCCAATAGGTAAACAAAGCGATCAGCTTTCAACGAAATCCGCAGTCAATCTGAAAATTTTCCTGTTCTCCAATCTTTTATATACAAGCGCGTGAGACATTCTCGAAATTTCCAGCCAATTCATCGGAAACGAAATATCTCGAAACTTCTCGATTACTTTAGGTGTTGCCACCTTTTTCTAACTTGTATAATCGCTATTAATTACTAAATAAAATAGGATAAAAATAAATTACAATAGAATTTTGAAATAATACGTCACTATTTACAATATATACAGACAATTTGTGCAACATATAACTTTATAACTTTAACACCTGCTTGAAGTTTTTTAAAAAATAAAATGATTTTTATTGATCTTACTAAAAATCCTCCTGGTCCGCTATATTTATGTTAAAGTATTTTACATGTTAAAGTTTTCTTACGGAATATTTTAGTATGATATAAGATTCATAATTTTGTGTGGCAGCAGTATGAATAAGAATTGTCGATAGAAATGACAATGCTGGTTGTTGTAGCACAATAAAAGTAATTGCAAAGCGGCCATAAGCCAAGAAATGGGGCTGAAGATCATACGCAGTTAATTCAACAAACCACAGCGTTTCAAAGATGACCATGATACTTCCTCATCAAAAAAGATATATAAAGCTCTTCTCTCTAATGGCCTCATTAGAAATGTGAAATGCTCTGTTGTTCATATTTAACATTATGGAGGCTCTATAGATAAAATCCCTTTGAAAACCATATCGTCATACCATTCTTTTAACCTAGAGAATTAAAAACGAATAACATTTTAGAACCATTATGATATTGGACCTGGGAAGAAAACTGACATAAAGATAGAAGATGTCAAGCACAAATTTAAATCGTTCAACCGTTTTCTGAAGATTTTTCCAAAGGGAAGCTGCCCCAAAAGAAGCAACCTAGAAAACAAAGATTAGTAGTGTTTAGCCCTGAGTGGAATGTATAGCAACGTTTAACTCAATCAAGGATTTAGATATTAATTATGTAATGGATGAACAACACACAACTGTACTAGCAGTAACAAAGTCCAAAGGACAAAGCCAAAACATATTAAGTAAAAAAATGAAGACCAGAGCAACTAATATAACATACCCATTAACCTCTAACAAACAAGAGAGCTATGAAATTCCACTGGTTAAGTCTGATAAAATACCCTCTATATATGTCGGGCGATGGAGAAAGAAAAGAAGTAGTTTGTAGTAGTAGTAAGTCCTATAAATAAGACCGCCTTCATGTAAGGAGAAGAAACATGCTGAAAAGTTTAGTACATTCAATGAAGATACTTTTAGATTTAAATGGAACAAAAATGTTTTGTGTTTCTGACTACTTTACAAAACAGCAGGTGATGTCCCAATTTTCTGTGTTAGTAACAAAAAGAAAGAAAAAAAAAAAAAAAAATCAAACTCTTCATACATTTTTGAAGTTAAAAAGAAACTAAGTCCAATAGGAATATGAAGCAAAAGAGGAAGATGAAGGTCTTGAAATTTAAATGAAAGAAATGTCTGATAATGACGAAGAGAACTGGAATTTAGAAACTGCTGCAGAAGGAAATAAATTTCAAAATACTATGAATTCTCCGACAGCTATTCAACAAAACATTATGATGAATTCAACATGCGAATACAATTCTCCCATTAAAATATCATCTTATTATGGTGTATATTATACAAGAACCTGCTACATTGAAAAAATACAAGCAATATGAGTTGATACAAAACACTTGCATCAATATGAAGTCAAATTTCTTCACAAGATGGAAGCTAATCAATATGATTGATTAAAACAACCTGACATAGAGAATGTTTCAGAAGTCATATTCTATGGTCAGTTGACAGTAACTGGGGTGGTTCCGTTTTTTCTTTTGTAAAAAAGAGGGGGAAATGTAAGTGTATCATACAAAAAGTTTAAAAATGAACTAAAAGAGAAAAGAAAATTGCCAAAATTTGGATTGTAATTTGTTTGTAAGCAATAATATGCCTATGCTAGCTAATTGATGTGAAAGTAAATAAAAGCATTGCAACATAGCACCGTATATGGCCAAGTTTTATATCAGTAAGCACAAAGTATATACATATGTTACTTACACAGAGAGAGACCCTTTAAAGCCAGCTTAAAAGTAAGAGCAAAACGTTTAAAGAATTTATGGTTTTTGATTATTTTAAGTACCTTAAGTTTACATTTAAAGTTTATATGTATGTTTTACCTATATTATGTAGGAAATTTGAATAAATATATATCATAGATACTATAAAGTTACTTATTACAATAATTGAGGAAACATGATTAATGTGTCCATATTTGTCCATTCAAATATTAAGAACATTAAATATTTAAAAACAAATAGGTTAACTTTAAGCAGGTGCTAAAGCAGTAAAACCTATTCTTAACTTTAAATGGTTTTGTGTGTCAAAAAAATGAAAGTAAGCCCTAGGCACAAGTCTGCAGTTTACTTCAGCAGTGGAAAATGGCATTGATCAATTTTGCCATTTTTGAACATTTTGACTGTATTTAAATCGTTATTTAATAAAAATGAGAAGAGGTGCCAAAAAACAGACGATGGCAGCGTTTAGTACACTAAAGCACCATCACCTTATTTTAGAGATTCTGAAGTTTTGAGATTTTAGGCCTTAAATTAGGCCTAAAAGTCTAAAAATTCAGATTTTGGACTGACTTGACTGGAAACTTCAGATAGGTGCCAAAGTTTTTTTTGCGCAAAAGTATTATGTTTGTGGTGTGCTATCACACAACAATACCAAATGTTAGGCACATATGTAAAGTCAGTTAAATTTTGGCTCTTAAAATAGTAAAAAATAGTGAATCGGACATATCTTGTCCGCTATCTGCACCCAAACTTTAGTGATGTGCCAGGAAATTAGCACTGATAACAATTAGTACTAGCAGTCTATTATACATTTTTGCAATTAAAAGCTTGGCACATGCAGAAAATTCGGCAAAAAATTAATTCTAATGATAGCGTTTATCATCAAAAATGCTAAAAAACGCTCCTCCCTTCCAACACAAAACCAGCTGAAACATGACAATGGAATGAAATTTTTTAAAGCGGTTTCCAAATTTGTAATCAGGATAACATACAGAACACTTCAGGAAAATTTCAGGGAAATTAAAAATTAGCTTAATCCCAAGCGTACCCCTCTCTAAGAAAATCACTCTTAATGTTAAGTATGATCGAAGCGTGACTGAATTTTCAACACATTTACTCATTAGCTATTACTTTTAATTAATAGTAAATAAAATAAACACTGACTATATCTGCTCAAACTTTATTTACAGTAACTTCATTACTTTCAAAATAAGTCTAACACGAAAATAGAATCCCTCTCCATTTTCGGAGACGGTGGAATTATTTATTACTAATAAAACCAACAGAAACCAATGCGATCCTTGCCATTGTACCATAGAAAAATAACTTTCACTAATAAGGAAATGTATAAACGAGAAAAGAACATACCACCACCACATTTTATACGTGAGCATCAATGAATAGAAATATTACAAAGCGATCAAATTACTCGAATGGGCATGACCCTCCCTTCTCCTCCTCCTCTGTAGAACTGTTGGGCATGTGCGCAATTGTCCCTACTCGCGGAAGTTCGAGAACCCCATTATTCCAATTAAATAGAAGACGTCCTTGGCCGTATAGAACGACACAGGCTAGCAGGGCTTATCGTTTAAGCAGTAAATATCTTATTTTCGATGGCTAGACCAAACGATACAGGGAGGGGGGTGCACTTTTTTTATTTTTTTTTATTTCCCATCCACTCGACTATTGATGGTGCACTTGATTTTGGGTCGTCCTTTGGTTGCAAAACGCAATATTTGAAAACAAAACTACCTGCATGATACAACAAGGTATTTCGCCCAACGAGAACTAAACGTACGCAGATCCGAGAACGGCATTGCCCCCCCCCCCCTTTACCTTCTCCCCCCATTTGCCTCAGTGAGTGCAAAGATTACACTTTAATATTAATCATTGCATTAAAATTTAATATGGTGTTATTTACAGTTTTCATAAATAAAAATGGCCGACCGAACGGTATGGTGGTTAGCGTGCTAGCTTCTAGACCGCGAGGTTGCGGGTTCGAGTCCCGTGTTAGGCATGGGTGTTTGTAAATGTATGTTGGCTTGTCTAATGACGAAAGTTTCGGCGCATTATAGCCCTCGTGTTGCTGACGGCGCCAGATAATCTGAAAACAACCAACATAAATAAAAATGGGCAGTTTAGCGACATTTATGGTAATAATTTTTTTACATGGGCAAAAAAAAAAAATCCCGTCAAGATGACGAAATCAACGATGTAATTCGATAGACATTAGATTGTCCTTTCTGGTGGAACAAGGGGAAAAAATCAATCGTTGGTAGTGGATGCTCAATGGCAGAGAGCTGTGTGTTAAAGGCACTTGTTTTTACTTTTTACGCTTTTATCGCATTTCTACGGGAAATTCAGACGATTAGAACACCTTCTTAAGAGATAGAAGCATAGAGATTTTAATCAAAATCGTTAGAGCCTTTTTTTTAGCAATTGCTGAAAAATACGATTTTTTCATGATATTCACTTCATGCGCATGGGCTATTTTGACAAAAACCTTAATGGTAGGTCTCATGGTCACCACTATCCCGCACACCTAATTTGAACAGCGTAGGTAAATTTCTTAGGGAGTTATGCTGACCACTTACACACCACCACACTGACACATAGGTTGACATTTTTCCAGACCACTTTTTTTAAATCAGAATATTCCAAAACGTACAGAAAAGCAATATATATATATATATATATATATATATATATATATATATATATATATATATATATATATATATATATATATATATATATATATATATATATATATATATATATTTTTTTTTTTTTTTTTTTTTTTTTTTTTTTTTGGGCCGAATGCTATGCTTTACGATATATACTAGTACACGATATACTTACACCTCTTGTAAGTATATCGTGTACGTATACTTTACCTTATGTAAACATGTGGGTAATTGAAAGTAAAAACTTATCAAGCCAACAAATTGATCAAAAATTTGTTTGCTTGTTAAACAGAGAAGAAACTTCCAAATCATATGAGTAGTTGTTCCTGACACAGATTAAAAGATTACAATCATAATTCTTCACTAATAAAAACAATTATTTAAGCAATAACATCGAATTTTAACTTGATCAGTTTTCCCTGTAAGCCCACGATATGTTTTTACATAATTACGCCATTAGTGCAAAGGCATTGCAATTATACAATGTACATGATCCGACGTTTTAGTCCCTAAGTCCCTTTACTATAGTTAGACACTATACCTTTACGGTTGCACTCTTACAAAGCTAACGCACAACGCACTGCAAGATATTTAAATGAAAATTTATTTTCGGAAAAAAAAAGAAAGAAAAAAGAAAAAAAGAAAAAAAAAGGTTGACCAATATTTTAGGCAAATAGTGTCATATCAAAATTTGGCTCTTTTAATGACCCTTTGATTTTGATGTCAGTCTAATCGTCGGCGTGCCTATATGAAATATTAAAAGTTGAAAAACTCTGGATTAGGTAGAAAAAAAATGTGAAAGAAATTTACTACACAGTTAATGTTTAACTACGCTAAAACGGGATATAAAAGAAGTTTTTTAAAAAAATTAATTTTAAACTATACTTTCAGGAAATATTTTTCTTTGATTATATTGGGTTCGTTATCGAAGGAAAACAGCTCATAAAAAAATATTATATAGTATATGCTAGTCACGCGTACATGACTAAGCTTAAGAGTTCTTGTTTCAGAATTGCTTAGCTAGCACTTTTTTTGCATCGCTATTAGATTAGACAAAAGCTATTAGATTTTTAACAGTATGAAATTTTGCACATTTGTCGAAGAATATTTGCAAAATCTTCTTATAAGAAGAAGAAAAAAAAACAGATATGCGAACTTTAGTTTTTGTGTCAAATATGTCAAATGAGAGTACTTTTTTTTTGCATGCTCCAACCTTTCCAGGGAAAATTATTTACTTTAGAAATCCATTTAATTTTTTATTTATTTTTTATTTTTTGCAGGAACAAATGCCTTACTAAAACCCTAACGTCACCCTTTTTCTTAATTTTGATATAGTTTTGAAGTTATTAAATATCTAAATGGCAAAAGATGCAATTTTAATCTTGCACGATCGATGTTTGTTTGTTAATTTGTTTAAGAGTGGAAAAGCATCGAAAAAAGATTAATTTGTTTTAATAAATCGACCATATTACCAGGATTCAAAAATTATTCATCCTGAAATTATCAAAATTAAAAAAATTAGAACTCGGATGCTCGGATAAAATAGTGACGCGGATGCGACTAATTTAAGTTAGTAAAAAACAATGTTCTTTACTTCACCTTTTTCTCCTCTCATGTTCCAAAGAGAGAATGAAGTATTGCAAGAAGTAGTATTTTGAATACTACGGTAGCATGAGGCTACGTCTCTGGGAACTCATGAGAACAAGTCACCAATCACAATGTTCCAAGATATTTTTAATGATGTTCTTTTATTAATCAAATTTCCTCAGGAATTACCAAAGATGTAGCAATGTACAATCCGCATTTTAAGAAGTAGTTTTCAAAATTGTAATATATATTAATGGCATTTTTTATTGCTCAAAAAATTCACAACATGTTTTTATTTAATATAAAAAATAACCTTTTTGTCAAATAGTAGTAGTAAAAAATGACTAAAAATCTGTTAACCTCAGTCTTGAGAGTTGAATTAAATTTCATGTCGATTTGAATGAAATTGTTCGCAACCCAGGTAGCAAAACAGTATTGGCCAATGTCGGAAACAGGGGTTCTGGATGATTGGTAAATTCCTGGCCGAAACTCGAGCATCGTTCCAAATTACATGATATTTTATACTGCATTGGACGACATCAGTAACAACTGCCGGCTTACAACGGTTCACATCGGGATTGGCCAATGATGTCGAACCATACTGGCCAGCGTTGTGCAGTAGGGAAAAGATCATATGCTCGATGAAATAAGGAGAGTAATTCATAATTTATTAGTTTCCAGGATCGCGTCACAAACCTTTCACTGACGGAAGTTTTTCAATAATTATGTATTTTTAGTAGAGCAAGGTTAGTGAGCTCGGAGTTAGTTTGACGAGCGTTATCTAGCAGGCGACTTGATTGCAACGCAGTCTTCCTGGTTTATGAACCCAGGGGGTGGGGGGGGGCGTTGTTGAGAGTTAGCAAGCAGGAGGTATAGATCCCCATAGTTTGATATAAAAAAAAGTTTGGCTTTAATCTTGTTTGGCGTTATTATTATACATAATTAGTTCCGTAAGTGGCACATTTTGAAGAGAGCTACATTTTTATCATTATCATTCTTTGACTTTCAATAAACGATTCTGCTTAAATATTCTTATAGTATAATGTAATTAAAAGTACTAAATTTTCATGAAATTATTATATGAAATTATTTATGTGAAATTATTCGATGGTCGGGAGAGGGCAAAAGTGATGTATCAGTAAATATTGCTGTGACAACCTAAGAGTTTGTCACAATCTCAGTCATAAACTGAAAATTCAAAAATACTGCTTCCATATGGTTACACGCGCACACACACACACACACACACACACACACACACACACACACACACACACACACACACACACACACACACACACACACACACACACACACACACACACACACACACAATTCGAAAATATTTACCGTTTTGTTCCAAGTATGCTATTTTTAAAAATGAAGTAGCCTTTGATATTTGCCAAAACTAAAATAAATTAAAGAACTTGATAATAAAAATTAAAGAAAAAGCTTCTAAATTCAAGAGTCATAATTTCGTCACATGAAAAACCTTTGCTATTGTAGTGACATTCATATAACTACTTCAGCATGTACGCTTAGCATATAATGAAATTCTTGTATTATTTTCTTCTTGGTTTGGAAGAATAGTATTTATTGTTGCTTGTGTGGGTTCGAAAAATTTGAAGCCAAAGCAGATCAAAACTTGCAGAAATATATTCCAATATAACTCTTCACAGATCCTCTTACAACTCCAGAACTTCTCGTTATAGTAGACACAATACAGCACTTTTCACAACAATAGAGCACAAAACAGCAGTTAAAAATTTGACAACACAACTGCTCAAATCGCTGCAAAAGACAATGCAATACAGTTGGCTTTAGAACTACTCTGAATGCTCCATGCGACTCAGTATCTCAACTCAGTAATTCCAGTCAACTAGCTGACTCAACTCACGGGCGGCCTTATATAGGAGTCAAACCTTCTTGAAATTTCTAGAGGTAGATATTTGGAGAACTTTCCAGATCGTAGTTGAAAAGTCCTATACATGTACATGGGGACCGAAAATGTCTCCAAATGGTCGCCAACTTGGCTCTATCTCTCCAATTTGGCGAGATTGCCATTACCATAATGTTAAATACTCCTTGTAAAATTCGCTTTCCAGCGTTACCTCTGTAAAACTCGTTATCAAGCATCAAGAAACTCATTGCAGGGAAACAAACTATTGCATTGCCTCATGCGAAATGTACAGAAATTTATCTATTTACAAAATTAACACTACGAAATATTAACAAATATACAAAAATTCGTAACAATATTTAATAGTTTAATTATTTTAAACATATAAAAAATAGAAACTAAGAAAGTAGAAAATGGGCTCTATGTTTTGACACACTTGTAGAACTTTCAGTATCTGGTAAAATGTCTAGAATAGAATGAGGCATTACAAATAATGAGATTTTGTACACTTTTTTAAAAATCAAACACTTTTAACTATCACTTACGTATATGTTATGTTAACATAGAATAATGAAAGTATTGAATTCGGTCAAAAACATAATTTCTACTTCCTGAGTCTAAATATGTATATGGTCACACAACTCCGGAACGGATTGATCTGCAATGTTGAACTTTTGTAAATGTATACGGGTCAGTGGTGGTCATGAGAACTGTCATTAAGGATTTCATTAAAATAGCGCTTGCGCATGAAGTAGATGCCATTGAAAAATCTATGTTTTTCAGCAATTGCCAAAAAAATGGCTCTAGCGATAATAATCAAAACCGCTGTGGGAATGCCTTTTAAGGTGATCTACAAATCCTCACCCCGAAATTCCGAAAGAAATTTGACGAAGTTGAAAAATGAACGTTTTTTAAAAAGAGTTATTTTCCCTTCAGCGAGCATTCTCGTCAACGACTGTTCCTCTTCCGTTTCACCTACACGAAGAGAACAATATGATAATTATGGCCTAACTCACCTAGCTGGTGTACGTCTTGAATTTGTACAGTGCAATTGAAAGTTGTTCGAAGTTCGACACACCTAGATTTATTTAAAAATTTAAAATCCGGGTAGTTTACCCTTGGATTGATCAATTGGATGTTGTTATTCCTTTATATAGTTGTGCATTAAAATTCTAGTTTTCCTTCACCACTGATGTTGGAAATACTAAATTTCTTTAATATCATTGAAACCAATTCCGACTAATTCAGTTTTAATGTTTTGGATGGATAAGATGGACGATTAATACTGTGGAAGCATTCTTCCAGGCGATATTCCAATTTCTTCCGGTTGATTTCAAACATAAGCGGTTTTTTAATATACGAGTATTCCACATGTACAACATTTCTTTAAACAATTTTTCTGTTAAATATACCAAACATAATATAATTAAAAATACGCATACTTTAAAAAAAACTATGATATTTTAGAGATTTATTTTTGGAAAATTATGTAAAGGAAATTCTGATCCCAACTTTTAAATAGAAAATAAAAGAAATCCCAATTTTAAGCTAGGCGTCCACTATTGCTGAGCAGAGCAGAGCGGAGTGGATTAGATTAGAGCCAATTACAAGACTTTTAACGTCCATTGTAGTACGAGGCTCGTGCTACAATGGACGTTGACAGCCTTGTAATTGGCTCTAATCTAATTCACTCCGCACAGCTCTGCTCTGCTCAGCGATAGTGGACGCCAAGCTTTAAAGTATTTAAAGTGCAAAGTAACGAAAGATTTTGTGTATAAATAAATCTTTCAAATGGAGTTGCGAAATCATTGTCACATCCTTGACGTCATATATAACTTTAGCTAAGCAACCAATGAAGATATTCCTTAGCTCTCATTGAACTCTAAGCGAGTAGGGTTTGGTTATACGTTATAAGGATGTAACGATCACTTATAGATATTACAATTCTGATCTTTGATAGAAATATGAGGAATTCATCTATATAATAGATTATGTCACCTTAACAGGTGACATATACGAAAGAGGTTGATGTGACATGTTCTTCAAACTTTTGACAGTGATTGACTTTGCTTGACAGTAATATGTGAACTTTATGAATACAGAATGTTCTGTAGCTTTCGGTCATTGATAAGCAATAAGTCTAATTTCGAAACCTGTTGAATAAAAGAGCTGAAATGTAAGATTATACATGAAGAAATGGAGATGTTTTCATTCAGGTTTATGTCTCAATTATCATGTATTTTGTTGTTTCATTTGCAGAGACTGTATAATTGTTGATTGATGTGTCATTCTTTTTTATATTTCAATAAGTTTCATTTTGCAAATTTGAATACTAATAGAATGATTGTCAGTTTTATTGTGAGTTTTTTTTTTTTATATATATATATAAGTATAGTGTAAATAATTTCTTGGGTATTTAGGTTCCCAAATATTCTTAGGTATTCAAAATATTATTAAAATACAAATTAAGTAATACATTTGAATAAAAGAAGAAATTTCACTGCTAGAACAGTTACTTTTTTTCTTCTTTTTTTTCCCTTTTGCTTCAATTGAAAACTAAATACTAAAAATTAACATAAAGCATACACTATATTAACATTCATTAATTATTTTATCATTTTACATAAAATATCGTAGGCACTCTTTTCATCTATTTTCTCAGATAACTCATAATTTCGATTGGTTTGAAAATGAATACAAATTCCTTAGATTAAATTCACAAGTATGGATTGGTAATGAAATTTGTTCAATTCTTACCTACTTTAATGTGTTAAGATAAAATAACTTTTTATATAAAATAAAATGATTTTTCATTTTGGGACAGAAATAAATTATACGTACATGGAAAATCGTATTAGAAGTGTTAATTGGAAAATGCTTACACTTTGGACATTACAAAATTTTGTAGCAAAACAAGTATTGTATTGTAGAAGGGAAGATTAAATATTTTAATGAAAAATTTGCCAAAAAAATGTGGTCTTATATATCCGTGTCAAAATTATTAATATATATTTTTCATTAAAATTGTTTCAAGGAAGAATTCAATTAAATTCCTTATATTCAATATTTGACATCATAAATAGAACACATATAGGCTATATTTTTTATATCATACGGAGTGTAAACTAATTATCTGAGTCTGAAATATGTTCACTGCACATATTTTATTTAAAATTGTTTAACGCACCACAAAAGTTTTACCCTATGTTTGAAGTTTTACTTTCATCAAAGAGAGGGCAGCACGAGCGTATTGTTATCTTGAAGGCATAGTTCTAAGTATATTCAATGTTTTATAACTAACTATACACATAGAAATAGCTAAATCATAAGCTAAATTCTCTATTTTCTGAACATATTCTCAACAAAATAGATAAAATTTTGTTGAAACGTAAGTGCCAAATTAATTTTACTTCCTCTCACCTAGAACAAGTATTCCTTTGAAATATTTTTCTTTAATTTGACTTTCAATTTTTTTCCCTCTTAAATCGTAAATATCTGGGGTCAATAAATGGCATCGGTCATAATTTAATATGAAATTTATATGGCATTTTAGTTTTAATTACTAATGAGATACACCGTTTTTCTTCAGGAAAACTACTAGGAATGTAAATATAACTGAGCTTTTTTTCATAGTTTTTTTTTTTTTTTTTTTTTTTTAAGTATTGAAAAAGTACATGCCTTTTATAGAAACAACGTTCATGACGAAAATCAATTATGCAGTTGATCCTAGTAGTTTTCTGGCATGAATTGTATATTTTAAATCGAATTATATATTTTTAACTGGTCGATTTAAACTAATCTTTTGTAAAAAAAAGAAAAAGTCTTACATTTATAAAACTATTAATTACTGACAAACAAAGTTTAAAGTTTGTGGTAATGATTGTTTAGCAATTTGCATTTTGTAAAAAAAAAAGTGATTTAAATTTTTTTTATAATATCATAATGAACATAGCAATACTTTAAAGAAAAACCGAGTTCTTGAATATCTTACTGTAAAAGAAAGGGTTATTTTCCTCAAATTTAGTAAATTCTAATACATGGGGGAAGGCGTACCTCTGACCATATTGTTCCTTTGACCACCAAGTCTTAGGAATCCTCTAGCATCACTTTATAAAAATTAACGGAATTAGTGCATAGTTTGTTACCTTGAGGGCTTCTTCAACCTACAGTTGATTATTTTCACACTACAGGATTCTCTTAATAATACTAATCCTATTTATCATAAAAATTTAAATATTTTTTTTTATAATGTTTTGCTTAATAATATTTTTTTGTTGATGGAAATCATTTGCCATAATAGCTATACTCTTTAGAATATAATGTCGAGTTTGAGAAAATCTTAAGCTTAACCCTTAAACTGTAGCACACATCATGCTTTTTAATTTGCACTGTCATGCTGTATTGGTGTTGTACCTTTTGACCATGATCAGTTGTTGTTCCTTTATCCAGGTCAAAGGTTTAAAAGATGAAAAGTTGTATGATATTGATATAGAAGACATTATGGCTAAACTTCCAAACCCCATAGTCAAGGGAATAGAGACATTTTGCCTTGCAAAAGGTTATGTAGTTCTGATTTTTTAATATGTTATAAAGGTTGGTCTCGTGGTTTATAAACCAAGTTTTCGACCTCCTAACCTTGTGCGTTCTCCGTGGTGCACCAAAAACTGAGCCGTTTTTCAGTTTATACGCCATAACTCTTTGCCAATGCATCTTAGAAACAAACATTATGTTCAAAAGCTGTAGAAAATTAAATTTACTCCAACTTTTGTATACAAAGTGTTTTTGTAGACCTATTATGTAAATAGTTATGTCACATCAAAGTCAAACTTTTTCGTAAAAATGCTATTTTTTTTAAGATTTGTGTCAAGTTTTTTGATTATATCTCCATTATGGTAAGCCTTAGAGAAAAAGTTTGTGAATAAATGTTGTAGAACAATAAATTTCCTACAAGTTTTATACATTAACTTATTTTCTAGGACTAATAACAAAGGAGTTACTCTGTTTTGTGTATTTTCAGTGGTGCACTGGTGCACCAAAAAAAAAAAAAAAAAAAAAAAAAAAAAAAAACCGTTTTTCAGTTTATAGATCATAACTCTTTCGCAATGCATTTTAAAAACAAACATTAAATTTAAAAGTTGTAGAATATTAAATTTCTACAACTTTTGTGAGCAATTTGCTTTTGTAAAGCTATTATGTAAAGAGTTACGTAGCATCAAAGTAAAAACTTTTTCGTAAAAATGCTGCTTTTTTTAGTTTTTTGCCGAGTTTTTCAATTATATCTTCATGACAATAAGTCGTAGGGAAAAATATATTATACAAAAGTTGTAGATCTATAAATTTGCTATAAGTTTTATATAAAAAGTTACTATCTTAGACTAATAACTAAGGAGCTACTCTTCTTTGTAGGTTTACGAGATGATAACCTATAATATTTTATGTATAGGTAGGGATATAAAAATAGCTTCTTACTGCATAGTCTGACAATTTTACATTAGCTGACATTACATTTTAATAAAAAAATGAAACAATATATATACAATACTAATGATAATGTAAAATAAAAAGTAGAAACATATTAAACAATGAATATATATCTATATACAATAACGGTAAGTTGCTAGTTGTTGATTTAGAAAATTGCTTATAACGCAAAGCATTTAAAGTTCTTGCCCTGTCACCACCATAAATAGGAGAAGAATGCTTGATACTGCTTCAGTGAAGCTTGAAACACTGGCATTAGGATCTAGGAAGATCTTTGCAAATTCCTGTAATATTGGACACGACAAAAAGCAGCCATCATTACAAAGCATGTATTCCAATACTAAGTAACTACACTGAGTGGTTGATATTCTGTCGGGATGGTTAGTGGTGGGGAGGGGTGAGAAAGAAAGCACTAGAAACTTTTTTTCTGTTCTTCTAACCTTCTTCCCTAAATTCGGCAGTGGCAAATCTCAAGCAACAGTATATGGTGTTTTCGCAGAAACTGAGCCCTTAAAAGAATTCCTTTACATGACACTTATGCCACCCGATTTGAGATTTTTCTATTCGATCTCAAAAGATCTGTACCCCATTGGGTTTAGAATTAGCCTCTTGAATGCAGTCTATTTCTCATTTTAATTTCCGAACGCAGAAATTTTTGGTGTACCACGGCAAAATGGTAAATTTTATATTACTATTATTATCTATAGATATATACATTATTTAATATATTTCCACTTTTTATTTTACATTATCGTTAGTAATATATATATATATATATATATATATATATATATATATATATATATATATATATATATATATATATATATATATATATATATATATATATATATATATATATATATATATATATATATATATATATATATATATTGTTTTATTTTTTTATTAAAATTGTCAGACTATGCAGTAAGAAGCTGTTTTTATACCCCTACCTCTACATAAAATATTATAGTTTATCATCTCGTAAACCTTCAAAGATGAATAGCTCCTTAGTTATTAGTCCTAGATTGTAACTTTTTGCATAAAACTTAAAGCAAATTTATAGATCTACAACTTTTGTATAGTATATTTTCCCCTACGACTTATTGTCATGAAGATATACTTGAAAAACTCAGCAAAAAAACTAAAAAAAAAGCAGCATTTTTACGAAAAAGTTTTTATTTTGATGCTACGTAACTCTTTACGAAAACGTAACTCTTTAAAGAAAATTGTGAACAAAAGTTGTAGAAAATTTAATATTCTACAACTTTTAAATTTAATGTTTGTTTTTAAAATGCATTGCAAAAGAGTTATGATCTATAAACTGAAAAACGTTTTTTTTTTTTTTTTTGGTGCACTGGTGCACCACTGAAAATAGACAAAGCAGAGTAAATCCTTTGTTATTAGTCCTAGAAAATAAGTTAATATATAAAACTTGTAGAAAATTTATTGTTCTACAACTTTTATTGTTGAACTTTTTCTCTAAGACGTACCATTATGGAGATATAATCAAAAAACTTGACACAAATCTTAAAAAAGTAGCATTTTCACGAAAAAGTTTGGACTTTTATGCAAAATAACTATTTACAAAAAAAATGTGTATACAAAAGTTGTAGAAAATTAAATTTTCTACAACTTTTGAATATAATGTTTGTTTCTAAGATGCATTGACAAAGTTTTATGTCGTATAAACTGAAAAATGGCTCAGTTTTTGGTGCACCACGGAGAACGCACAAGGGTTAGGAGGTCGAAAACTTGGTTTATAAACCACGAGACTAACCTTTATAACATACTAAAAAATCAGAACTACATTACCTTTTGCAAGGTAAGACCCCTTTTTCAGTTTCTATTGCCCGGACTGCTATTACTACTAGTAGATCTGTTCATCTGCTACACAGTTAGAATGTTTGCCATTTGTGGAGCGAATTTTTCATCATATAAAGTTGAATAAATCCTAAAATTTTAAACATTATCATTAACAAAATTTTTATTATGCTTTGTATGCATTTAACTTCCATTAATTATTTCTACTGAAAGAAATATTTTTGTTCCCTTCAATGTTGTGTTGTCTAATTAACTGGTCAGAGGTACAGCAAAATCCACGATCACGTTATTATTCCGTTATTCACATTATCACATTATTATTGGGGTGATATTCTCATTATTATCCCAAGAAATTTGATCGTATTATTATTTTTTTTAATTAAATAATAAAAAATAATAATAGTAAAAATTGGAAAAAATTATATATGATAAACTAAATGACACTGATTAGAATAACATAAGAAAAATGAATTTAACTTTAATATTCAAGTTAAGAAAATCGAAAGCAAAGTGCTCAATGGAACACCTTCCCCTAGTGATACTTAAAAAGAAAAGATGCAAGTTTAAGTTATAATAAAGATGATAAAAAGTGTAAGTTATAATAAATATAAATATATATTTTTTTTATATAAATATGAAAATGATAAAAATAAGTAAAATCATTGTCCTAATTTCGATCAGAAGACTCGTTAACCGAAAGTTTGATTTTGAGGTATAGTTGAGTCGTTGGGTTGATAAAAGATTACTCGAAACTCAATGATTTGAAATTATGATCAGAAAAAATGACAAAAATAAGGAACGGGGTAAGGACCACTCTAAAATCTTTCAAATGTGCTTTTATGTACCTAATAATTCTATACAGTAATCAGATTCAATATCTAAAGGCTCCGTTACTTGGGTGTTAATGTGTTTTTAAACAGTTCTCTCTAACACATTCGGCATATTCAATTAACAGTACATTTAAAATTTTAGAAATACATAATTTTTAATGTACTTTACATTTACAACTTATTTCATTAACAAAAATTCAGTATTTAGAAGCCACTAAGCTTTTAAAGCTAACATTTATTTTCGTAACATAAAGAAAGACATTGATAATGAATTAAAACGAAATTATTTCTTATAGTCCGAGAGGCGATTGCATATTTAGGTACCTTATCGAACATCATTCTGAATTTTTTATAGAATGTGGAGAAAAGTTGTTAGATTAAGAACCCGCTAGTTTGCTGTAGCTAAAATGGCTGAAACTGGTCAAAAATCGTCACTGAATGAATTGAACTAAATTCGATTGTCAAATATGCCATAACTTGCCAAGTAATGAGCATTCTTTTTTATTTGGAAACCCTTCGTTCTTTAATTTTCAATTAAGAAGGATGCAGGCGATTCAGATATCTGGCGATGGCTTTCTTGCATCTTTTAAAAATGAGCCAAGTTGGCAATAAATATTACGTCACTAATGACGTAACTGATATCGCTGATTTGGCTTACTTCTAAAATATGCTAGTTTTTTGACCCAGAGATCAGAAATCGTTTGCGCCCTTCTTCATTGAAAATCAAAGTGCGATTGGTTTACCAGACGAAAAAGTGGGCTCCTTTTTTTGGCAAGTTATGATATATTTGGCTATCGGATTTAGTTCAACTCATTCAAAGTAGATTTTTAAACAGTTTCGGCCATTTTTGCCACGGCAGGCTAGTAGATTCGTAATCTACCAACTTTTCTTCATATTCTATAAAAAAAATTAGAATGATATTCGATGGAGTCCCTAAACATACAGTAGTCTCTCAGTCTATTAGTTATTATTGGAAGTAAACAACATTCAATTTCTTTTAATTCACGATTTTATCTTCAACATTTGGAATAAACTTCCTTTCTTCCATGGGATAACTAACTTCGCAATCTCTTATAATAAAAAAGATTCTCTCAATTTTTATTTATTTCTCTATCTGGGGCAGAGTTCTCATCCTTGTCCTTAACTTTGTTTTCATTTTCAAAGTATTTCATTATTTTTTTCATTAATCAAGACCCTAAACAAATAACTTTTTTCATTCGCTCTTAACTTCGTTCTCCGCAATTTCTCTCAACAAATTCCATTTTAATATTTAAAGTCATCTATCCTTCGATATCTTTCTACTTTTATCCTTTCCATTCCTTTCTTACGTCTATACTTAACAAATAATTTGAAACCGGAACCCATATGTTACGGTCCTCTATGGCCTCTAAGTTACGATTCAATCACCTTAAAAGTAGGATGACTGGTAAATTGTGCATTTTCTCTAGATCTACTAAATATTTTTTAAGAAATTTCTTATCAATTCTTAATTGAACACTTATTCAAATTTGAATATAAGCTTTTACTAACATCTTGTTTTTTCCCTTAGAAGTTACAATTTTGTAATGCGCACTTCATAATTTTATTTGAAAGAAGTCGCATTTTATTTTGAAAATTTAAAATTTACGTATTGTTAATATCCTTGTCTATTTTCAAGTTAGAATCATAAATGGTTTTAAAAGTTACAGTTAATGTACAAAATTTGGTTATTACTAATAGTATCATGCTACTATAAAATTAATATATTTTTTCATGCTTGATCTCTGCTCCCATCTTAGCATATCCTTTCGCAATCTCCTTCTCAGCATATTCCTTTTTTCTTTTTCACTCCACATTTTCAAATTTACTGCACAAGGATAATTTACGCTAGCAAAACCCTATATGTGTTATCGATTACTATTATTTATGGTTTGTTGTATCTAGTGTGAATTTAAATAACTATGGAGCATAAAAGACTTATGTTCTAGCTTTAGAACTCCCAAAGAAAGAACTTCCTGATGTATGTGTTACCTCTTAGACAAGGATCAAGTGAGCATTGACCATTCTGTGACAAAACGAGGTATGTTCCAGATCAACTATTCATCACCTACTATCAATCCCAAATCAAGTAATAATAAATAAGTTAGTAATATTCACAATGGGTGTTACGATCGGTGTACGTGTAAGGTTTGGTGAAAGCGACATTTTGCACATTTAATTGCTCCACGCGTCCTAAAAATCAGCTTGGTGACAACTTCAAAGAGCAAAATTGTTTTTAAGCCTTTATCGAAATTTCAATGAAATTTGACACACACACCACGTCTTTGTGAGTCAAACTGAACTGACAGGTTTGGTCCCCTCGTGATTTCGGAACCTCTTGCGGCAATTCAGAATTCGAAAATTAGTGAATGACGGATTCGCAATCTGAAACTGTGCCCCCTTCTGTTTCCTATCTCGGGTAATTATTCCGATTCCTTTGAAATTCGTCCTTGGATAAGTTCTATTTTTTGTCCCCATCTTGCAGACCCTCGAGTCATTTTATGGACGTATTTCCTCAAAATGCGCGTTGCTCGTGACGTTGTGTTTGACAAGACGCAATTAATTTGCATGCGTGGAGCGGTGGACGTGAGAGTTCGTTAGTCACCTGTCACTCTCAGTGAGCTGCAAATGATTTCTTTTGTGTGGCCGTAGATGTTGCCTTGGGAAGAAACAGACGGTGATTGATGCAGATGTTTAGATGTTATATTAGGGATCAAGGGTAGTTCTGGTTTCTAGAAATTTATTTCGAGGTGTGAAAGGTCAAGGGGTTAATATTTTTTCTAATAAAAACTTGCAGAAACCATTATTCAAATCATTGAATTAGTTCAGCATTTTGGCATTCATGCCTCTTGTGGGTCATATTTGGACTTGAGCACTGCTTTGAATCTTGTGTAAAACAGTTTGTGTCCTGACGAACAGCTTTGCTACAGGAATAAATTTAAACTATTTCATTTCATATTTTAATACGTGCTTGCCACATAAATAGTCATATAATTCAATATTTTGCAACTTGTAATATACACATTATACACAACCAATGGGAATGCGCACGCTTCAAATTATATGGTGCCAACACTAAAAAACAATAATTAGATGACGAGTCAATATAAGCTCATACCAGGTAACCATTTAACCATATTATGACTAGAATAGCCCCAGAGGAGCTATGAAGTCTTCTAGCATTCAAATTTTTCGGTTTATTCTTTAATAAATTTTTTAAATATAATTTTTTCTCGTTTGGTATAATTTCTTTCATTGCAACTATTTGCTCATATCTCCTCAATTTTACCATGGGAATATTATTTTTGATACCCCTGCATTATACCGTACCCCACGAAAAAAAATAAAAAAATCGAGGCGTTGTTGAAGAAAATTAAAATGACTTCCCAAATATATGAATTCTAGATGACACAAAAATTACAAACAATTTGAAAGCATTTTTTAATTTTTTACATATTGCTTTCGTCAAAAGAGATGTGTCAACATATGGGTATGAGAGTTTGCGAACAAATTTAACCATTTGTTTAAATTTCCTTAAATTTTTTTAAATCGTTATGTTATAATACTCCTATTTCATAAATTTATTAAAAATGTTATTGAATCCGTTCAAGCATCTTTTTGCAGAATAGGCGCCGCAAAGGAGGGGTGTAAAAGAGTTTTGCAGTTTCACTCTTCTCATCTCTGAAAAAACAAGAAAAACAAGAGGTTTGGAACATCGCACTACTTTCAATTACACTATTATACGGAAGTGGATTTGCGTCGTTTACCTTTATTATATTTTCATCATTCATTTAGAAAAAATGGCCGTTGTGGCTAGATTTTTTGCGATAAATCTTGTATGGATCTTTAAAAAAAAAAATCATCGCCACAATTGGGATTTTGGAGAAGCACTCTTCGATAACCCTTATATTATCCTTTATTATAAGTGAAACTGATGAGAGAAGAAAAAACGATTGTTGAAGGCATTCGTTTTTCAACTTTTATGCCATTAAAGCATTTTTACGGGAATTTCGGAGATGGGGATGTTTAGAAAACCTTAAGAGGTATTAGAACAACGATTTTTATCAAAATCGTTGGAGCCGTTTTTTAGCAATCATTGAAAAACGTGATTTTTTTAATGGCAGCTACCTTATGCGCATGAGCAATTTTGACGAAAACCTTAATGGTAGGTCCCATGGCCACTAGCAACCCGCATACCGAATTTGAACATCGTAGATCAATTTTTTCGGGAGTTATGCTGACCTCAGAACACATACAGACAGATATTTTTTCTAGATAATTTTTTTGAAATCAGGGTGTTCCAAAACATGGAGAAATGCAAAAAAAAAAAAAAAAAAAAAAAAAAAAAATTTGAATGAATGCTATACTTTCATTACCCTATGTATAATACATATGGGTAATTGAAAGTAAAAAGAGGAAAACAGTGGTGAAATGCATATTAAAAAGATAGCAGCTTACAGTAAAATATCGATTTTCAATTATGCATTGACAAAGAAAACTAGCTATATGATCCTGTTTGAAGCAGTGGATGGTTATTGCATAGGTCACAATTTTAAGATATTTAATTAAATAATCCATTATAAAAGGAACATACAAGTAGCTTTAAGAAATAACAAGTTTATAATGACGGTCATTATTATTAGGTATACTTAGAACCCATTAGACTCGTTTTATGAAAATAGAACTAACAGTGCTTGCGATCTGTTGGCACATTAGCGGTACTAAACGATGGTGGGTTGTAATGTAGAAAAAACTCAATGTTTTAAGGAACTTTATGTTTTCAAAATTTTAAATTGCGTTTTCTAGTAATCACTTCCAAGTTCATTCAATCGCTATTTTCCATTGTTTTTCATACTTAAACATGCAAATTTGAAATATTAGTTAAAGTGAAAGATTATTGCTCCTAATAATCTGAATTAGTCAAGATATCGCAGTAAAAAAAAAAAAAAAAAAAAAAAAAAAAAAAAAAAAAAACCGGATCAAATTGCTTTAGTACATCTCAAAGTTACTGACTTATAGATAAAAAAGAACAGCCTTCAATAAAATAAATATCGATACATAATTCATCCTGGAATCTTCTAGTAAGGTTTATTCATGTTGCCTGTCAATTTATAAACAGAATCAATAACATCAAAAATAAAAAATAAAATTTACACATTTTTTGTAGAACTCGTATATAAAGTTTGAGAGGTTCAATTTCAAAGAAGACTAATCCAGAATCGCTTGTCATCGAAACAAGTTCCTCGTATTGTGAGCCTTTCTAATCCGCTCTAATAAAACTCCGGAAATAATCATGAATAACAAACCTGCAGTGAGAGGTCTTCGAAACAAGCACTTCTAAAAATGTAATAAGGTGATTCACTTTCTCTACATGAACGACACTGCAACGAAATTGCAGTGTTAATTTCTTTGTAGAAAAAATAGAGCATGAACTTGGTAAATGAGAGCGAAAAAACTGCGATAAGTGCCCTCAGGAACTTATTAAAAGATTTTTATGCTTCGACGATTAACTTCAGGGGGTGAAATATTTACTTTTGTAACATAAACATTTGTTTCTAACGTATATGTAACATATGTTTCTGCTTGACGTAAAATGTGCCATACCTTGTAGTGAAGCTGAGTTTATATATTCAGTGTCTTTCAGAAAGGAATCCCTAACTTTGAAATTACATAAATGCGAAGCAGTGATAGACAGAAAGAAGGGACAAGTGATATATTAGATTGACAGGTATATGGAATTTTAAATACACGTGTTTGAAAAATTGATTGAAGGAAGTCAATTTGATGACGGATGCATATGATTTAAACGATGAGGCCCCTATTCGTTTGGAAGGATTTGTTAATAAACAAAACTGGTGAATATGGGGTACTAATAACCCATCTGTATGTTTTGTAAAACTTCTACATTCTGTAAAAGTAACTGTTTAGGTTGTACTGTACAATAAAGGGATCATATAGCTCTTTTTCATGAGGGAAAACGATTAACTAAATCCACAAAATTCAGACCGGTGTATTTTATCCACTATAGGCCATTTTTACTTTCAATTGCTCATATGTATACATAGGGTAATAAAAGTATAGCATTCGGTCCAAAAAATTTTTTGATTTTTTACATTTCTCCACGTTTTAGAACATCCTGATTTCAATAAAATGATCTAGAAAAAATGTGTGTGTGTGTGTGTGTGTGTGGCCTGAACAAACTGACCCACAATCTTCAAATTTGGTGTGCGAGTTGGTGGTAGCCATGGGACCTACCGTTAAGGTTTTCTTCAAAATCGCGCATGCGCGTAAGGTAGCTGCCATTGAAAAAAATCATGTTTTGCAGTGATTGCTAAAAAACGGCTCTGATGATTTTGCTCAAAATCGCTCTGGTAATGCCTCTTAAGGTGCTCTAAACATCCCCACCACCGAAATTCCCGTAAAAATGCTTTAATGGCGTAAAAAGTTGAAAAACGAACGTCGTTAACCCACTGAAGGTCATGCACGTATATATACCTCATTTGATTCCCAGTTTTTCCAGCAATACACAAAAAATTTTAATTTATAAATAAAATTTAAAACAAAATATTTTTTAAATATTTTTATTAGGATGATATTTTATAACCTGTCTAAAACAAAATAAATAAAAAAATAATTAAAAAAAATTATGTATCTGAATTAAGAATATAATTTAAAAACTATTGCAGAGAAAACAACTTTAGAATTTCGCCCATTCCCATGACCATTAATGGATTAACACAGAGTTCTCTTCCCTTGAGCATACCTCATCAACGGCCGTGTTTTTTTTTTTTTTTTTCTTTTCTTTTTTTCTTTTTTTATCTCTGCTCAGTTTCACTTACAAGAAAGGATAATATAAGAATTATCGATGAGCATACCGCCAAAAGCACCATTTTAACAAACTTTTTTTTTAAAGACCCATATAAGAATTATCACCAAAAATATTGCCAAAATTGACCATTTTTCTAAATGAATGATGGAAATATGAAAACGATAAATGACACAAATCTACATCACTAACTTAGTGTAATTGAAAGTTGTGCGATGTTCCACACCCCTAGTTTTTCTTGTAACGCTATGTTAAAATATTTTTGGGAGTGAATCTTATTACCTAAAATTAATTTGAATTTTCAATCCATTTTTTTTTCCTTTCCTTTCCCCCCCCCCCCCCCTTCTTTGGTGGGAAGCATGTTTCCTACCACCCACTGGGAGCTATTCAACGGTAGGATATCTTATGTTTTGCATTTCTGCATTTCTGTTTATATCGCATTACATGATATTTATGAAATATAATTTGCAAGTACTAAAATCTACAAGAGAAATTCAAAATTAGATATATTTTATCTTCAAAAATTTAAGAATTTGTACCAATCACTTTCCGTGAAATTTCAGAATTGGTGGGAAGTATACCTCCCACTGCCATTTAAAGAGTTAAAATTCTATACCTGTCTATCCAATATATCACTTGTCTCTTCTTTCTGTCTCTCACTGTTATACAGTTACGTCATTTAACAGTTAGGAAATCCTTCTGCGAAACTTTTACTGCATCCTGCTCCAAAAAGAATGTTTAAAGTTTGGACACTAATAGTCCAATGAATTTCTCACTGAAAATATAATACCGATTTCGTAGTATTTTAATTAATGTATTTTCTGTAAGGAAAGGTTATTTTAAAACATAATGCATTTAAATATATAATTTGTAAGTTAAATATGTCAGAAACATCATGAGTTCCCGAGATGAATATGTTTTCATGTATTCAATTATTTAATACGATATTATAGTACACACTTATCTTTCATTGCTAAAACTTGCATTTAATTATAACTTTCTGATATGTCATAGATAAGCAGGGCCCTATTTAGAAAACCAATTACTATAGACAAAACATAGTAGAAGGGGGCCCCCATCGACGATTGTCGATTTTATTTAAATATAATATTAATGACAATTTCGATTGCCATCTATTACCATTTTGATGGAATAATTGTTGAGGTATTAATATTTTAATAACTAATAAGCGTTATTAAAATATATGTTCATATTTTATGACATTGATCAAGTACGCTGAACAAAATATCGATATTTACATCATAATTTAGAATTTTTCAAGCACTTCCGGTAATACTTTTACTTTTAATTACCAAAGGCACGGACCTTACAGGCTTTATCGAAAATAAGGCCCTGTAGATGAGATATTAAAACCTTTAAAAAAAATTATAAAAAAAAACCCTAATCAAAATGTTGTGATTACACAAACTAGTTGAATTTTGTTCAGAAACTTTAAACAGGATTTTTTAGAAAAACCAAATGGCACAAAATTGTATTGCAGATTTCCGTGGTATTAAACATAATTTATGTCCCACCATTTAGTGATATGTTTCCTGCCCAAAGTCGGTAAGATAACAATAAATTGTAAAGGAACACTTTATGAATAATTTTTCCTGCTTATAAAGAATATTTTTCAAGTTCTGAAATATTTTATAACTTGATTATTTTGTAATTAAATGGTGAAGTGTCGATTCTTATGCAGAAAATGGTTGGTATAATACTTTTACTTTCAATTACCCATATAGGGTAATGAAAGTAATGCATTCGATAAAAAAAAAAAAAAAATTAAAAAAAAAAATTGATCTAGAAAAAATGTGTGTGTGTGTGTGTGGTCAGCATAACTCCCGAACAAATTAATCTACGATGTTCAAATTTGGTATGAGGGTTAACGATTTTCGTCAAAATCGCGCATGCGTATAAGGTAGCTGCCATTGAAAAAAAATCATGTTTTTCAATGATTGTTCAAAAACGGTTCTAACGATTTTGATAAAAATCCCTGTAGGTGGATGATAAAAATCGCCTCTTAAGGTGTTCTAAACATCCCCACCTCCGAAATTCCCGTAAAAATGTTTTAATGGCGTAAAAAGTTGAAAAACGAATGCCTTCAACACAGAGTTCTCTTTCCATGAGCATACCTCATCAACGATAATTTTTTCTTCTCCTCTCAGTTTCGCTTATAATAAAGGATATTATAAGCATTATCGAAAAATATATCGCCAAAATCACCATATTGGAGATTTTTTTTTTTTAGATTTTTTTTTTTAACCCCATACAAGAATTATCGTAAAAAATATCACCAAACTGTCCATTTATTCTAAATGAAGGATGAAAATATACAAACGGTAAATGACACAAATCCACTTCAGTATTATAGTGTAATTGAAAGTTGTGCGATGTTCCACACCCCTGGTTCTGAAGCATTCTTTACAAAAAGCAATTATACTTTTTATTGATAAAATTAATGAAAGATAGTTGCAGAACGTTTGAGGATTTATTTTGTTGTAAAATGAAAATGCTTCATTATGTGGCATTGGGGTGTCAGTAATGGAGTTGTCGTCAATAAACAAAAGACTAACTTGAGTATTAAATGAAAGGTACAGAGTTTGAATGACACATACTTCAATTGGTGATTGTTATGATTTCTTAACAAAATATTGAGTATTTTATACTGCAAAAGTGGAAATATAAAAATTCTAAATCAACGCACACAAATGTCACATGCGTGGGTGCGTGTTTGTTAAGGGAAAGCGCTGACCCATATATCGCTATTACGGTACTTAGAACTACTAACTAAAAACTAAAGAAACACCCACTAAAATTTGCCGAGTCAAGCAAGCAGTCGGCCCCATGCAGATCTTCCAATAGACTTCGTCTGTCGCTTCCATCTTTTTGGTGTCAATAATTCCGGTTAACAGTTGTCTTCCTTTTAGAAAGAAAAGTAGAACTTTTTGTGGACTAGGGGGAACACCCGTTGACATTCCAAGTGGAATTCGTTCCGATTTTATTGGACGAGAAGGAAGTCGTCATTTTGTAGGAATCGTGGAGTGAAAGTGTATTTTTTTGCTAGAACACATGACGGGGGATGTGAAGTTAGGCAATATTCTACAACGCTTTTCGTTGTTCTTATGTTCTGTATCCTGCTTCTGGAACCTTATTAGGGGAGACTTGAAAGACACAGAGGAATTTATGACGGTGACATTGAAATTTTTGGATTGCGTCACGCAAAATAATAAAACTAGGATTGTTTCTTGAGTTGTATTAACTGGAGTGTCTTGTTCACAGTACCACACTTCCGTGACCAAAGCTGGCGATTGCTTTTTGCAATTTTCCCTGTTTGAGGAAGGCCCCATTGTTTGCTGACGTTCACAGCATTAAAGTTTCCAGCTCAAAAGGAAAACTTCATAAATGTTTGTTTTTACCTTGGCTAGTACAAGGTTCTGATGAGTGCTATTGTCAATTTAGTTTATTATAAGTCCTTATAACGTGTCATAAAAATCAACCAATTAATCTTTGTTATGTTATTTTGCAATGCCATAACATTTATAAAAAATTCAAAGCACTGAAAATGAAATTTTAATAGTATTGACGTTATTACTTATTTTGTAGTTTATTAAAACGGAATTTAATAAACTAGAAACTAGTAGTATAAGTTTTGTTAGTTATGGCTTGAAGATTTATCCAATTTTTGTGCAATATGTAAGAAACGCTCGTGTACCTATTTCATTTCTTTTACAAAACTTACTTTGGAAACAAACTTGTAGACAACCTATAAAATTTCTCCAAAATAAGTCAAAGTTAATTTAAGCTGCAACTGAATGGTAAATAACGTGTTTAACTATTGTAAATAAATTTATTGGGAGAAATAATCTTCAGATAAAACAAGAAATTTTATATAATCGATCATTTTCAATATTAGCCTAGTTTCTATAGTATGCAGTCTTGCAAATTGCAATTGCTTCTTTCTAACTGCTAATATGGTGCTTAATTAAAGTTCTTGCATATGCTTCACACACACACACTGGACGACGAATTATAAATGTTCTATTCATGTTTCATTAAAGTTCTTTTTTGCATGGATTACAAACAGCATGTATCCTTTTAAAGAATGAATTATAGTCCGGGGAATAGAGACTGAAAAAGGGGTCTTACCTTGCAAAAGGTTATGTAGTTCTGATTTTTTAATATGTTATAAAGGTCGGTCCCGTGGTTTATAAACCAAGTTTTCGACCTCCTAACCCTTGTGCGTTCTCCGTGGTGCACCAAAAACGGAGCCGTTTTTCAGTTTATACGTCATAACTCTTTGCCAATGCATCTTAGAAACAAACATTTTATTTAAAAGTTGTAGAATATTAAATTATCTACAACTTTTGGATACTAAGTTTTTTTGTAGACCTATTATGCAAACAGTTATGTCGCATCAAAGTCAAAACTTTTTCGTAAAAATGCTACTTTTTTAAGATTTGTGTCACGTTTTTTGATTATATCTTCATAATGGTACATTTTAGGGAAAAAGTTTGTGAATAAAAGTTGTAGAACTATAAATTTCCTACAAGTTTTCTATATAAATTTATTTTCTAGGATTAATAACAAAGGAGTTACTCTGCTTTGTGTATTTTCCGTGGTGCACCACAAAAAAAAAAACGTTTTTCAGTTTATAGATCATAACTCTTTCGCAATGCATTTTAAAAACCAACATTAAGTTTAAAAGTTGTAGAATATTAAATTTTCTACAACTTTTGTGAACAATTTGCTTTTGTAAAGCTATTATGTAAAGAGTTACGCAGCATCAAAGTAAACACTTTTTCGTAAAAATGCTGCTTTTTTAAGTTTTTTGCCGAGTTTTTCAATTATATCTTCATAACAATAAGTCGTAGGGAAAAATATATTACACAAAAGTTGTAGATCTATAAATTTTCTATAAGTTTTATACAAAAAAGTTACTATCTAGGACTAATAACTAAGGAGCTACTCTTCTTTGAAGGGTTACGAGATGATAACCTATAATGTTTTATGTATAGGTAGGGGTTTAAAAATAGCTTCTTACTGCATAGTCTGACAATTTTAATAAAAAAATAAAATAATATATATATAATACTAATGATTATGTAAAATAAAAAGTGGAAATATATTAAATAATGTATATATCTATAGATAATAATAGTAATATAAAATTTACCATTTTGCCGTGATGCATAAAAAATTTCTGCATTCGGAAATAAAAATGAGAAATAAACTGCATTCAAGTGGCTGATTCTAAACTACGTGGGGTACAGATCTTTTGAGATAGAATAGAAAAATCACAAGTCGGGTGGCATTAGTGACATGTAAAGGAATTCTTTTAAGGACTCAGTTTCCGCGAAAACACCATATACTGTTGATTGAGATTTGCCACTGCCGAATTCAGGGTAGAAGATTAGAAGAACCGAAAAACCATTCTCAACCCTCCCCACCACTAACCATCCCGACAGAATATCAACCACTCAGTGTAGTTACTTAATATTGGAATACATGTGTTGTAATGTTGGCTGCTTCATCATATCCAATATTACAGGAATTTGCAAAGATCTTCTTAGATCATAATGCCAGTGTTTCAAGCATCACCGAAGCAGTATCAAGCATTCTTGTTGCTTTCTTTGGTAGTCACAAGGCAACAACTTGAAATGCTTTGCGTTATAAGCAATTTTCCAAATCAACAACTGGGAGCAAGTTAAATCTGTCAAAGCTACCTCCGACCCAAGAAGCTGCTACGCATCATGTCTTTCGCACATACCATCAAGTAAAGACATGGATGGACCAATTGAAAAATCCTCTGGTCTGTGGGTGGAAGATGGACAGTAAAGGACTTCTTCCTATTACAACCACCAGGGATTCAGCTCTTCAATCAATTCTGACCTACATTTTCTGCCAGCGCAACATAGGATGCACTAGGGCCTGCGGTCTCAAGTGCTCCATAATATGTAAAAACTGTCATGGACAAAGCTGTGACAATATAGCGGACATCATAATTGATGACAACGATGAAGACACCGCAACAGAACCTGAAGGAGTAGCGGAAGAACTAGCCGAGCCTTCATGGCTAAACGAAACTAAATTTAGAAATTTATAAGTTTTCTAAATTGTAAGTTTTATTAATATTACTATTGTTAGATAGAGATATATACATTTTTATAATATTTATATTTTTTGTTTTATAACACTATTATTTTAGTATCTATATTGTTTTATTTTTTATCAAACTTGTCAGGTTTTGCAGTAAAAAACTGTTTTTAATATTAGATCTTATCAAGTAGCTCTTTTGTTATTAGTCCTATAAAATAACTTTGTATATTAAACGTAGCAAATTTAAGGTTAGACAATTTTTATGATATACTTTTATGGATATCATCTAAAAACTCGACAAGAATCTTAAAATGGTATTTTTACGAAAGAGTTTTTGCTTTGATGCTTTTCATACAATTTGTTTTTCATACAATAGTTCTACCAAACAAACTTTGCATATACATAAGTTGTAGAAAATTTAATACTCTACAAAATAAAATATAATTTTTTTCCTCTATAAAATGCAGTAAGAAAAGGATATGATCAGTATGCTGAAAAAAATCCAAAATTTCAGAATTCAGAAGGTTTTTGGTGCACCATGGCGAAAATGGTAAATTGATATTACCATTATTGTATATAGATATATACATTAATTAATATATTTCCACTTTTTATTTTACAATATCATTAGTATTATGTAAATATTGTTTTATTTTTTTATTAAAATTGTCAGACTATGCAGTAATAAGCTATTTTTAATCCCCTACCTATACATAATATATTATAGGTTATCTCGTAAACCTTCAAAGAAGAGTAGATTCTTAGTTATTAATCTTAGATAGTAACTTTTTGTATAAAACTTAAAGCAAATTTATAGATCTACATTTTTTGTTTAATATATTTTTCCCTACGACTTATTGTTATGAAGATATAATTGAAAAACTCGGCAAAAACTTCAAAAAGCAGCATTTTTACGAAAAGGTTTTTACTTTGATACGACGTAACTCTTTACATAATAGCTTTACAAAAGCAAATTGTTCACAAAAGTTGTAGAAAATTTAATATTCTACAACATTTAAATTTAATGTTTGTTTTTAAAATGCATTGCGAAAGAGTTATGATCTATAAACTGAAAAATGTATTTTTTTAGTGCACCATGGGAAAATACAGAAAGCAGAGTAACTCCTTTGTTATTAGTCCTAGAAAATAAGTTAATATATAAAACTTATAGGAAATTGATTGTTCTACAACTTTTATTCACAAACTTTTTCTCTAACACGTACCATTATGGAGATACAATCAAAAAACTTGACACAAATCTTAAAAAAGTAGCATTTTTATAAAAAAGTTTTGACTTTGATGCGATATAACTAGTTACATAATTGATCTACAAAAAAACTTTGTATACAAAAGTTGTAGAAAATTTAATATTCTATAACTTTTGAATATAATGTTTGCTTCTAAGATGCATTGGCAAAGAGTTATGACGTATAAACTGAAAAAAGGCTCAGTTTTTGGTGCACCACGGAGAACGCACAAGGGTTAGGAGGTCGAAAACTTGGTTTATAAACCACGAGACCAACCTTTATAACATATTAAAAATCAGAACTACATAACCTTTTGCAAGGCAAAATGTCTCTATTCCCTGGACTATTTTACTAGATTCTGGAATGATTGTTGCAGCATAATGAGGCTTCTTTTCTGTCGTAAAATCCCTCTGAGTCAATGATAATATTTCGATTAATGACCCAAAAGCTACAATTACTTATTCTTGATTAAGACCGTGGTTTCTGTTTTCAAAATTTAAAGTTTTTCTTAGCTTAAATAAATGTTTATTTCAGGGTGCCGGTCCGAAGGCGCTTTATCCCTTCAAAGAAAGGAAATTTATGTAGGGCATGATGTTTCTTTAATCGTCTTCGTTTCTTGAAAATAGAACGTTGTACATAATACTTATGCCGGCAGTTTGATTACGTATCACCCAAGTATTTATAAATACAAAAAACAAAACAAAACAAACAAACAAAACAAAAACAAAAAAAAAAAAAAAAAATCATGCCCATTGTCAACATTTCTGACAACATCTAATTCATTTGGCATTTGTTTTGATAACAGTATAGTAGCGTAGAGCTGGAAAAGTATCAACGCTCTCTTTCCAAAGCTGAAGCAAAACAAATTGTTAGGCAACTGACGAATAAAATTAAATAAATTATCTTCATTTTTTTCTGCAAAACCACATATTAACCACACTCGTGATAAATAGAATTGCCGAATTGTCTATCTCCGCTTTTACTTGTACCTAGAGGGCCTCTAAAGCTATAAAAACTCAACGCTCACGTCATTACACTAGGTTACCATGCTACTTACCCCGAACCCAAATGACCTACATACCTACATATTATTACGCTCGTGAATGCAATAATTTCCTAAGTGAAGATTTCCTTCAAAGTTGCATCTGAAGAATTAAAAACCACTTCCATCTTTTAAGTAATTTCGCATTTCCTGGTGAACTTGATTTCTGAACTTTCATTTGTTTTTTTCCGTCGTGAGAAGAATAGATGCATATCGAGTCGCTGTGCTGCTACGCCTCCGTGACTCTATGATAAGCAGTAATGTTCTGTCAACAATTACGACTTTAATAACGATGCGGAACCAAGGGAATATGCGTTAACAGCTGCTATTAGACTCTCTCGCATTGTACTTCCCCATCTATTTCAGTAAAGCCTTCATGAGAAGGATTTAACGATATGTATTTGTTTCTTTGTATCTTTTATAGCTGTGGTGCATTTCTTTTATGGGATTTAAGTGGATGGAGAGTGAGCTATTAGCGAGATTGGAAAAGTGAGCAGTTTTAGTGACTGAATTTAGCTTTCAAACGAGCAAGATTACGACAGTTCTTGCCAGGCAAGAACAAATTCTACACTTTAAAAGAAACTATTGAAGATTAAGTACTTACCATTTAATAAGTACTTAATAATTTTCAGATAAGAATTTAACTGAAATCTGTCTTGTTATATTATTTAAATGGGGGATGAGTAAAACTTTGAGTTGGTTTCAACGTACTCGTATTAACTAGTCTCGCCAAACAATACTATTTGAACATTAGAACATGTTTCTAGAAAATGCTTTTTTGATTATGAATATTAATTGCGTAAAAATAAATGCAAAACGCTAAGCTCACGATATAGCACTGTACATGATGTTAGAATATTTTAATTCAATATTTCAGGTTACTCTATTGTTAAGTCACTATCTATTATTCTATCTTACAGCTATTGTACAACTCAACTCTGTTCACCTCCTCTTAAACTTGTACACAAAAATGCCATGTTTGTATCATAATTCCATCTTCATTAACTTTCAAAATAAAGAACCGTTTTCATCTTAAATTATTCCTCAGTTATTATGAGTCCAACACAAGACGCAGAAATCTTAATAACCATAAGTAAAACTATACATAAAAAAAAAAAGGCCCAATTTCGAAATAGGTGTTTTTGAACATAGTGTAGTATATAAAAAAAAATCCTAAAATTAACAAAAGATAAAAGTTGAATACATTATAATCTCCTTTGCAACTTTTAAACTGTTTCTATAACATTTCTGATTTTCTAACAGAGAAATTTCACAAACTCCCTTTAACACGACATATTGTCGCCTTGTTAATTTGAAAGACTCGCATCATCAAATTTAAATTGCCGCCATAATTGAAATAATTCTCATTGGAAATTCAATGCATTTATTATTCTTAGTAAAATGAAATTTTGTAAATATTGGTATCTGTATCATAACCAAATTCTTAAGTATGGCCTTATGTGATATTATTAAATACATGGATTGTCCAACTCAAATGAATCAAACTACAATGACGCAGTATAATTATTAGTATTTTGGATATTCCCAAATTTACCAACTTATGTTGGCAGAAAACTAAAAAGTATATATAGGAATTTATTAGTCAAGTCTTTATTCGGTATTATTAAGTCTGGTAAATTATTGTATATTATTGTACTTTAGCCAAATTGAGTGGGGTCAACTAGTGTGAAATAACTAGTCAATACTCTAAGCGACTACTACTAAACTGTGCTTTTAACGGTAATATAAATATTTCAATTAAAAACGAACTACCCATCATAATAGGCAAAATTTTTTTTTTTTTTTTTTTTTTTTTTTAATTTTTTTTTGTAATGTGGATAAAATCTCTTAATTTACGAAAAACATTTAATACTTTTGATGATATACTCTTTGAAGTGGTATAGGAAAAACAGAACTGCAGTTCTTCATCATATTTAATCTTTACACAAAGGCCGCTTCACGTAATGTGAAAAAGCATACGACTTTCTCAAGATCCTTTTGAAGTCCAAGGAAGTCTTATAAGTAAGTTGAGCCCTGAGAAGCAAACAAAACAAAACTATAAAATACCTAAAAGAAACAACAGTTTAGTAAAATATTTCATCACTAGTAAGAAATAAAGTCAACCCAGCTTTGTTCTTATGGCCCTGGATATTCCCCGCACACCGGGTGGATCTTCATTCCAACATGTTTCCTTTTCGGAGAAGTGAAAGTAGGTTGATCAAACAGACCAAACGTTTTCTCCAGTGGGGAAAAGTATCAACGTTCCAGAAACGTAAAACCCGCAAATTATACAAGATGCCGTTTTTCCTTTCATCTTGAGATACCTTCGGAACAGAACGCTGACCTTTGTTCGAAATCTGGAATGAGAGGCCCTTCTGCAAGGGTTTGGAACGGAAGAGGGATCTTCTGACGATAACACCAAACTTTAAGTTTCAGCTAAATAAATTAAGAATTGTGTGTCATAGGATTTCAAGTAACCTTCATGTGGCACACCAGAGCTCGTAATGCAACTAATGGTGTTCAAGGAATTACGATCAATATTTTTGTAATTAAATTTAGATAATTAAGGAAAATACTTCATAAATCTACTCTAATTCTTCATTTCCTTCGGCACTTCTTTGCTACCACGAAGGATATGTACCTAAAACCCCTTTTAAGTAATAAAGTAACGATTTGATTCTAAAAGTTTTGGTCTTGGGATGCTGTATGTTGGACTGCAGTGCTGATCTCTACATGAACGCGTGACATAACTTAATTTGATAATTGCTTTGTAATTACGCTGCATAGCTTCGTGCAAGTCTACAATGATGAAATATGAGTTTCCAATTTGTGTTTATTAATATTTATGTCTTATTTTACCAATATGATTTTGATGAGTAAACGAATAAAAATGGCAACATCACTCCTATATCACTCCGGTTATCCAAATATCATACTCATCACCTTTGGGGCTCTTTTTTTTTCTATAAAATCGAATGATCTTGAGATGCTACGTTTTTTAATAGAACAGCCTATTTGTTTGTAGTGTAGGTTAATTGATTTTACAGGATCTCTAGTTCAAATTATGATTATTGCAGGGGTCGCAGACGTCCTATATATCCTATAAATCCTATATATTTTTTTAAATCGGAAAAAACGTCCTATATTGTCCTATATTTTATAATTGTCCTATAAATCCTATATTTCTGTGTTGATTCGACCTATATTTTCTTCAAATTCGTAATAACGGTGCTGATTGTTGCGATTTTTTATATTCCGGATTCTTTGCCGCGATCGTAAGTGAAAGAGACCTGACAAAATCCACAAAAGCGATGTTAGTAAGCGGCCGCGCCGTATCTCTTGTGACGTCATGTGTTGCATTGACTTCTCACTTCCTTTCTGCGTAAAGCGCACGTCGACAGAGGTAACGATAACTTATTCCTGCAACTCAACTGCACTCAACCGATGAGAGTTGTAGTTGTCCATAGCACGCATAGTAAACTAATTGGTCATAATGTAAAAATAGAAGCGAAAAAGCTAAGGTTAAAATTCCAAGTCAGGTACGGATTCTACGCTAAGGTGATTTTTGCCAAAAAATAGCAGCCTGGCCGTTTTTTTTAATCACTTGTGAACTACCTATGGTTGCGATAATTTGGCGCGGCTGTATGTAATCAATTCTTAGCTCACGATCCGTACTGGACTTGGAATTTTAACCAAAGAAAGAGATGCAAAAACAAACTACCTCGGGAAGAACAGAAAAAAAAAGAAAAAATTATTATACACTTGCAGGACTAAAATCGACATTTCGAGTGCTCAGTCAGTGATTGGTGAAGGAAACAAAAGGGTAAAAATTTGCTGTACAGTGTCAGAATTCGGATAGCGACTTTTCAAAAAAGTAAAAAATTGAAAATGACGTCAAAAATCTGTGTTGCTAAATCTAAACGCTCACTAGGATTACCGGAAAACTAAGTCAACGGGTTGCACACATTTGGTGCTAAATCTCCAATCTGTCCGGCACTGTAGGATAAATCTATACCAACAAAAGACTGCTAATAAGGATAAAAAAAATAGGGCAGCTCAAGCACTTTTACATGCAAGAAACAAAAGATTCAAAATTGCAAATGTAGCTAATATAAACTTGATTTATTGATGAATACCAAGTATGAAATATTGAGGTAATAACGAATAAAGGATGACATATTCAGAATCGGGCGATTTCTTTTTTTAATGTTTTTTTTTTCCTTCTGTTTTCTTAAATTCAATATAACGAGTTTTAAAGGGAGATAGTAATTTTCTAAGTACTTTTTATTAATATTCCTCTATTAAAAAGACAAATTTATAGGAAGGAAAATTAGTGCTGTGTGAAAGTCCTCATACTTCAAATAAGTATGTCGTATATGTTCATTTCAGTAATTTTCATTTAAAGTTTTAATTAATGAAATATATAATGAGTTAAAATTAAAGTTCAGTAGCAACTGTGTGCAGTTATTTGATATTTTATATTGTCCTATATTTTTTTTTAAAAAATCCTATATATTCTTATTTTGTCACTTTGACCCCTGTTATTGTGATGAGAAATGTTAAATTTCATAAATGGAACAGCTATTTTTGAATCCCACTTAGTCAAGGTGAAAATGACAATATATTTGCATTAGAAGGGAATTCAGTTCATACGCATTTGCTTCTGATCTTGCAAATATAAAGTTAAATTTTCCTGCATTACAACCATGCTGTTATAATAAAGGCGAAATTTTTTGAAACCAACATACTTAACGTTAACTTCTTTTTACATGAATATTTTGTCTGTCTCCGTCAAATTAGATAAATAATCTTTGTTCTTCGAGAAAACTTACACGAGGTCGAACTGTAGTTCAAATACAATTAGTAATTGTAGTTCACTGAAAATTTATTTCAGTTTTATCCTTTTTAAACAAAGCCTAAAAGCTAACCATTTATAAAGTCTCTAATTTGTCATTTAATTTGATTGTCATAAAATGAAGATTATCCTCAATCAGACTCACTGATTGCATTACGATGTTTCAACTCATTTGTTGTAACTGGCAGATGACATTAAAAACATTTAGTACAACAACGAGGTTTCTAAAAATGGTCGAAAATATTACTTTGAATGTTTGAAGAGTGTCTAAAGTATTCTTCCATAGTTTAAAGTGACATTCAATTGACAGTGACGATGATTATGTGTCACTGATTGTGTGTATCATTAAATATAACAATGGTTTTATCATGAAAAGAAGTTAGGGGAAAGAGCTCTTCAAAATAAAAATAACAAGTTTAAAACTATTACTCGTAGCATTAGGTTATTCCATATTTAAATTAGAGTTATTTAACCCTACGAATGTATTATACGAAGAAGAGATTTAAAAAAAAATTATAGTAACTTATATTATCTACGCTTATCTACATATTTAAAGTAAAACAATTAGAATGTAACAGTTATTGCCACTAAAATATGGTTCTTTGCTACTGTATATCAGTAATGTTTGTTAAAGAAAACTTGCCAAGTTAAAAATTTAGCAACAAATTTGGCGACAAAATTACACATCTCATTTCAATCAGATATTTCAATTTGGCACTATTATACCAAATCAGTTAAATGCTTGCTTTCGAAAAACTCTATTCAACATTTCAAGCAATTACGGTTTAATTAAAATAGATTTACTAGTCTTACAGTAATAATTAAAGTAATATATATGCAGTGTTGAGCGCCTGAACGGACATGAAGGGTTTTAACAAAACTGATACAAATAGTCTTCAATTAGTAAAGTATACAATTCGTTCGAGTATATCATGTTTGGACGAGATATTGCGTTTGATATATCATATTATTTGTCTGTATAAAATGTTGAACACGTTTGTAAGTTGACTTCTGACATTAGAATGGAATTTGTTGAAGAGTTTCCCTGTATGGAATGTCAAAGTTAAAATACAAAATCCAAATTATCATTAATCTATGTATATAAAACTTAGTTGTCTAAACTGAACCTTATACAAATCCACAGTTTTGTACCTAGAGGTACGAAATGTGATACATAGAAGCTTTAGTACATGGAGATTGCAGATAACAACTTTTAAATTCGATTTAAAGTTGCTTTTATTAAAATTTAATGACATAAAAAGATTCTTGGCATGGCAAAGATATTTTTTATTACATCAGAATAAAAGTAAAAGTTATTTAAATACGTCTCCCTTATTTTTCTGATTATTTTTATGTATTATAATCATCTGTCCGATAAGTGGTTCGAATATTATTATAATTTTCTATATATTTACTGTAAATCGACGCTCTGAGCATTCGCGGTTTTAGCGTAATGCATGTATTGTATTATACATGTTTTATTATTTACACCAGGCTTACAATTCACACCAGAAGCGTAGTATTTTATTTGCGATTTTATTTTTGTCGTGATTATGAAGTTGCTAGGGGACCAGGTATGATACTACTTTTTTCTCTGTATTCAAAAAAATTTCGAAGAATACAAAACTTTTTTGTTTCAGATATCCTATAAAACATTTTTTGGCGCGATTTTATTTGGTGCATTTTTACGGATAAATGCGGTTTCTCGCAATGGTTTTTCTTTTCAGTTATACTTTAATTTTTATAATTATATATATTAACTTAATTTGAAACTAATCGGTTTGCCAAGTACCAGCCAAAAAAATCTATCAAAAGAAACCCTAATAATCTAAGCAAACAACTTTCAAATAATTAATAATTTCTATATCTAGAATTAGCGATACCATTTATATGGGCAAATATTTAGGCTTGGCGCCAACTGGTAACCGCCTAACGGAAGAGTACCCATATTTTAAATTAATTTTAATTTTTCTTTTAATTACCTTGTTTTTATTTTTTGAGATTTTACTTATCGTTAAATGGAAGAAAAAAAAAAAAGCCGAATGCCCTATACTACATCTGTTCCACTTCTCTTAAATGTAAAACTCTATGTCTTTCAACGGATCTCCAGCAGAGCAAGGCCACACAGCTAGTAATTAATATATTAATAATTATAAATTGTAATTTCAGCACTATTTCTTCTATCGAGAATGAACTATTTACAAATTTTGGTGCTAGGTATATGCTATGTTTACAGTTAAAGGTGAAGGATGAAGGAGAAAAAATATCGCTCCCTTGCTACAAAAGTGACACAACTCAAAATTATTCTGTGTGTGTGTGTGTGTGTGTGTGTGTGTGTGTGTGTGTGTGTGTGTGTGTGTGTGTGTGTGTGTGTGTGTGTGTGTGTGTGTGTGTGTGTGTGTGTGTGTGTGTGTGTGTGTGTGTGTGTGTGTGTGTGTGTGTGTGTGTGTGTGTGTGTGTGTGTGTGATCAAAATCTCAGATTGTATGCACTTGAAGGTAATTTGAAGTTTACTTCTGCCAGTCTTCCATCTTTAAGTTTAAGCCAGGCCTGATTTAGAAAACCGATGGCCCCTGATCGATAATTGTTGGAGTTATTTAAGTATTAATGACAATTTCGATTACCGTCTATTGCCGTCTTGATTAAATTAATGTTGATATATTAATATTTAAAAAACTAATAAGAATTATTAAAATATGTTTTTATGTTTTATGGCATTGGTTAAGTGAGCTGAACAGGATATGGATAGTTACACAATAATTCAGAATTTTTCAGACAATTTTGGGGCCCCCAAAATTCAGAGGCCCTATGGGAAATAAGGTCCTGAGTTTATAGTCAGTGGCTACTTTAACTCATAAATGATGAATTTTGATTAATGCCACTTCTGCAGCAAGGGTGCGATCTATGATTTCACTGCCACATTGATAATTTCATATTTGCAAAATGTACCAAAAAGTTTCCACAATTTGTTAAAGTTTTAACGACCAAATAATACTTAAGAGTTCAAGAATTGTCCTGACTCTTGGACTAATAAATATAAAAATAGTTGCATACTCGTTTCGAACAGTTTAGATTAAATAATAAGAAGTATTTATGTTTTCGGTATATTGCATATGTATTCTTCTGCATTAATTAAAGAATACTTATCCTGATTTAAATTACATAAATGAATTTCCAGTTGTGGTATGTTCTGAAATTAAACAAGAATTTTAGTTGAAACTGGCTTGTGTCGTTTATCTAATTTCACGTTTACGTAATCTGTGATTTTGTACACACTATAACTCAAATATCAAGAATTTTGAGTTATGTCACTTTTACAGAATTAATGCGATATATATCTTCTTGTTATCTCCTAATGGAGAGATTTTGTCAATGGAACAAATTGTTTCAGTTGTGGAAATGAAATTATAGCGCTTACCAAGTAACCAATTGCACTCCTCGATTTGTTAAGTAATCTATTTTCTATTTATATTCTGCGTTTAGATTACTGCAATCGAATGTACTATAATAAAGTAATAATTAAATTCATTTCAAAGATGAATAATTCCAAATGTTAATTTATCGCAGCGAAAAAATAAATTAGGTACCATATTCGAGGATGAAATTTTAATTTAAAATTAATAGAACATATAATATTTTATTTGAAGTTATGTTATTTAATTTAAATTGATTTCAAAAAGCCTTCATATACTTTTTGTACAAATAACAACACTTTTAAATTAGCTAACAATTCAATATAATAGATTCTTATGACTCTTCATACATTATTATGTTCTTTAAAATAATACAATATTTTATAACTAAGTTTTAATTTTAGTTTAAACCTAATTCCTAAAACTAGTCTCATACAATTCTGAAAAATAGATTTCTTGAAAAATTACTTGTAAAACCAAGTGCAAAATTTAAATTCAAAATTTCGAAGAACATCGTTTAAAGAAGTTTTTATCCTCTTAGGGAAGTTTAAACATGTTAAATTGCGACAGTATATGTTACGAAAGTACCGGGGTCTACTTATGTTTTACCAAGCTACAACTATCCCATATATCAAGAATATACTATTTAATGACATTTAATGACTGAACGATATAGCGATTTAGTTGATTTAATGATGACATTTAACGATTGGCGACATAAAGCAAATTTACTGTCAATTCCTAGTTTTAATAATAAAAAAACATAGTCGATTGGAGGCAACACTTTTTCTCCCCGATTGTAGAACTTCTAGTTCGGAATCTTTAATTAACACTTCCATTCACTCGAATTAATCTTCCCTTCGAGTTACTGCCGACCAAACGGTAAAGTGGTTAGCGTGCTAGCTTCTAGACCGCGAGGTTGCGGGTTCGAGTCCCGTGTTAGGCATGGGTGTTTGTAAATGTATGTTGGCTTGTCTAATGACGAATGTTTCGGCGCATTATATCCCTCGTGTTGCTGACGGCGCCAGATAATCTGAAAACAACCAACCAACCACATTGGACCTTTTACTTTAGGTCGTTGGAGTACGATCGTGGGCGTCGGCAGGTTTATTTACAAAGGGGTGGGGGCAGAACCTACAAAATGTGATACAAGAAAGCGAATTTTTGATTTCATCCTTGATTTTCTTAAAAAGTTAATTGGGTTTTTATTGAAATGTTAATTGACAGTTATGCATAATTTCAAATATATATATTAAACGGCACTCTGTTTTTTTTTCTGTGAACTTCAATATTATTCTCCACATTTTTCAATGCCAGAGGTGCGCGTCCATATTTAAAATTGTTGCTGACGGCGCCAGATAATCTGAAAACAACCAACCAACTCTTCGAGTTACTATGAAATAACTCTAACGGTCGAATTTTGGCGTACTTATGGTAGCAGAAATACTTATGATAGCTTTTTAAATAACTCTACTAATATAACCGAGAACTTAAAACTATGGCACATATCTGTGGCATTTATAGTTAAAGCTTGAAGAATTAACAATTGACTTCTTTTCGTCACTTCCAGTACTTCGTTTCGTTACTACAGGTTGTGTTTCAATATGGGATTTCGTCTAGGCGAAGCTTTTACATTAGATGCATTACATGTGTCTATGGATTCATAGTTTCTAGGATTATTGACATATGATGGACAAAGTCTTTGTATAAGCTTTATATCGACATAAAGGCAGCGTAGAAGCTAAAACTACTGAGTAAAACATTTTTAAAATACACAAAATAGATATTTTGGTCAAATTCATGATTCCAAATATCTTTTGCCCCTTTAGTAACATACTCTGTCTTTAAATGAAATATTGAATACACGAATTAGGCCACTTTCACTCCGAAAGTATATCCTTGTAGATACATGACAAACATCATTCAATTTGGTTCAAATTAAAATAACCCAATGACCACCCAACACATCTTCAATTTTAATATTTTGAACAATTCTTTCCCAATCAGCCTTCTCCCGTTGAGCAAGGAAAACAAAACAATGGACTATTTTAGATTACCACCAAAACACTATTTCAACTGACAATCGGAATATATTGTCAAGTGTGTTGATGGACAGGAAAGACTTTTCTATTGAAGTGTTGAGTCTCCATTGGGCAGGCACCCTTTTCCATTTGCGGTCAAGAGAAATTGATGTGCCACTTCTTTAGTTAACAGGTAGAAAGACAAAGGGAGAGATTTATTTTTAGATTTGCAGGTGGTTTTATTTAATACGTTCAATTTTTAAAACACACTCTTCGATTGGTCAATCTCGTACATTATTTCTAGTCGGTGTTTTATTGTGACGATCCCTTTTTCGCTCTTTATGCAAAACTAAAATTGATAAATGATGTACCAATTTACAGGCTAAGATCCCCGCTTCTGGCGAATCGCTTATCTACGATTGCTTGTTATTTGCTTGAAAGTTAAAGTTAAAATCAATCAAAAATAGGCCAAAAATTTGAGGGAGTTGTGATAGATGGCAGCATTTTAGAAAAAAGAAATTCGCAATTTGAGCACGTTGAGAAAATCTAAAGAATCTGAAATCTCTCAACGATAGAATACAATATCTAACTCTGATGAACTTTCCAATAAGTATTTCCTCGAAGCATTCTTAAATGCACAAGTTGCTCGCTAACCTACTAGAGGATAATGTTTTAGTTACAAGGGAAAATAGCACCTTGAAAGACTACGGACTTTCTCGTTCTAGGAGGTATAGTACGTGTGGTAATAGAAATAGGTAAAATATTAAAAACATACATTCGAAAATTTTGTGCGTTTACCAACCAATAGTTTGGAAATAACTAACAAGAGATATTTTTCCAAATTAAAAACTTGATAAAATTTGTGGCTTCAAAATTAACTGTCAACTTTTAGATTCAGCTCAAAAAACTGATATCTAACCCTGTGAATAGATAAAGATAGATATCACCTTTGTTAAAGCTTGTTATACTAATGTTGGAATTTTAAAAGAATTATTTTAAAAGTTTACTGAAGTCAAAATGAGATTTCAGAATAACCTAATTTTCTACCGTTTGTTTAATTTCTTACAGTTTTTACTTAAATTGTAAATTTGATTAAAGTGAAATTTTCGATAAACTGCTTTTGTTATTGATTTTACGATCGCCGGGTAAGTTAAAATATTTGAAGAGAGAAACTTCTTTGCAAAGTAACTTGTCTATATATACAGCGTGTCCCCGTATAACCTGGCCGACCTTTATCTTCGACACCGTTGGTCCTAGATGCATAGTTTCAATTGAAGAAATGTTTTAAATCGTTAAAATATTTTTACTGAATAGTTTTTAAGTTGGAAAAGGGGTTGGTATAAAAATGATCGATTGTAAATTTTTATATGGTCCCCAGTTCCCCAAATTCATATTTAGAAAAATGTTGCCCATGAAAAACATTTCAATGACTTATACCACTATATACCTGTGGTCATTAACATATTTTAAGAGCATGTACGCAAAATGCAATTCAGCGAAAAGGCAATTAAGTTCGAAAATCTATTCTGAAATCAAACGCATGAATACGATCTATTAATAGCTATAGTGAGTTGTGAATGCTGAACTCGATTGAAAGAGATAATAGGTGATGTACTCCCTGAAACTAACAAAAATCTTTCGATTACGTACAATCAAAAGTAAAAATGAAATCTGTCGAGGCAGTACAAACTCACACTCTTGTGTTGTGCAGGGTCGTATTCGCCCAAAAATTCGTATAATTCCTTAGATTTTCGTTTCTCCCTAAATTTTCTAAAACTGTGCTTACATTTTTCGTCTATCCCTAAAATTTTATAAATCTCGGAAAAATGTTCCGTTAGTGGTCAAAAAAAGAAAAGGAAAAAAAAAAATTCCCGATTCTTATGTGTAAATTAGCATGTAGTACTGCGGGATTTGCAGGTTCCTAAGCAAATTTTAGTGGCAGATTAGTGATTGGTAGGTAGAAAACCAATAATGTATGTTCACTTCCGAATAAAAGTACTCATACCAATACCAGATACCATATGTATTTAACTCTTCCGTCAATCCTCATTGTTAAAATGTATACTGCGGAACAGTACGCAGAAATGTTACTTCTCAATGTTACTACTTAAATGTAATCGAAAGGGGCTAGAGGCTGCAAGACAATATGCAATTAAATTATTTCCAAATGGTATACATTCATCTAAAGATACGATTTTAAATGTTGTAAATCGTTTGCTAGAAACGTGTAGCATAGGAGGACGTCCTCGAGCCGGAAGTTCAAGAGTGGTTGTCTCTGACGAAGAAATTTTGGGCTGTGCTCTTGCTTTCCCTCAGACTAGTGTCAGGGATATAAATGAAACATATGGATACTCAAAACCCATGTGTGAAGAGTCTTAAACCGACACGGTGCATATCCTTATCGCCCGCGATTGGCGCAAGAGTTTTTGCCCGGGGATAAAAATTGACGGTTTGATTTTTGCAATTTCATCATGAACAAGCTAGAATTAGATTCATCATTTGTGAATAACTTCTGATGAGTGTACGTTTTCAAGAACTGGGTTTGAAACTAGGCAAAACACATAATTTTAGTCCCTGCAAAAACCCCATGTAATCCGACCAAACAAGCATCAAGTGCGATGGTCCGTTAACGTTTGGTGTAGCATATGGAATGGAGCGTTAGTAGGACCTTTTTTTTGCTGATACATTAACAGGTCAAAAGTATGCTAACCTGTTACAGGGACCTTTATCTGACTTTCTGGATGACTATGTCGTGTTAGCAGACCTTAAAAAGATGTGGTTTCAACAGGATGGTGCACCACCCCACAAGGCAGCTTCCTGTCTGGTGGGGTGGGTTTCAAGACAACTTTATAGGCTATGGAGGTCCGGTAAAATGGCCTCCTAGAAGTTCAGATCGAAATCCTTTAGATTTCTTTCTTTGGGAATTTTTGGGATCTTGGGATTTCTTGGGAATCCAGCCAATCACAATATATCTTTTGAAATTTGACTAATAAATCTGGCAACAGCAACAACTTAGATTCGCTATATTTTGTTTTTCTTATTACAGTCTACAGATAGAAATTATTGCCTATTTAAAACGTATTGATTTAATAGTTACGATGATGCAAGGGTCTATTCCTAGTTGACGTGTAAACATCGCCAAACAAATTTGTCGACGATAAAGTTCCATATTAAGCAACCTTTTTTGTGCACATGAGCAACAGCAATTTTATGGTAACCCTAATTGGTATGCGTAGGAGGAGAGAAGATTATTTTTTGCTAATTGATAAAGATTTGGAATTGATAAAATTGTCGTTAACTTTTCAAAATCACGCCAACCCATGCACGTAAACTAGGAATTTACCGATGCAAGAATAAATAGATCCAAGATGTGTATATTTCTTTTGGATTGGAATTCCGGATAAACCAGACTTTTCGGAAAAAGTTATCTGTTTGAACATCTTCCGGAGGTAACCGGGTTGCATTCAGCGCTAAATCGCCAGCTTTCAAAAAGTCGATAAGAAGCATTGTGCAGTAAATTTCAACCTATATTCATCTCTTATCAGTACAAATTCAGCTATTACGAATTGAAAACTATCAAAATAACGAATAAAACCACCCACTCAACTTCAAAATCTCATATGAAATAAATAAAAAACTTTTGGCGAAATAGGGCTAATTTTCTCGCCAAATTGGATTTTCAAAAATTTCCTGTTGATTGAATGCCGGATAATTGGCCTTTCACTGTTTTATTTTATTTTCTAAGTATCGCAAAAAAGATTATGCGAACACATGATTGCTTCGTTAAGAAATTTCGATAAACAACTTTAATTATTTTAGCGCTTCATACGATACCAGCCCGTAAATTTTAATTGTTCAGTGAAATAACCGATCTTTTTTAAATATATGTATGATACTGTTTTTGTTTCGTTTTGTTTTGAAACCACCGACTGTCTATTTCTGCCACTTATAAAGTGCTTAACACAGCCAAATACGTCTCGTAATTTTGAGTATCTAGAAGAATACGAGATCGAAATCTTCTAGTGTAAACCCCTCTCTCCGACCCCACCACACCAACGAGAGGACATTGAGGCCATGACAGATTTAATGTGCACCAGCCCCCATTAGGTACACACCGATATTTAGCGGACCGAGGACAGAACCCACAACCCTCCGGTTACGAGCTCGATACTCTACCGCCTAGGTTATCGGGAGCCGTATGATACTGTTTATTTTTGTTGTTTTCCAAGAACTTTCTACTACGTTGCCACACCGTCCCTGCTTAACGCGTCTCGACAGCAGTGGGATAAGAACTTGGTAAGTATTCTGACTCTTCATAAATAACAAAACGTTTTCAAATTCAGGGCATTATGCAGCTGAAATAGCTTTTTGCTAGGGCATATTTTAAATTCTTCACATTGAGGCGAGCAAAGCGAGCCAAGGAGATTGCATTGCAATCCAGGGGGTTGGCGAGCGTCAGCGAGCAGGGGGCGGAGCCCCCTAGTATTATTATAATACAAGAATTAGTTTTTGCGGTTGATTCAGCGTTTATTATTTTTTTGCGGTTGATTCAGCAAAACAGTATCATATATATATATATATATATATATATATATATATATATGAAAACGAAAGAGGAAAGTTACACCCAATCCATGACAAATTTAAATGCAGCGACCAGTATTAAGTGCAATTGAAAATTATGCGATGTTCCCCACCTAAGGCTTTTAGCACATTTTAAGTGCATTTAAGTTCTGAATTTTAGTTATATTAATGGTTATACATATATATGGTTATACATTAATGGTTATACAGTATATATATATATATATATATATATATATATATATATATATATATATATATATATATATATATATATATATATATATATATATATATATATATATATATATATATATATATATATATATATATATATATATATATATATATATATATATATATATATATATATATATATATATATATATATATATATATATATATATATATATATATATATATATATATATATATATATATATATATATATATATATATATATATATATATATATATGGAGAGTGGGGGCGCACCAATAGAGAACTCCTCGTGGCGACCCCTAGCGGCAGAGAGAGGTATTCCTCATTCTGATGAGAGAGACAGATAGCTGAGCATACTCGATGTGAATATACGTAAGAAAGGCGCTTGTGCCAAATGTAGCATGAAGTGTGAGCAGTAAGGAGTTATTAAAGCTGGATTCTACACTCAGCAAGTGTCCCTTCTCTGAGCGTCTATTCCCATATATATATATATATATATATATATATATATATATATATATATATATATATATATATGAATTATCAAATTACTGACAAATCAATGCCAAAGACCGCCAAAATAGGATATGTTTTGTAATAAAAATTAAATTTTTTGTAAGTGAAACAGAAGAGAAACAGTCTTTGAGGAATGATACCAGTGGCGGTCCATGGTCGAAACTTTTAGTGCAGCCGGAAATATGCGACTTCCCAACACCTCCCCATCTCCCCTACCACACACACAATTTCCACAATCATGTAAATCACACTTGAGCTTTTTTATTTTCAATTATCATTTAAAAAATCGGATTTTTTTGCACTTAAAGTACATAATTAGTAATGATGTTTAAATGAAAAAAAATTAAGTTTTATTCAAAAATTAATTGACTGATTAACATTTAACTCGTTATAATTAACATATTTTTTAACAGTGATTACTTGAGTTTTACGGGGAAATTTGCTGATCGGACTGTCTCACTGCACATTACGTGGAGGGAAGGCTCTATTGAGTTCCATTGGTTACCAAGGCAACTTCGCTAAAGATCACCTTGTTTGGAAGCGTTTTTTTACACATCGTGAATTGAATATTGAGGCAAGAAGTTGGCTTTTTATCAATTAGAAAATTGTAAATTATATAATTTTAATTTTTGACTAATCAATTTAGATACATCCTTCTGTAGTGCACGAGCCACCACTGGGTGATACTCAAGAGAAGAGAACTCGGTGTTAAACACAATCGTTTTTCAGCTTTTTACGCCTTTATCGCATTTCTACGTAAATTTACGAGATTTTTACGAGCAAATTTAAGAGGATTTTTAAAGAACTTTAAAATGTATTTTCTCAGCAATTTTGATCCAAATCGATCTAACCCTTTTTTTGGTAGTTGCAGAAAATATAAATTTTTCAATGGCAGCAACCTCATGTGCGTGCTCAATTTTGACGAAGACTTTAATGACAGGCCATGACCACCGTTAATCTGATCACAAAATTTCTACTTCGTCGGTCCATCCATTCAAGAGTTACGCTGATTACAGGTAGTCACACAGACATTTTTTATAAATCACTTTTTTTTTTAACTCGGCACGTTTCCGAAAGTTAAGAAATGCAAAAAAAAAAAAAAATTCAAAATCGAATACTTTAATTACCTTATGTTAACGTATGGGTAATTAAAATATTCGATTGAAAGTATTTATGTAGTTATGTCCCGCTATTAATTTTAAGTAAATCGTGAAAGAAGAGTCAGAAAAAAATAGGGTCCTTACAATACCTTAGCTCAATGTTACTCCAAAAATGCATTTTTTCCTCCCAACTCAAACATTTTTTACGATTCTAATAACAACAACAAAAAATTATAAAAAAAAAAAAAAAAAAAAAAAAAAATCCTATTACAAGTCCGAAATATAAAACAATTCTCAGGAAATGAATTAGATTAAATAACTATTAATCGTTACTGACGACAGTTTGTTACTTCCGATATTTTTTTTCACGAATTGGATTCTATAAGATTTTAAAACAATAGGTCTCAATATTTTGATGTTGAAATTCAAACAAAGTACTCGTATAAGTTTTTATAATTTCTAACAGCTGTATTTTTCAATTGTAATTCTAATGTATAATTCACCACCAAGTCCATGTGTCAAAGTTATAATACTTATAAGTGCATATTTAAAATGCACTAGTGACTACAATTATCCTTAAAGCTTTAGTTTACAAATTTACAATTTTGAAACACTAAGCAAATATTTTATAAATACACAAAAAGTCAATCTAGTAATTTCCCAATTCATAATGGTTTTAACTCACAAGGGGAAAAATATGATTTTTTTTAAATTTAAAAACCGAAAGAGGTCGACAAATAATACTGCTATCGTATAATAAATAATGATAGGTATGTCCTCTCTAGATAAATAAAATATTTTTTTTTTTTTTTTTTAATATATTTTTATATTGTAACTGTTTTATATTTACCTATGTGAAATGCTTTTCCAATACAACTATTTCATTACTTTCTAAGGTTTTATCAAATTTTAAAACATTTTAGTGTTCTAACCAAAATCAGCTATTCTTCAATAAAAAGTTATTGCGTTCTAAGCATAGCAGCAAATTTTAACTTTTTCATTAATTTGGATTAACAGGGTAACCTTATATTCTCCAAGAGATCAATGGTGTAACCCTCTATTTTGTAATTTTCGCCTTCTATTGTATTTATTTTTGTTCAAAAACACTTTTATTATCGACCACTGTTTATTGTTTCCAACAGTCACTTTTATTTTCTACATGTATGAATAGGATATTTTCCCCAATTGTGTCACAACATTTCACAATGATAATTAAGGTGACATTTTAGTAGATAAATAATTAATAAAGCTAATCAAATCACTTCCTTTTGGTGAATAATTCGACTTTTTACGCCAGTTCTTTGCGTAAGAAATTTCTTTTTCTCATCAATTGGGAATTTATTTGACCTTGCCAACGGTATGATAAGGTCATTCATAATGAAATGCATTCAAGTCAATCAAGCTCCATCAATCAGCACAATAAATGATTCAAACTTCTTTTTCTTTACACCTTTTGTAAAGATTCAAACGTCACCAGTCTAATCAGGTATCCAAGCATCACGTGAAACACTTATTGATGCATCTTTTTTTTTTTTTTTTCTTTCTTTCTTTTTTATTCTTCGGAGAAAGTACTTTGATTTAAAAAATAATTGGTACTAAATTTGGCGAATTTGGATCTTTTATGTTACCCAGAATAGAAATCTGTGGAAATATCAATTGCATCCAACTCTCACTATAAGGATTCAGTAACCAAAAAATGAAAAATAAATCGATTTTGAGATTTCTACTTCATGTTAATATAGGGGGTTTTTTTTCTTTCTTTTTTTCCCCCCCCTCTTTCCATTGATGTATTACTTTTGTTTCTCGTCAAGTTAGAAGTATGTTATATTTTGTTTTAAAAAATCAAATTATCAATGTTAACTATATAATTCTTTTACCTTTGACTTTGATTTTCTATAAACGTGATATTTTAAAATTCAATAAACCTTTTCTAACTAAATAGTAGAGATATACCAATAAATTTTTTTATGAAATTGTTGTACATAATCTACAGATTAAACTGAGGTTAAAGTTTGGCAAAAAAAAATATCATCATAATTTTTCTTATTAAATTTTTATACATTTTCCAAATTTTTTTAGAAAAAAAAATCTTTTTTTTTTTACAAATATTTGGTATTTAAAAATAATTAAGAAAATAACTGAGAATTTTTTTACCTCCGTTTAATTTTGACCTCCGATAAGGTTATGTACTACAATTTAGTAACATATTACTCGTATATCTCTACTAGTTAGTTAGAAAAGGTACATTGAAGTTTAAAATATCACGTTTAAAGAAAATCAAATATTAAGAAAATATTAAAATATTAAGAAAAAAATATTTTTGCCATGTGATGTTATCAGACATAATTTGCGTATTATAACAATTGTAGACATTTTTTTGTTCACTTGAAAAGGTTACGTTCCACATTTTTCTCACCTCCAAAAAAGATCTCGATATTATGTTTTCTGATTTTTCCCTGACTTTCAAAAGTTAGATAATTATTAAAATTATTACAATCTTAAGTATTGCCGATTGATCAACAACATACTTAACAACTGCACCTTAATTGTGATGTCATAAAAAGCAAAGCATTACATTTAAGTATAAACTATTATAATTTGTATCATTATGCATTACCTCAATTTGGGGGAAGGGGGTAGGCATTTCGACAATTTTTACTTTACAAATTTGTTTTTAACTAATATATTTTTGTATCAATTTTCAGCACCATTAAATAAAAAGAAATATTGATCAATTTTTACCATCTTGCCATAACTAGAAGATTAAATATTTTTTGAAGTCCTTTACCTTTATAAATACCTTTGAAATGAAACCTACTTTTTTTAAATTATAACAGTTTGTTTTATATTTTTTGTAGAAACAAGAAATTCAAAGGGGTTAAAATATATCCCTTCAATTTTGCTTAAATGTTCCCCATGTGCAGCAGTTAAAGTTTTAAACTGTTAAATGTATATTTAAATGTATAATGGAATAATTGAGGACTAGAAATGGAAAACCTAAGTCCAAAAAAGAAAAAGTTTCAGGAGAGCCGAAAAATTAAAAACACTCGCATCTGGTACTTAAGTCTATGACCAGGTACCATATTAAATTTGAACTATTGCTACTGGAGTTGTAATTGGGGCGTTCTCCACTTTGTTCAGCTTGGTCTTTATGACATTTTTCCGTAAAAAAAGTTTTTCAATTTTTTTGGTACTTAGGTCGTTTTCCATTTCTAGTCCTCAATTAATTGGAATAATAATAAAGCTTCTTTCTCAATAAATTACAAATTACAAATATCCAGTATTGAAAACAAAGTTTATCTTGTATGTATTTTTCAGAACATCAAATAATAGTCATTACAAAACCAAGCGCTTAAGTTGAGAGAAACATATTGCCATACGATGTTCTGAAATACTTGCTAGCTACACCTGCTAGTTAATGAAATAAAATTAAGAAACGGCAGAAATTCTAACTATTAAAATTTAACCTATTTTGAAATGTATCGCCCTACTTGAAATCGTTCATTTAGAGAAGAAAACATTAAAAGTGTGCACCGACATTTATTGTGATTTACTCTTATTTTATACAGTGCGGATCATAATTATAAGGACAGTCGATTATTTTGGGATACCGAATTAAAACTTTACTGTGCACAAGAAAAGGCAATACATACTTGTTGAATATGTCATAAAAGCAAAATTTTATCCTTTATCAAATTATAAATATCAAAAATTAAGTTTAAAAGGGATAAAATCACAATTTTCATAAAATTTTAGCGGTTCATAATTATAAGGACATCAAAGATTTTGCTGCTTTAATTTACATATGATCAAAATATTACAGATAAATATGGTTATTTTTAACTGCGGTCCTTATCTGAATCCATATATAAAGTTTGAAAACTTCAGACACAAGCATCAGTCAAAATGCCGCGTGGGAAAGAACTTATGACTTCTGAAGTGAGAAAAGTGTGGTTTCTTCGCGGAAAAGGTATGTCTATGCGGCGTATTGCCACTAAAATTAAAAGGTCTAAAACTGCTGTTGAAAATCGTGGATTAATCGTTCATCAATCGTGGATTAAATGGTTCGGTATTAAAAAGATCTGGTCCAAAACCAAAACTGACTGAGCGAGATCAAAATATCATCGTACGCCTTGCTGTCATTCAAAAGATGTCTGCTTCTGAAATTGCGCGTACTTTTGAAAAAGACATTTCAAAACCAACAATTGTAAGAGTTTTGAAGAACTGCGATTTCACAAAGTACGTTAAAATGAATAGAAAACCGGCATTGAAGGTTGAACATAAAAAGAAGCGAATACAAGCTGTGCAGAAGTGGATTGCTGACGGTTTGAACTGGAGAAATGTCATATTTTCTGATGAAAAGCGTTTCAATCTTGATGGCCCCGATGGTTGGAATAGTTACTGGCATGATTTGAGAAAGGAAAAAGCAGTCAGATGGAGCAGGCGTTTTAAAGGTGGATCGCGATGTTTTGGGGAGCGGTTTCAGCCAACGGAAAAACGGATTTGGTACTTGTGCCTAGTAATATGAACACAGAGTTGTATTTGCAAATCTTAGAAGTACAACTACTTGCTTATTGTTCACCTTTAGGAGGTGACAATTTCGTTTTTCAACAAGAAGGAGCTTCTTGCCACACTTCTAAAGCGGCAAAAGAGTGGTTCGATGAAAGAAAGATCAATCTTTTGACATGGCCACCTAATTCCCCAGACCTGAACATTATGGGAAATGTTTGGTCTTGCATGGTTAGGCATGTTTATGCGCAAGGTCAACAGTACAATTCATTTGAAGAGCTAGAAGACAAAATGTATGCAGTATGGGACAGTATCAAAGCTGGATTTTTGAAGAAACTAGCTGAAAGTATGCCAAGTAGAATGTTTGATTGTTTAAGTAAAAAAGGAGCAGCAACAAAGTATTAATTGTATAAATAATGACAATAAATTGTATTGTCCTTATATTTCTGAACCTCCATTTATTCTCCATTACTTCTGTTTTTCACCTGTACTTTTAAATTATCGAGTTTAAAACTTATAAATAGTGTTTATACATGATATAAAAATAAACAAATATATACTTGTTGTAGTAATAGCTTTCAGTGTTGCTGAAGCCAGAAAAACCTGCTGTCCTTATAATTATGATCCGCACTGTATAAGTCAAAGAGGAAAGCGGTGCTACGCCCATCTGACGGCTGCGTGGTTTGCGCTTTGGCCTCGCATGCAAATATACCGGAATTTAATCCTAGGTTAGGCATGGATATTTTTCGTGGTTTGGAATCCACGTTAAGCTGGTTAACATAGGTAGTTAAGAAGGCATAGTAACAAAAAGTATTAAAAAAAAAAAAAAAAAAACATAAGGTAAATATAATTTTGTTCTAAATTTTTTTTATTGTGTAAAAGATGACATATGCATGTGTGTGAAGGAAATCAATCTTGAAAAAAAATTGCGAATAAAAAACAATGCATAGTAATTTATGTTTCGAATTTTTGTATAAATTAAGAATTTAATTAAAAAATAAAGATTTACTGTGATAGATAATTTTTAAAGAAAATATTGTTTGCGTTTTATTTTGATAAGAAAATTAGAATTTTTAAAAAATAAATGATAGTTATAAACTTTATATTATTGCATGTTGATTTTCTAAAAAAATATATAAATACAATTTTGTATAAATAAAAAAACTTCACTATTTAACACATTTTGTATACTGTACCTGTACCCCCTTAACATAACCATACAAGAAAAAAATATTAAATAAATTACATTTATTAAACACTTCAATAAAAAAATTACTAAGGAGGGGGTTGTAACAGCTTGCATTCCTTTTATCCCAATTAGAATAGATAACTTCTACCTATCAAATACTTAAACAGCAATCATCCAACAAAACTATACCTCTACTTACTGACCTTGTGCGTATTAAAACTAATTTCAAATTCAGCTTGACCATTAACTTGTTTAATGATATTTTCGCATCATTTATATTCAAATGATATTCTGATCATTTAGTGCAAAACACATTTATGAAATATATGTTAGACTTTTATCTTAGCGATATCTCCTTTCCCTTCTTTCCTTTGCTACGCATCGATATAGACTCAAAATGAAGACTTCTATCTTTAGATACCTTAAAGTACTATATAAACTTTCCCATGAAATCGCATTATTTAAGTCTGTAAAACAGTATTATCAATGCTCTAAATTGCATGAGAAAAGTACTGTGAAGACTGTTCTATCAACACAAAAGAATCTGCAATACAGGAACTAATAAAAAAAAATAAAAAATAAAAACAATAAAAAAGAATTTTTTAAGATATGTCCTTTATATGTATTGTCAAACTCTTATGAGACCGAGTTGTAATGGAGTTTGACCACTGCGAAAAAAATCATCGTTTCCGAGCAGTTTACTAATTTTTTTTAGATTCCAAAACTTCATAGAACGCATTGTCATCCACAATGAGTCTATCTCTCAAGTTTCAGGTAGATTGGATGACGGCAAAGTGGGTTAATGATAATTAGCTCTCTGAATATTTATTCACCACAAACTCACAAAATTGAGCATAATGAATTTAAAAAGGAGAACATACAGCCAGTGGTAGAAGTGGTGAAAAAAAAGTAGGGAGATGTCCAAAATTTGGTGAAAAGTGCACCCCCCCTCCCACCCTCAAAGTTGAAAGTTGAGCAAGTGTAACAGTATTTGTTAATAAAAATATTCAGATCTTAATGCAAAATAGTTTAATACATTTTTATAATAGTATGATATATATATACTATAAATAGTTTTAAAGTTTTCAAAAGTAAAAAAAAAAAATCACCTTTTCTCAGTGTCACTACATTTAAAGGTTAATGTTGTTTTTCATTAATAGTTTTTAGGCTTATATAGTGTTTTAAAAGTGGGGAGGTCGATTTCAGTGGTTTTAGAAGTGGGGGGACGCAGGGATATTTTCTAGAAAAGAGGGGGGGGGGGAGTGTCACCCCGCGTCTACCCACACCTCTAGCACTGCCTGCAACTGAAAATTCGTAAGAAAATTAACTTTTTTCAAAAATTTCTTAATTTTATTTGTTAACTTGGTAGCAACTAGCATGTGTTCCAAAAAGATAACTAACTTATGCATTGATGGACCAATTTATTTTCCCTTTAAATCGATTTTTTATCACTGCTAGTTTTTCTTTTAAACTTCAGTGTATATGTTAAGCTCAAAATCGAAAACGCCCATTGAGTTAAACATAAAAAAGACCACAACGTGTTGATATTGTTTTCTTCTCTCAATGAGCGAAATGAAAATTTTCGACGAAAACGTTACCGCAACGCGTTGCGTCTGCTGTTTTTTACCTTAATTGATATAAAATTTCAACTTTACCTGAAATTTAATTTGAATACACGCGAAGGGAAAATATAGTTCGAAATAGCTTTTTTTTAGACCTTTACATTATCTCTGAACTCCAAAGCGTAATCTGAGAAAGCAGATAATGCATTGTTGAGATTCCTCTCCATTTCAGCTAAATCATTTCCAGAGCACCAGAGAACGATGTCGTCAGTAAACAGGCCAACTCTGACCGCTTTAGGAGGTGTTTTCTCAATGCCTGCTAAGTATAATGAGAAGAGTGTGGGGCTGAGGACTGAACCCTGAGGGACGCCCTGTCCAAGCTCAACTGGGTCCGAAAAGGTGCTGTAAAAATTCACTTTGATAATTCTGTTATGCAGGAAATCCGAGATCTACGCCAAGGTGTTACCACGAATGTTGAATGTGTCATGTAGTTTAATTAACAGTTTTGTGCTTCCATACTCTGTCAAACGCCTTCGTAAGATCCAGGAGAGCGGCAATTGTGTGGTGGGTGGGCCTGAGATTTTGAGCGTCCCTTATGTTCTGGCAGAAAAAAAGGATGTGATCGACGGTGCTATGGCCTCTCCTGTAGCCATATTGTTCACTTGGCATTAAGTTCTTGTTGTCCAAAAAGTACTGAATTCTGATTAATATCATTTTTCCATTATTTTGCAAGCTGTACTTGTTAGTGCAATCGGTCTGAAATCCTTTGGGGCCCAACTCTTTTTGCCAGCTTTCTTGATAGGGATTATAGAGGCTCTTTTCCAGTCAGCCGGAAGACGACCTGTTTTCCAGGAGAGGTTGATGATTTCTAGAAGTCTCAGCTTTCCTCTGTGACCAAGATATTCAAGCATTCGTCCAAAAACTCCATCCGGGCCAGGAGATTTAGTCATGTCTAAAAAGGCCATAGCAAGGAGCAGTTCTCGCTGGGAGAAGTCCCTAGATAAGTTTTGATCACCCACATCAGTGGTTCGACAGCCGTGAATGATATTTTTTGCTTTTTTCAAAATGGGTTTATTTTCACTGGTGAAGACCAACTTGCTAGTTGCCTGGTAGTAGGCAGCAAGGCCATTTGCTGCCGCTTTGTCGCCAGGAAAGACCTACTCATCCGAGTCAATTACTGAGTTACTCTCTTCGCACTGTTCTTGCTCTTTGTTGATATTTTTAACAATTCGCTAGAGTTTCGAATTATTAGTCCTAGAATCCAGATTTTTGCACATTTCTTTCCATCTTGATCTCTTAAGTTGTGCATATGATGTCTTGATTTCCGCATTGATTTTATTGATTTCTGTCCTTAGACCAACATTGCTGTAATTTGAGCCATCACAGTCATTCAAAGACTCAAAACTTCGTCAGACAGGTGGAGGATAAGAAACAACAACAACATTATCTTTGATTTTGTTTATTCGTGTGTGTGCGGCAGGCAAATCTGCGGAGGGCTAATTAAACCACTTGCCGTCCTCCAATCGAGGTGAAACTTGACAGATAGACTTATTTTCGATGCGAGTGCATTCTATCAAGTTTTTGGGAATGAAAGAAAGTTAATCCATGACATGTTTTTTTTTTTTTTTTTTTTCCTTTTTTTTTTTTCCGTAGAGGTCAAACACTATGAGAACACTCAATCTCAAAGTCGCTTAAATAAGTTACAATTGTACATAACAATTGGCAATGCATATAAAGGTTTTATAGTGAGAGTTTTGTTTTTATGGGTTAATGTTTTTTATTTCACGCCCTTTCCCTCTTCTTTGCATGTATACAGGTCATTCTGACCAGTGATTCTTATATTACATCTTATTAAAAGTTTGACTTTGCTTACTTTATAATCGCTCTGTATATAAAACTTCAACACTAAAAATGTTTATTGAGTGACATTTACCAATAATTTTTATAAAATAACAGAGGTATACAGTTTAGAAGAAATAATTGAACTAAAACTTTCTTGAAATTCAAAATTGCTGATACTTTACACACACACACACAAAAGGTAGTAAATTTACAATTCCATTAATAAATATTAACTTTTACGAATAACTGGGGGAATGTATTACGTATTTAAAGTTTGAATGAATTCTTTAGAAACCTTTGTCATATTCAAGCTTTCAATTGCTACTCAAGTTTATCAGAAAACTAAATATATTTTGAAGTAAGAAAGAAAAGTAACAAAAGTACGAAATTTACTAATTTTAAATCAGCGAATGGTTATTAACAATGCACTTTATTCAAATTAAAACTGTAAATACGCTCTCTACTTTAAAGTTACACACCTCCTGAACTTTTTACAAACACAAATTTATACACACGAGGCTTCATTATAGATAGTAAAAAATAGCAAATAGTAAAAGTCAGAAGTTACATTCGCGTACTCCCGTTTGTAGTTTTTCCTACTATCTCTACAAACATCACTTACATCAGAGAGTATATTAGCAACTAAAAATCAATATTTTTTAGACGCCAACTTATTCTATAATTTCTCGTAAATTTTAAAGTCTTCAAAATTTCAACTATTCAATTGAAATCAAACAAATCCTTATCTCACCGGCACCAAGAAAATCAAAAACCAATTCAATTAATTCTCTCGGGGGGGGGGGGAAAGACTATGAAAATAACTCTCCAATATAATAGTCACAACAACATGTTTTATGACAGAACTCTCGAAAAACTATCAGTGGCAAATTTCGGCCCTTGCAAATTTGAAATATTGACGCAATTGAAAGCCGGAAAAAACTAGAGCAAGATTTCAGTCCCCCGTAAAGTGAAAGTGGAGAGACACGATCCGACGCATGCGCAGACACCGGACTTGCCTCTCGTTGTTCATTGAAAAGGAAAACGCGGATCCGGTATGAAATAAGATTGCAAGAGCATAGAACTTGGTGTTTGCAGAGGATTGAGGGATAGAGCAGATTGTATTCCCCACCTGTGAACTACTTTCTTCTTGAGGAGAAGATGGAGTACCTCAAAGAGGGTACCAAGAGGTTCGGGTACCTTTTTTATGTGATGGACCCGCGCGCTCATAACTATGAGCACATTGACCATGTTAAGGACTACTATAAAGAGGTGAGAGAATATATAATTTACTTTAAATAGTACTATTAAATTAATATATAGGTGATATAGTCTCAAGGGATTTTTTTTTTTCATTGATGTTATGGATCAGTAAAAAGTGAATGAATAAGTACAATGTAAGTTAGATAATTTTTCCAGTGTAAATGTGATTTTAACTAAAACTAACTTCTGCTGATATTATATACTTTTTAAAACGCTGTTGAAGGTATGAGAGACAACTGTTGAAAGTTTATATGAGTTTTACTGATTTTATTGGTTGTGAATATATTTTTTACCAAAATATGTTGTTATAAAAATTTATGTTGCTTTAACCCGTGGTTGATTACTTTATTTTATCATAACTCTAAACTATTAAATAAGAGATTTAAGACATTTATTTCTAATCTCTACAACTGTTATTAGTAAAAAAAAAAATGTAAGTTAAACTTTGAATTATTTCGTATGTAATTGATTCATTTAAGGATTTCTATAAACAGACGATAATATTTTTTTTTTTACATTTATTATAAATCTATATTAATTTTGATAAAATAATTTTTAGAAAAATTAATTATTACTTGGAATATGGTTAATGTAATAGCTGCTTTAATAGTATATAAAAAAATCCTAAATTTACTATTTTTATATTAAATTTCGAATCTAGTACATATAACAAAACGGATAGAGCATACTGAAGTTTTCAGTTCTCCCACGTCAGTTGTTCTCCAGGAAATAAGTTTAATAGTATATAATTATTTAAATACGAAACATATTTTAATATATTACATTTCAATAGCGTTTGATATTGCCTAAATACTAATTTTTGATTTGTTGTACTTAATAAATGCTTGGTGAGGACAACAATAAAATATCCAAGTTCAAAATGATAATTTGTTCCTAAGTATTTTTTATCTTTAGTACTGTATAGTTAAATTACAAAAGAAACTAATAGTCTGCACTTCTGATTTTATTCTTTAGTAAATTTAATGACTAAGAACCAGACATAAATGCAATATAGAATTCTAAAAGTCTAAATAACAAGACATTACTTCATCCTGTTACAAAACTGATTGCGCAGTAAAATAAATATTACACTAACATATTTTATATTTTCCTTATCTCATAAATTTTTAAAATTCATTTCATATAAGTTGGAAAAAGTACTTTTTCTCATTGTACGTTATTATCATGCATTTGACCAGCATGCACGGTTTAACGTTTAAAAAAATATCCTCTTATTTTAGCTTAAATACTTTTAAACCCTTTATATTAACTTTGATTTCGTTTGTATGTGGCTGGGTTTGTTTGTTTGCATATCTGAGGAGGACTACAATTAACCCATTTGCCGTCATTTAATCAAGCTGAAACTTGGGAGAAAGATTCGTAGTCGATGCCTCCTATGTCTTTCATCAAGTTTTGAGAACCGTCACTAAATGACCGCTTTCACACACACTAGTATTATCACTTCGGATGACTAATTAACTCGTTTGCCCTCACCCAATCGATCTGAAACTTGGCAGATAGTCTCGTTGTTGATGACAGTGTATTCTATCAAGTTTTTGGGGGCAAAAAGAGTTAGTCGATTGATCGTAATCGATGGTTTTCTTCGTAGTGGTCAAACACTATGAAAAGTCGATCTGAACTCAAAACTGCTTAAATAAGTTGTAATTGCACATTAAAGTTGGCAATGCATATAAAGGATTTACTTTAAAATTTTGTTTTTAAGAGGTAATTTTTTTTCTCCGTATATATTTTTTTAAAGCATAACGTGCTGTTTAAACGAAGAAAGGAAATTACAGTGCATTTATCGACAATTTTCCTGTAATTTGATGATTAAGTGTAAGTATGGAAGTACGAGATTTAGAAGGAATTTCCAGATCTAAAATTGATCTTTAACAAATCTAAAGAACGGATGATGAATTGTTTTACAAGTTATTATTAAATAATTTTTTTATTCAATGCTATTATCAAAGTTTTAGTTGTTAACTAAATAAAAGCCCTTTAAAATTTGTAAGTCAGATTACATTTCTATGCGTCTAAAATCGTGCTTATTTCATTATTATAAATTTCATAATTAATGAAATATATGGTTAGAATATTTTTAAGATATATCTCCTTGAGAAAAAATAATAACTTCATTAAAAAAATTACTTATTTTACTTAAAAATAATATTCTAGACGTGGCCTGCACATTTAAGATTGCTTAGCGGAGTTACTTTTTTGGAAGTTCGTCAGAGTTAGATATTGTCGAGAAATGCAAGTTTCCTTAGGTTTCCTTAACATGCATAAATTGCAATCTTCTCTTTTATGTGGTGTTCAAATCTATTGTATACTATCACATTGTGCCCTAATTTTTGGACCTTTTATTTTTTTAACTTCGATTTCAAACAAATAACACAATGTTCAATTATAAATAAGCTATTTGTCAAAAACCGAGGTCTTAGCCTTTTAATTGGTTTACCATTTATCAATTTTGGTTTTCTATAAATTGGGAAAAGGGGATCATCTTACAAAAAATCCACCGTCCATGAATTATAAGTAGGAGATTAATTTTTTACCATTATAACATCTTTCACTAATGTATGCCACACTAAAAACACATACGTTAATACCATTCCAACATTTCTAATATAATTGAACTTTTTTGTATGACATCTTGCAGCACATAATCCGTATATATTTTAGTGTCTACTAAAACGCCATTGGGGATTTTATCGACAGGGAGAGATTTTTAGGGAAACTCCATCTTGAAAAAAAAGTTTGTTAACAAGGAACCTTTTTAGATAGTGTTTATGCGAAAGATGCAGCAGGAAGTTGGTTTTGCATCGAAGATTTATTTTTTGCAACTCATGCTAACTTTTAACTTGTTAGAAGTTATTGGAATACAATATGTAAAATCCTTTATTTTCATGTGTTCTGAATACAAATTGGGAAAAGTTGTTAAGTTATGGCATAAATATGTAATAACTACTTTAAAAAACAACAACATTTATTTCATAAAGGAAGAATATTTTTTTGACAAACGAAGTGAAATGTTTATTTCGAAATTTAAGTTGTTTAAAATTATCTTATATAATATTTTCAAAAGACATTCATTTGTGATTATCTTTTTTTCCTCTTCCTTTGTACAAAAATCAAAATAGATAAATGATAAGCCAATTTAAAGGCTAAGAACTCTGTTTCTGACGTCTAGTCAATTTGGAACTGAACAAAAAGTTATTAGTTTAAATTCTAAATTAAAAATATCATAAATAGTTAATTTGGAAAGTTGTGATAGTAAGCAGTAAATGGTAGTATATATAAAGAAAGAAAACAGCAATTTAAATACGTTGAGGAAACCTAAGGAATCATAGCTCTCGGCATTAAAATACAATATCTATAACTCTGATGAACTTCAAAAACAGCAACTCCTCTAAGAAATCTTGCATGCACAGCCCATCGACTAGCGTTCACAAAACTCCAATAATATACAGTGCTAGAAGTGTGGGTAGACGCGGGGAGACGCGTCCCTCCACTTTTAAAAACTCTCAATTCGTCTAAACACTACTAAAGAAAAATAGCATTAACCCTTGAATGTAGTAACACTAAGAAAAAGTAATAAAGTTTTCAAATTTAAAAAAAAAAAAAAAAAAAAAAAAAAAAAAACTAGGCTCTTCTATCAATTTAATTTCATGAAAGTATACACATTTGGAAGCACCATTTAAATCTAAATAACCAGTATGTATATAATGTTGAATTATTACTTAATTTTATCTCTACTTCCAAGTAAAAAAACAAAGTCACAGAAAATTCATTAAAATAACATAAATTTTGGATCTTTATTAAAAACGAGTGTTAAGAAGATTAAATTATTTCTTTACTAGTTATAATTTCGTATCTTATAGTAAAAATATTAACATGTATTGCTACGGAGAAGGGGGGTGCACTTGTTTCCAACTTTTGGGCATTCCCCCACTTTTCTTTTCCCACTTCTACCACTGATAATATAGCAGAAAGTTAACATAGGGTATCGAACTATTCCTACATTGCTTTTCAAGTCAAGTAATTTCAATTCAGTGTTACTCGGTAAATAATTACTTCGGACATTGATTCCATAACTATTTCTTTTGTTCCGAAATGTATGTCGATTTAAATGCTCTTATAACAGAAATGCTAATTCAGTTCCGCCTATTTATGGGGAGACTGAGAAAGAATATGGGCAAAAATACTGAACAAATGTAATCTCTAGAAGACTACTTTTATAATTTTTGTTTTAGAAAAGCCTCTGAAAGTGATTTGACTGAACATAGTTAAAGTAAGGGAAGAGTTGGATGGAAGATAATATGTAAAAGCATATCTAGTCGGAAACTTATGTGCTTTTGTACTAGTGAATTCCTAGAATGCACTGAAGAACTAATCTGTTGTTTGCACTCTTGGACCTCCAATAGTAAATTTTGCCTTCAAATAAGGAATAAGTTAAAGACGACTCTGAAAAAATTTCTGAATAAGAATATTTTTTCTTTTTTTGTAATAATATTTAGTATAATATTAAAATAAACTAGATGTGAGGGGCCATTTACATTACTTTCAGTTGCAGATCAAAACTGTTTAAATCATTGACATTTAAAATAGGTTGGAACAATTTGCCATTTGCGTTTTTTCATATTTTCGTTTGACGTTTAAAAAAAACCTCTCAGTTTGGCAGATTTAGCATTTTTGAATACTGGTTTTCACGTCTCGCAAAATCTTGAGGACATTTTACCTACAAAATTAGTTATCAATTTTTAGTTTTGGCTCATAAAGTCGATTTCTAACAGACAGACGACAGAAGGACATAGCATTTGTTACTTGTTTATCAATGTATAATGCATGAGCTACAACTAAAAATTATATATTTTTTATTCGATATTTTTTTTATTAAAATCGTATAGCCCTTTTTGTCAATTTCCGAAGAATCAAAACTTTTGAATGGCTCATGCGCATGAGCTATTTGAATGAAAATCTTATTGTGTCCTCTTTTTGGCACTACTACCTTGTCAACAAAATTTCAATATTGTAGCGCGATCCTTTCTGAACAACATTCAAGAGCTAAAACTGCTATTTTCATAGAAGTCATTGGCATACATTTTTTTAATTTAAATATCGATCAACTAGTTTTGGGACCAATGACATTTACTTTAAAAATATACCCTACTTAGTGACTTTTATGTTGGAATACAATAAAAGTGTCAAATATAGAAGAATAAATATAGATAGTTGGACAAATTTTCAGACTTTTATCAAAGAATTTATTTTCTTTTTAGTAGCTCTTAAAAACATCCATCAAGTACTTAAAAGAATCTATTTCAACATATTACTCCCACAATAGATTAGTTTGAGTTAAAATATCTGCGCCAGTCTATTTTTTGTGATTATAAATTGAGGAAATAGACTATTTCATTATTTGAACTGATTGGAAAATGGTATAAGAAAACAATCCTATTTTTTTTAAGAGTTTAACAATACGTTTTCAAAAATATTTCAAGTTATTATGTCTCTTATTTTGTCATTAAATTGCTTTATTAACTTATAATGTTTAGAGTATTTATAAGTGTCCACTTCAATCTCTTATGATGAATAAAATTAAGTAGCTGTCTAAAATAAAACAATACCCTCTAGTTAATTATAATAAAAGCAATAAAAAGGTCAACCTGAGTCAAGTACATGGTTGGAAAAGTTCTGTTCTTAAGAAGAATCGTCGGCGCAATCCGTTCTAATTTGACTTTAATCTTTATTTTTTTTCTGTAATATCCGCCGAAGTATTAGTTTAACCTTTTACTGCTGTAAGCGGTCTGACAGACTACGAGTAATTTTTTGTGGAATGCTTCCACCCCTAAATTATCTCATCTTTGACTCTTATATTAATTTTTCTGATACTATGTTTCTTAAACTGTACACTGATGTTCACCAATTTGTTTGGCGGAGTACGGACCATGTGTTGCTCTTACGCCACAAACCTCAAACCACCCAACCACAGCAGTTAAAGGTTAAAACATATGGATTTTTTTTTTATTTGATATATCTATATATAATAATAAAATCTCAATAGCAAAATACAGCTGGAAAAGGTCTGTGTATTTTTTTTTTATTGCACTAGTTCTTATAGACTAGATTATAAATTCATACAAAATACGCCTTCAAATTTTTATTTTTTATTTTGTCTGCAAATTTTATTAATGAGCTTTTATTATAATTGTTATATCTGGTAAACTATTTTACATATTTTCAAATAAAACTTATTCAGATATTGTGGTTGAAAAAATGATTATCTGTGGGCCATAAACTAGTTAAAAACTTTTTAACTTTTGAATGTCGATACAACCTATTGATATACACATACAGGGTAGGCAGAAAGTCTTGCCCGGATTGGAAAAAAAAAAGTATTGCGCAACAATTATCACACTGATTAATTCATAGATTTTTTTTAAAATGGTGGGTTTCAATAGCAAGATAATGTCTAAATTCGCAATCACAAATCTTCTGCTGTTAATAAGTAATTTTAGAGATACATACAGTGACCGACACAATTTGAATAAGTGAAATGCCATTTTACTTTACGACTCCACATTATTACCCGGAGCTTATTGGAAGCAGTTTTCAGGAAGTTAAACGTTTTGAGTTTCATCGGGATGATTCAGTTGTGCCAAAGTTCAACATTTCCACCAAACGTTTTGCAGAATTCTACTAAAATCACCTTGCGGTTTTCAAGCTCCAGTTTACTCGCATTACATAGGGTACGTTTAATATGAACACACATTTAATTCATATTGTTTTAATTGATATTTGTGACACTTCCCCAGATATGTGTTTCAAAATATAACCGCAGACTGCGAAATGTCGATTTCTAGGTAAATAGCCTTTCCCAAATCAGGTCAATTACGTAAACAATTGAACTCTTACTAAAGATATCACTTTAAATCTCAAAAATATTTTTAAAAAATTCACAACTTAAAAAAAAAGGTGATTAGAAAATATTCTAGCGACTTCTATTAAAAATAGAAGTATGTTTCTAAACTTAAACAAAAAAGGTGGCATTTTGGTTGATCATTTTCAGAATGAATCCTATTTGCATTCTTTATCATTGATTTAATTTTTCGTTTTCAGTTTCGAAATACTTTATAAGCGTTAATATACTGCATATTTGCTTATTCTACGAATGCAAAAAATAAAAAATAAAAAATTCTAATGATTTCTAGTTTCTTCAGTGAAGATTTTGACTGAAAATTTAAAAATCACTTTAGGTGATTACCATCTATTTTCAGTTAGCAAGGAAAAGCTATCATTAAGTTTGCTCAAGAAAAAAGAAAGAAAAGTAACTAAAGCATGTTAAGCATAATATTACATCATTACCTATGAGAACGATTGGGCTCGTTAATGTATTAATATGTTATCGTTGTATGTTAATACTTCTTAAAGTATTTCAAGGTTATGTTTAAGTAATAATTTATTATCAGTGAAAAAAAAAAAAGTTTAAATGTGATCATACTAAGAAATAAGGTATAATGTAAACTTATAAATATTTCTCTGGAGATGGAATATCACCTACTACGCTTCTAAAACTGACGATGAAAATTGATTGCAAAATTAGGACATTAATTTCTTCTCAGCTTTTGAACATAGAATACGTTTTAAGGGCACTTATCTATACTAATAAAACAAGCTGTCTGTGGCTCTGTGGATCTATAGAAAGCTACTTAAAACTGGAGTAGAACTCTGAAATTTTCAATATAAGAAGTTTTTGCCTTTTAACTATACATATGTGAAACAGAATGTCAAAATTTTAATTTGTTTTTTAATTAATATTTTCACAAAAAGCGACTTCTAATAGGCCTAGAGCTCTGAATGTTTCAACCTAAGTAGTTTTGGCCTTCTAATTTTGCTTACCACAAACACGAGTTAAAGCTTAAAGGGGTGTTGCATTATAGTACTAACGGGGATTTTTTTTTTCCCTTTAGAGGTTTCTAGAGGCTTCTAATATTAAAACTTTACGTAGCAATTAGAGTTTAATGAGTGAAGCTAGCTTATGCTTACGTAGCAATGAATCTTTCAGCGAGCAAAGCGAGCCTATGCTTGCATAGCAATGAACTTTTCAACGAGTGAAGTAAGTCTGTGCTTATGTGTCAATGAACATTTCAGTGAACGAAGCGAGCTCGATTTTGCGTAACGGTGAACCTTCCTGCGAGCGAAGCGCCAAAAACTGAGACCTATACACCAATGACAGATTTCCGAAACGTGAGGCCTCACAGCTAGGTAAAATATTGCACATGTTAAAATTTCGTGAATTCGTTTTAAGGGCACATATAATCAATAAAATCATCCAATGATTAAACAGTGGTTTAAACGCGTAATGTGATTGAAAATAACATATGATAATGATTACATGTGATATGATTGAAAAGGGCTTTCAATTATTTTAGAAATAACTAAAAGTATAAGGGCAATTCTCTGGCTGATGCACGGGACATTTTGCGCTCTTTTTTATACTCTTAAACAAATTAGAATAACAAACTAATGATGAATATACTAGTTACATTTTTCTTTTCTATAATTTTAATTGGTCGCAAAGTTATAAAGAAAAATAATTGTATTAACTAGGTCAAATATGCATTTATAGGCAGCTGATGCACGGGATAAGGAGAAACAAAAGAAAATTACGTCCTAGACAAAAGTTCACATTTTCTCTGAATTTTTAAACATCAAAATTATGAAATTCGTAGGTACATTTGGGTAAATGTTAATAATACTATATATATTAAAAATTTTGAAAAAAGATTATTTTTGGGAACTTAATAAACAAAAACGCGAACTGACGCATGGGACATTCTGTAAGCGGCGCACGAGATACTATTTTCGCGAGTGGGAAAAAGTGATATTTTTACAGTTACAATTTTTGTATATTTTTTTAGATAAATTATACATACTTTACACTACTTGTAACCCAAAGTGGGCATAATTTTGGAACATTTTACTAGATAGGTTTGTTATTAGGCAATTCTCAGGCTGATACACGCAGGGGCGGATTTAGAGGTCAATCAAGGGGGGTGCGATTATGAACGGGAGTGTTTACAGTGGCGGTGATAGTTTGTCAACTTGGGGAAGAGGGAGGAGGGAGGGGTATGATCAATTAGTATGATACTAGTACCAGGGTTCAATGAAACATAAAAATTAGAGGGTTTGACAATCCTCTTTTGCACCCCATGTAATAAATAACCCCGAAAATTTAATAAAAAATTCAATTTTAAGTATTTAGTATTTTTTATTAAATAAAAAATATTTAAGATCACAAAAAAATATCTCATGCAGATTAGGTGAAGTGTAAAAAGTTCAGCAACCCTGAAAGTTCAACTTTTTTGTACAAGTTAATTTACCAATACATTCAACATCATAAATCAATTGATGCAGAAAAAGGCGATAGATCTTTTAAAAACTTTAAACAACATTGCAGGTACATAAAACTCTATATTCATAAGGTTTTAATAATTTTCAAAGTTAAACAATGCTTTTCAACTCTTTCCTTCATTTAAATGAAAATTGAGAGTTTGGTGATATTTTTGGCAATAATTTTTACGTGGGACAAGAAAAAAAAACAAATAATAATAAAAAAAAAAACGCCTAACCGACGAAATTGGTGATGATATTCAATAGACATTACACTGCCCTTTCTTGAACGGCCGACCAAACGGTATGGTGGTTAGCGTGCTAGCTTCTAGACCATGAGGTTGCGGGTTCGAGTCCCATGTTAGGCATGGGTGTTTGTAAATGTATGTTGGCTTGTCTAATGACGAATATTTCGGCGCATTATAGTCCTCGTGTTGCTGACGGCGCCAGATAATCTGAAAACAACCAACCAACCTTTCTTGAACGAAAAGCAGAAAGATATCAATCGTTGATGGGCGATGCACAAGGGCAGAGATCTCTGAGTTAAAGACACTCATTTTTCAACTTTTTACGCTTTTATCAGATTTCTACGGGAAATTCGGAGTTGAGGGCGATTAAAACACCTTAATAGTCATTAGATTCATGATTTCACCCTTATGTGAATGCTCAAACCTAATCATAGGTCCCATGGCTACCACTAACCCGCACACCAAATTTGAATATCGTACGTCAAATCGTTTAGGAGCTATACTGACCATGTACGCATATACATTTTATCTAGACCACTTTTTTGAAATCAGGATGTTCCAAAACCTAGGGAAATGAAAGAAAAATAGGTTTTTTTTTTTTTTTTTTTTTTTTTTTCCTTTTTTTTTTTCTGAATGCTATACATTTTCATTGACCTATGTAAACATATAGGTAATTGAAAGTAATTGATAGGTAAGTAAAAACGTGTTTGGCTATGATTCTCAATATTTTGAAAAGAAGTATAATTACAACATGGAACTCACTTTAAAATTTTAAGGATAAATAACTTTTTTATAATTTAAGAAAGTAATTTTGTTTGACATTGTCAAAGGGTATTTATGATTTTGCATATGAGAGCGTGCAGATACAATGCTTATTCCTGTAAAAACAGTTTATTTTTATAAGAATGAAATATTTTATTATAATATATTCAAATATTATGTTGATAATTGCATACAATATCGAATATATCATTGTGTACGGTAAGTCCCTTCTTCGGATCATTCGGACAAAAATGCAATATTAAAAAAATAAATTGGAAAAAAACAAATGTCTAAACAAATATTGTTATTGAAAAATTACATTTTGTGAAATAAGAAGTAAAATTAAAAAAAAAAAAAAATCTTACCAAAGTTTAGTCACATTAACACTATATACTGATTCACTAAGACTACTCTAACTAAATTAACATATATTCGAACTTTATAGTAAAAAAAGAGTCAAGGTGAGTGTGTGTACAGTCTTTTAATAAAAAAATAATAATTATCTTCAAATATAAGATAGTTTTTACTATGGGTCTCTCAAGATATTTTTATTTATTATGTAAACTTCCTTTTCTTTTTATTGGTTAAATGCGCATCAACAATATTAGTATAAAAATCTATAAAGATTTTCTGTATTAATCCAGTATAAATTTCTTTTAAAACTTTAATACAATTATAATTTGGTTAGAGGACTATAATACCAAACGGTACGTGTGCTTTATTTCTGACAGCTTCGGAAGTTTCTAAGGTGCAAGCAAGCCATAATTAAACTGGTGTTATATTTAGATCAATCCGAAGTCTGTAGAAATTAGTAAATAATTTTGAAATTTTGTATTAGTACTGCTGGGAAAATCTGGAAATGCTGTTTAAACATTATCATAAAAGTTTTGAAATGAAAACTTTAAGAAATAACTGTTCGGATTTTTGATAATTACACTTCAAGAACAACAATATATTTAAAACTTCATTGGGTTGAATTTATTTTGGCTTATTATTTCATAAATAAGGAATAGCATGTAAAGCGAACAGCCTAATAAGCTCTTTTCATCTTAAAGTTTTATATTTTCCTTTAATTGCAAAAATTCTCTAAAAAGATGGATTTTAACTGTACCCAACCTGTACATTATAATAAATAGTATAAATTTTGAGATTGGTTTAACATAACTGTATATTTTCTCTTATAAATATGATTTAAAAAGAACTTAAATTAGGAAAATGTACTCAAAGCCCATCTTAAACCCTCAACACACAAATCCTCATTTTTTTTTTTTTTTTTTTTTTTTTTTAAAGAAAGGAGGGGGGGGGGGGGGAAAGCAGCAGGTTTTTCAAACAATAAACTTAACATTATCTGAAAATTAGTTTGTCTAACTCTCTGCGTTTTATTCAAAAAAAATTCCAAACTAAATTAGTTACAGCAGGTGAAATTGTAATAATGATAATTTTCATATAACCATACGACCTGCTTTTTCATCACAACTAATCGGTTACATATTGTGTCTCATATTAGATATATTATTAGTCATATTACCATCAAGTTTGACACACAAAAACACATTTAAAATTAGAATTTAAAAAAAGAAAAAGAAAAAAAATTACATTAAATGATTTAAATTATTTGTAAGTCATCGGTATTGTTCCATTTATACTTAAATAATCAAATCGTACAAAACAATTTTTGCTTTTATTTAACAGAGCAAATGAAAACTGCCAAAAGTTGCGAATGCGCAATATTTACAAATTTGCAATCTAAGCTGACCAGTTTTGAAATTATATGTTAAATTACTTGATATTCTTCTAGTAGCAATAAATGTCGCTATATCGGATATTTCCAGGCATTGCACCGGAACAAAGTTAGATTTGATTAGTTTGTTTATCAAGCAGAGAACATCTACCCGATGGTCTTTCAAGGGAAAAATGGACTTCATCTTAAATAAGAGAAACCTCAGAAAACTATCAGGAAGTAGCTCAACAATCGACGAGAGAATACTAGTCAAATTTTTTAAAAGTGTTTACTCAATTTGAAAGCAGACTACAGAGAGCCAAATATTGCTCGATCCGGTGACTTTTCGCTAGGTGTGAGGTGGAGCATAGCAATATTTAAAAACGTGTTTGGCTATGATCCTGAATATTTTGAAAAGAAGTTAAAAGCTATATAGAACTCACTTTATACTGTTAAGGATAAATTACATTTTATAATTTACGAAAGCAATTTTGTTTGACATTATCAAAGGGCTTTTATGATTTAGCATATGAAAGGGCGCAGATACAATGGGTTAATCCAGTAAAACCAGTTTATTTTTATAAGAATTAAATATTTTATTATAATCTATTCATATACTGATGGTATTGAATTGAGAGTTACGTTGATAATTGCATAAAATGACAAATATGAGTGTGTAGGATAAATCACTACTTCTGATCATTCGGTAAAAAATGAAATATTCAAGCATATTTAGAAATAAAAGCAAACGTCTAAAACAAATTGTTAATGATATATTACATTTTGTAAAATAAATAATAATATTTAAAAAATCTTATCATGCTTATATATTACTGTAAATTATCTTGCACTGCCATACCAATTGAAGAAACAAACAAAGTCTTGACATCGCACGCACACTCCAACTCAAGCAAGAATGACCATTGCATTTACTTGTCCCTTCCACCCCAGAGTAGAGGCATTTTAGTAATTTGCAACTCACAATGGTGCAATGTCACATGCAAGGGAGGGGACAATATTCCCCCATTAAGTTTTATTGCTTTGTGTCCTTAGTTTCAAATTCAAGGTCAAGAAAGAAGGGGTCGTTTTTGTTGATCTTTTGGAGAGAACGAAGGGAAACTTTTCTTGGTCCTAATTTAGCGATAGCTTCTTCATCGGAATTGTAAGTTCTTACAACACTCTGTAGAATTGCAATAATGCTATTGTACTGATTTGATCAAAGCTTTTTCTTAATTATGAATTAGGCATTTTATTTTCCAATTATAATTAAAGGGGTTTTTTTTAAGTCATTTTAGTGCATGATTTTTTGTACGTAGAATGAAGTTTTGAGGGTGCGATAGCACCCCGATATTAAACCTTTATAATTAATTGCCCTCTGATCAAGAAGACAAGAAGTATACCTGCAGAATGCTAATTGCAATAAAAAACTTGCCAGTTATCGGTCCCATCTCCTACTCACAAATGAGAAAATCGGGCTGAAATTGAATTTTTTTTTTTAATGGTATAGTGAGAAATTTTTTATTTTGAGAATCACACAAGGCGTAAAAATTCGTTGTCCGGTACATTGCATGTCATCACAATCTCGATCTACTCGTACCCTCTCAAGCCTATTCCTTCTACGGGTTGTGAAATAAGGAGCTCGGTTAGGTGGCTTAAAAATCTGTATTAATGAGGCATGAAAAATGTCAGAAAAAGCTTAATTTTGTTTACCCCCTCTAAATCCATCGATATTGATATTAAGTAAAAATTAGATCTTACAAATATTAAAGAAATTTCAATTTTTTTATTTATTTTTACTTTGAAATTGGAGGAAACTGCCATTTAAAAATAATTTTGACGAGATACATCATGGGGGGTGCGGTCGCGGGACATTTCGCATTTTTTTCCTACACTTGAAAAAAAAAATAATAATAAAAATATGATGAATTTACTATAGTTACGTTTTTTTCTATAACTTTAGTTGGTGGTAAAGTTGTATAGAAAAAAAATTTGTTTTTATTAAGTCAAATATGCATTTATAAGCATCCGACTTACGGGACACGGAGAAACAAAAGAAAATAATAGGTTTCGTTATTAGGCGATTCTCTGGTTGATACACGCAACATTTTGCGTTCTTTTCTCTGCTCTTGAAAAAATTCAAATAACAAAAATATGATGAATTTATAAGTTATGTTTTTTTTTATAATTTTAGTTGGTGGTAAAGTTGTAAAGAAAAATAATTGCTTTGATTAAGTCAAATATGTATTTATAAGCGTTCGACGTACGGAACACGGAAAAACAAAAGAAAATTATGCCCAAGAAAAAAGTTTTACATTTTCTCTGAATTTATAAGGACTAAAATTAAGAAATGCATGGGCACACTTGGGTAAATGTTAATAATACTATATAAATTTTTGCAAAAAGATTATTTTTGTGGATTTAAAAAATAAAAACGTGAACTGACGCACGGGACATTCAGAAACCGACGCACGGGACATACTATTTTTGGAGTAAAAAACGGTGATAATTTTACATTTACAATTATTGTATGTTATTTTAGACAAATTACACATACTTTATACTACTTGTTACTCAAAGTGGACCCTATTTTCGTAGATATATTTCCTATTTTCATTCAGAAAAGGTGTACCCTTTCTGGTGCTTAGTAAATTATGCTTTAACAAAATTAAATTCCAAATGAATTTTTTTGGTAATATAAATTTACCAATGCCCTTTAAAATTGTCATATATATTAATTTTTTATCCCTTAAATGATTGGAGTGATGCATGTATTTTTTCAAACAGCCTCATTTCTCAATAACCAAGAAATGCTTAAAATTTAAGAATTATTTTCATAATAATTACTTATTAATTCAAAAAAATCAGTTTGGAATGAATATTTTTAAAAATGAATTTCATGTTAGAATGAATATTGCACAACTTTAGATGTTCAAACGCAAACACCTTTTCTTAGCATCTGCCACTTTTGCACCCTTTGTTTTGTTTCAGCGTTGATTTTTGTTTTGTTTCTACATTGATTTAGAGACAGCTGCATAATGTTTTTAAAAGCGGGACAAATCAAAAGAAGAAAAAAATTACATGTGTCTTTAAAGGGTGCATTCGTCTTATTCAAAAAAAAAAAAAACTCACAAGTCAGGGTTTTTCCCCCTACATTTTGCGAAATTCGACCAAAGAATGTCATACTCTTAAGTCACATACCTGCTGACCATGCTATGATTTGCGAAAATTTCTTTCTTGAACTAAACAGTATGCAAATTCATTACGATTCAAAATCTTTTTAGAATGAAACGTTATGCCATAGTACTATCAACTTTAATTTGTTTTCAAGGGAAATGTTTTCATTTACGTAAATATCGAATTTTACAATAATTGTTATAAAAATAATTGTGCACTTAAAATCTTACTTGCATGCAATTGTTAAAAAACTGACGCATGGAACATATGTATTTTCTAAAATAACAGTTTAAGTTATTTTTGTATTGTTTTCAAAATTTGCACAGCACTTTGTGATTGAATTTTAAAAGAAAAAATAAAGTTCCATAAAAATTGAAATTTAAAATATGTTTTTATTTTTTTAATATTTCATGTTTCACACTGACGCACGGGACATGTGTAAGGACTTGAACTTTGAAATTAGTTTCATGACTTTTTCTACCTAGAATGTAATATTATTGAACTTTTGTATTTCTACTTATTATAATGACTACATCAAATACAATTTTTATTGTTTTTCTTTAATTTGTTCCTTTAAAAGTCCCTAATTTGTTATACATAATTTAGAGTCATTGGAATGAGTGAACTTTCAATGTCAAAAAGTTAAATTAAATTGTGTTACAATTTTTTTTATTACTCTTTTATGATACTTTGGACACCTAACTTTAGTAGCAATTCATTACTTTTACTTTCCTTCGAGGTTTTTTATAGGTGTAGGGGTTTCAGTTTTCAGAGAATTTCCCATAATATAAAAAAGGTACAGAAATTATTTATTCTATTGTGCATTTCAAATAATATACACACGTTTTTAGTTGAATATCTCCATGTTTGGATTTTTTTTCTAGGATTATTACATTATATTTATAAATATATTCTACAAAAATTATTGAAAATAAATATTATATATACAATGCTAATTCAGTTTTTTATAATGGCGATAACAGAAGGGGGGGGGGGGGGGAAGAAGAAAAAAAAACGGTAGGTAAAGTTTTTTCACATTATATGTAAAACTCATTAAAATTAGTACAAATTTTTACTTTAGCATCAGAATTTTTAATAATTCTTTATTTTAGAATTTCATTTTGATGCTAAAATTGTAAATATTTATTTTAAAATTCGCCCCTTTTAGATAAGCTATGTCCCTTAATTGTTTTTTCCCCGCACCAAAAGTTTAAATCATCAGAACTTATTCGCAAAATATCAAGACATTAATTAGTAATATTATCATATTTAAAAAAAATTAGTATCAATAAAAAAAAATGTGTATCAATAAAATCGGTAAGTTATACTGGTATTAACAATGTATAAATCCCCCATTTGACACAGTTCAACCAAATTATATAGTGGAGGTGGGGAACAATCCATAAAAAATTTTAACTAAGAAATACTATGACAACAACTTTATAAAATTACAATGGAGTTCATTTGTGTGAGTGGAGAGGAGGAGTTGTTCCCTCTATTTTTGTAATTTTAGTTATTTTGTCGACACAATCATGTTAATTTTGCATTTTCTCCCTGACTATTAACAATGTCTTATTTTCAAATCTTTTACACGTTGCCTGTTCATCTCTTATTATAAATTAATATATTGATATCCATGTATTTATTTTGCTTAAGTTAGATTTGAAAAGGTAGAGAGGTTCATGATATTGATCATTATATGCTGCATTTTGATAGTCTTGCAGGTCATACTTAGTATGACCTGCAAGACTATCAAAATGCAGCATATATAGTAAACCTACCAATTCTAAGTTACAAGGTGGTGTTAGTAGTTAAATCTTACGGGTATTTGTACGGTATTCGTGTAATAATTAAATTTAAGTTAGATTTAGTAAGGTAGATATATTCGTGCTGAATCAAAAGTCCTAATGGGATACATGTAACAAATCAACAACGAATAATTCCCAGTTACATTTTTATCAGAAAAATAGCCGTCGTATTTTATAGCATTAAACGATCTCGCTGAAATGCTGGTTATAATTATTTTTGCTGGTTATAAAGGTTTTGAAAATACAACACCAAAATTTTCTTGTCTTTATTGAACTTTTACATAAGTTTATTTATATAAATATGCATATAAAATAAATAGACTTTACACCAATGTTTAAATCCATTCCTGAAGTTTGTTGAAATCTGCCTTACAAGCATCCGTTACAGTAAGAGTGTTAAGCCATCTTTCAAACATTTAGTGTAGAAAATTAACTTCAAGTTCTACTTGGAATACAAAATAGAATTCATTAATAAAAAAGCACTCATGACATAAAAATGTCAGGAACCATTTCGCTAGTTAATGAAATTTAATTAAATAACAACGACAGTTTAGACAAATTCTAACTATTCACATGTGCATGTCCTTTGATGAATCACTTTCTCTCCGATTGTTTCGAAAATAAAGCTTAGTAAATACTGTTAAATAACCCTTGAGTTTCTTAAAATGATACTTCAACTCAATAAACTGAAAGGGAATCTCTTCCGAATGGTCTGCTTGAAATTCCGAAAGCGTTTCTCCAACGACAGTTTCTTACTGACCTCAATCCAAACTGTCCCTCTCTAGTAATACCGTCCTAAAGTTTCAAGGTTGCTCTGTGTCTGTCAGGGTTACAGATACAAGAGGTAATCACGATAATCACCAGACAAAGAATTTCTACTAAAAAAAAAAAAACCTTTAAAAACTTTTTTAGGCCCTCTATAAAGGTGCTCGACCTTGTTTAACTGCAATAATGTTACACAATGGTTTGCTGTTAAGAATCTTTTTATAACGGTTGTTGCTGCAATGTTGTACAATGTTTGAAAGGTGGCTGGCTTCTGTGAGGGTATTAAACTTGGCAATGATGACAAATCTTTTGTTGGTTAAGCATGTTTGAAGGTGAGGTATTTCCATTCTAGGGAAGATTCAGACTGAAGGGAACATTGGGCAAATCTACAGTAAGCAATTATTTTCTTTCAAATTTTAATTGAAAATATACAAAGAATTTCTCCCAGTGAACAGGGGAAATGTTTCTTTAAGTGCTTATTACTAGATTCAATATTGTCCAGGAATGATTACCGGCCTATCCCTGCTTCGGAGACCTAATGCTTAATTTCTTTAGCTTCAATATCTTACAAAATATTGCTTTAAAATATATGTATCTTTTTCATCAGGTGTAAAAAAACTATAATAAAGGTATTAACAAAATTTGGGAAGAAAACAACTAGTAGTTTCTGTATTATTAATTTTTTAAAGCTTTTATGGGCTACTTTGTAAGTGATCTAGCTTATATGCATAGTTAATAATTTTTTATTGCTATTGTTAAACTTGGTGAAAAAATTCATACATATTTTTTACGAAATTGTTTGGAAGATTACCTGCTTAAAAAAATGCAGAATGAGATCTATGGACAGGGATAAGCTGTGTTCTCTTTGAGTAAATATTTCATCAATCATTGATAAACAGAGAACACACTTTAGGTTATGAGGCACTATTATAAGGTTAAGTAGTAAAAGATCGTGGTAAAAAAAACTAAACCTATAAAATCAAAAATTTCGCAATGAGTCCTAAATATTTTAAATGATTGCTGAAGCGAAACAACGTTCTGTATTTTAAAATATATAGAGGAAATTATTTTCACACTGCGAAAACTATTTTTCGATTCCTGAAGCTAGTATGTATTGTGTTGTTTTATTACCTATTGAGACAGCCATATAATTGTTCAAATAATTTGACACGCTTTGGTAGATACAAATCCAGTCATCCAATCAAAAACTCATAAATCTTTTTATATAATTCATTGCAGACGAAGCACAGTATCGAATTAATTTTTTTTTTTTTTTTTTTTTTTTTTTTTTTTTTTAAAGAGGTTTATATTTATTTGTTGGTGCATTGGTAAACATTTTATTCCAACTTGTCCCGGAAAATTATTTAAAGTCATACGTTTAATGAGTTAAGCAAATTACTAGCTACTTTGATTCCGTGAAAATAATGTATAGAACGCGTTCTTAACAATAACGATTCTTATTCTTTCCATAGATATTCATAATAATTAAGAAGAAATATAAAACTCTGAAATGCGTTTTGTTTACTAAATTTTAAACCCATCAATGTAACATAACAATGAACAATTTCGAAAAATATTCGTAAATGTTGTGTATTCCTCACTATTGACTATCACCATTTAGAACAAAGCATAAGCGGTATGGATTCTTATTTACACATCCTTAGATCCCGCGATAATGTTTCTACATCCCGGTTTCTGTTCCATTTTGGAATATAGAAATGGAATGTAGAATATAATCGAAGAGATGTCGAGATTCCCCAAAAAGAATGTAATAACATCCATTCTTCTCATTATAATATTCTCCTAAAAGCCTGGTTAGTGATTGTTATCAAGATAAATATCCTATCGTGAGCAAAATACCTGCGATGAGTTTTTGTTTTTTGCTAGGTTAATGATTCATCTTCAAACCTAGTATGTTGCTGGTAAATTTGGAATTATTTCCTCATTTACCGGACACAAACTGAAGGAAAATTCTATATTTAAAGTTACACACTTGCAATATTAATAGGTGGGGTTTTTTTTTACAATGTCTTTATCTTCCAAAATTTTCTATCTCTACAATACCTCTTTCTTATTCTTATCTGTTTATATCCCCTTTATCGCTTTAGGCTTTTATGTAAACAGTTAATTAGATAACCTATGTATAGCCGAAATTTTATTTAAAAATTATGAAAACACACTACATTTGTCGAGATAAGTGTTCGTGTGAAATCAATGTAAATTGCCTTCAAATAGTTAACACACGACACAACGAGAGGAAGCAGTTATTAAAACAAATATAGTTAATGAAACTGGCTTTAATGACTGCCGTAATTACAAAAATAATAATAATAATAATAAATACATTTATATACGATGTCTTTCGAGCTAACTATTATTTGATATCCTTAAGTTGTGTTTGAAATGCTATTAATTTTATTCGAATTCAGAACCGCTTTTTTAAATGAAGAGGAAGGGGAGCAAAATATTGAATTTAATTTAAATGAAACATTTTCTGACAGTGGCAATGTATCTTTTTATTAACTTCAATTTTTTTGTGTGTGGGGGTGTGTTTCTTTTTTCAGAAAAAAATCTGTGGAAGGCTAATAAACTGACTTGTTGTCATCCAATCGTGCTGAAACTTGGCATATACATACGTGGTAGATGAGAATTCATTGTATTAGGTACACAAGCTTCGATTATCGTTACGGAGGAATAATTAAACCCACTTATCTTCATTCAATCTAGCTGAAATTTGACAGCTAGATTCGTTGAGGATTACAATGCATAGTATCAAATTTTGGGGGCTGTCATTAAAAGGTCGCTTTCACAGACGTTTCTTTTTCCTCTTCAGATGATTGTTTAACGTATTTCTCATCAAACAATGGAGCTGAAACTTGGCAGATAGGCACGTTGTTGATGATATTGCATTCTATCAAACTTTTGGGATCAATAAAAAGCTTAGTTCATGGCACGAAATCGATTGTTTTTTTCGTAGTTTTCAAACACTACACTTTTAAAAAATTTAACCCACCTTGCACCAAAAATTGGTTTCCATTTAGCTGCAACCAACATTTGGTGCTTAGTTTCACGATTTAATGGTGCTACTTCGGACTGTAAGCACCATTAAATCGTGAAACTAAGTACCAAATGTTGGTTGTTGCAGCTAAATGGGAACCAATTTTTGATGCAAGATGGATCAAAATTTTTAACAGGGTATGAAAAGTCGGTCTGAAATCAAAATCATTTAAATAGGATGCATTTGAATAATAGAAGTTGACAATGCACATTAAAAAATATTGTAAAAACTTTGGTTTTATGAGTTAATTTTAATGTAATAAAAAGATAGAGGACAAATAATAGATACAATCGTATTTCGGTCTTATTTAGTGTTCCATCTCCCAAAGAAAATAAAGGTTAATCACGTCAACAGCTTCAAAACAATAAATGTTTAATATAGAGGGAGAACGTGTCAATTTATTTCATTGAATTATACCCACAATGTCAGCTACTTTATAAATAATAAAAAAAAAAAAAAAAAAAAAAAAAAAAATTAAAAAAAAAAAAAAAAATGAATCAGCTAATTATATCTATTCACATTTATGGCCTGACATAAATGACTGTTGGATAAAAAATAACGGAAAATCCAGCCAATGGTCATGAAAAATCGGCTGTTAAGACGCTGTACCATTCATCTTTGCAAAATTGAAACTTTAGAAGCTACTGTTCAGCCCAAAGATTACGGCACTGAAAGAAAAAACGATCAGACGTGAGTATTTATATACTCACAATTACCCATCATCCCAACCGTGTTTAGTAACGGAATACTCGCCGTTTAAAAATTAGCATTTGATTGGCTTTTTAGTATACCGTTTAGAAACAAGTTGGATTGTTGGACATACACATAAAATATTTCACGCAAATTTTTTACTTTCTTCTGCTACTCTTTATCCCATGGATCTCCAGAAGATCGTTAGGAGTCTGGTGACTTCCTTCCTTAGGATGAATCGTATGACTAGTTTCATACTTTGTGCCTACAGCGTATTAATAGGGAAGAAGAGGTAGTGTTGCTTCAGCCAGCGAAAACAAAAGTGAACTATAAAAAGCTGAATACTTGAGATTTTATACTTATAAAGGTATTTGTAAAAATATCAATAACAAATTATGTGGTAAGAAGTGCAGAAAAAGTTTGCTACATTTAACTCCTATATATGCAAAAAAAAAAAAAAAAAAAAAATGCGATTAAGACACACAAAGTGTGTGTAACAACATAGATGAGTACCAGGTTGACAAAAATGGCATTATTTGCAAGAACCCACTCCTAGAGTGATTGGAGGCACTTCTAGAAATCAAAATAAGTTGTATTTTCCCTTTTCATTTGATGAGTATGATGTGTGTTCGATTGAATTATGTGTAATTTTAATTCAAGTTTTTTTTTTTCAACTTGATAATTTTATTGTTTTTAATTTACTAAAAAAGTGTTATGTTGTGTGCAAATAGTGTTACATCCAAATAGTTCTACCATGTTTCTATTTAGAAACAATATGTAAACTTCCCATAAATACAGTTACTATGGAAACACTCTTCCACTCCAACTTTAAAATCTTCAACATACCATTGAATTTTTCTATTAAATACTAATCATAGCGAGACTTTCAAACTGATTGATATTTTAGATATTTTATTGAAATTTGCCTTTAGGCTTGAGTTTGGTATAAGAACTGGTATTGATGAGACCTTTCTTTAACATATCATACATGTCTATAACATTTTTATTTTTATCTGAAAATGTTGTTTTCAAACAGACGGACAAAGCCTTTGAAAAGCTTCTTTATATATTAGTGTGCGTAGAAAAAAAAAGCGCAAAACTTATGAATTGACTTTTATATTTGTTTTCCAACAGAAATCTTTAATTATAGATAACGGGGGACCACGTGAACAATTGTGAAGAAATTAGGTATCTACTAGTTAGTTCATAATTACCCAAAAAGAGACAAAAAATAGTTAAAAAGTACAATTTTGTAATTAAAAAAATATTTAACAAAAGATTCATTGATAATAACTGTGTCGGAATTCAAGTAAAAGCTACTATTGAGAGGATTTCAATATGTTTCAAGTAGAAATTGTTCTGATGCAAAATTGGCAGGTTATAAAATTCAAACATTTTGAAATCCAGTTGTTATCTAATCTGAGGTAATCCAAGTAATCTTACTTTGCATTAATTTCTTTTCGCTGGAGAAGATAATGGTGGCGGAAAACAGTCTTAACGCAAGGGCATTCACTCTAAATAGTAAAACAAGATACAATTACGACAATGCTTTCCTATTTAATTTGAGAATAAACTTCTTTGTAAATAAGAAGTTAATGGGATTGAATTGGACGTTTACACTGGCCAAAGAAGACAATTCATGAAACGCCCTTCGTAAAATTATTATCCATTTTTAAATCAATCTTTCAAGATTTTCAATATATTTAATTTTATCGGCCAATAGCGTGTGTAGGTATTTTTAACAAAATCCCAAAATTGAATTAAAAAAAAAAAAACTGGTTATATACCTAATTTCAAACAAATCAGGAATTTAAAATAGTACTACCGATATCACAAAAATATTTGTGTAATTTAATTACACTAAAAACAAAAACACAATAATTTAAACATATTTTAATTTTCATGAAACTAGTATCGTATTGTAACATTATAGTAGTGTCTGAAAAACTATATATTTATGTGACTGAATTAGCAGAACATACATGTGAAAATTAGCTGTGCATATATTAGTAGTATATATACATGAAAAAACTAATGTAAACGTGTTCAATATTCGAACGTTGGTGAACTGACTATAGGTATAAGTGATATAACGTACGTATCAGTATAAGTGAAATTATAGGAATAAGTGGTAGGTATCATATCTATGTTAGTAAAATAATGCAATGACAATGCATTTAATTAATAATATTCTGCATATGAATGTCAATAATAATAGTTATGAGTGATTAATAATGAACAATCTATAAAAAACTCAAAACATAATCAACATTTATTTAAAAAAAAAAAAAAAAAAAAAAAAAAAAAAAAAAGAGCGTTATCATTCTAAATTCAAAGAATGTGTACATTTTATTAAAAAGAAACAATAGGATGTGAATAGGCGTTTGAATGCTTACCCGCTAGAGCACCCAAGAAGTATTTTTTGTGCAAAATTCAGGGTTAACTATTTACTTTCGTATAAAAAAGCGCTGGAGATAATTCATTCGCGATATTGTACCAAGCAATTCAATAACCTCCTGATTAAAATTAAATTGCGCTAGAAATTTTGCAGGAAGAACTTTTTTTAGCATATCATACCTAAGAAAAACAAAACTTAAAACGTATGATGTAAAATAGCAATTAAAATATTACGTGTTGCATTAATTACATAAATAAATATTTTATTCTTTAATAAATTACTTCAAGGAAACTAATAAGAAATTTAATAATTAATATCCTTCCGTGGCTCCTCAAGTACATTAATTTGATTTTAGTTAAAGAGCTGAAAAAATTTATGATTATGTAAATAAAATGATATACGCTTAAACTAAAACTACACTTAGCACATCAATTCAGTTAAATGAAAAACTTTACTAAATGACTATTAATTGCACGAGCACTTATTAATTAAAGAGAATAAGGGTGTTAAACCAAGGATAAATAAGAAAAATAAACCATACCGAATATGTTACGTTATTTGCAAGGAAGTTATTTCACTGGAAATAAAGCAATAAAAAGGAAAAACTTATATTTCAAAAGTTCAACAAAAACTAGCAAGAAATGAGGAATAATACAAGTTTTTATTGCAGGAAAAAGTCATTAAAATATTAATAAAAGTTTTCACTATCAATTTGATTTCATAATAAGATTGTCTGTAATTAATATAGAATATGAACCAGGATGCGAAAAGGAATAAAATATAAGCTAATTAAACCCATTTTTTTTCTTGGTACCAAACTTGAGTGTATTAAGGTTTGATTCTTATCCTTTTACCCTGAAATTTAATATTTAACACCGCAATGACATACTTTGAGAACATTCGTTTTAACGTCGTTTGATTATCTTCATCTTTTGAGTCTTATACCGAAACCATCCGTAAAAATGCTTCGACATCGATTCCATAGTTTTGAGTATACGTGGGTGCTCATTTACGTGTATGTTATTCAAATCTGCACTTTTATTATTCGGATCTTGATGGAAGTGATCTAGAAAAGATTTCTGTTTGTGTGTATGCGAGTCTGTGTGGCTGTGGTCAGTATAATTCTCGAACAAATTGACCTACGATGTTAAAATTTTGTGTGGGTGTTGGTGGTGGCCATTGGACTTGCTATTAAGGTTTCTCGTCAAAATCGCGCATGCGTATAAGGTAGCTGCCACTGAAAAAATCATGTATTTCAATGATTGCTAAAAAACTGCTCTAACGATTTTGATCAAAATCGCTGAGGTAATGCTTCTTAATGTGTTCTAAACATCCCCAGCTTCGAATTTTCTGTAGCTTTCGAAGTATATCGCCAAAATTATCGATTTAGCAAATTTTTTTTTAAATTTTTTTATTTTTTAAAAAAAAGACCTGTACAAGAATTATCTCAAAAATATCGCATTTTTATATTTCCATCATTCATTTAGAAAAAATCGCCTTTTTTCTAATGAATGATGGAAATATAAAAATGGTAAATGGCACAAATGACATCAGTATTATAGTGTAATTAAAAGTTGTGCGATGTTCCACATCTCTAGTTTTATTATAGATATCTTGACTAATCCAAATTATTGTCAACGCAGTTTCGTTTCTATGTTTTGGGCTTAAGGGGGTGAAATCTAGGATAAGAGTTGAAAGGGGATATGCTCATAATTATCAATAGGCGTAAACAATTTGAGCTGGAGCCGGATTGCACAAACAGGATCAATTTGAGCAGGATTATAATTGCAGGGTATTTAGCAGCTTGGAACTTCAAAAAAAGGACTAAGGGACCAAAAATTAAAAAGGGACTTTTAAACAAAATTTGTTTTTATAGCATATAAAAAAATGCCTAGTATTCAGTACCTACAATTTAAGGGGTTGAATTAAAAATTATTTGTCCAAGTGCAAACTTTTGCACTCCAAACATTCATCTGGAGTGTACATTAAAAAAAAAGAATTATTTATTGACTGTATATTACTAAAAAAACACTGAAAATTATGATTACCACATTTTTAAATTGTAAACAAACAGAACGCAAATAACAATTTTGGAGTGCAAATTTCACCTTTGCATCGGATTATTTCAACACATGATTGAACACTAGAATTCTTAGGATCTGAAGAAAACCTATATTTAACACCGAAAAGTGCTTATTCATTCAAACTAAGAAGAGAGCTACATAAAAACATGTACAGGTTGAAACATGTTAATTATAGTAGTAAACTTAAAATTATAATTTTGAAATTTATTTTAAAGTGACTGTTACTTATCATTGAAAAAGTTTAAGAATTCAATTTCAATTGATTCCTTATTGAACTAGTTAAAAAAGATGTTATAATAACATCACAAAATAATAAAGTAGTGTTGATTAAAATGTATTAAATGACAAACAAATGTACTTTTAGGTTACTAATATTTATTTTAAGAATTTCATTGTGGTTTTAAAAAGGCTTGATGCATTTATCCTTTTTAAAAGTTTTAAACTATTTATTTAAATTTTTGGCCTGTTTTGCTTGTCATTCACGTTTGTTTGTCCGCAATTGGTCAGTGGTGTCTGAACAAGCTGATGGTACATTCAAATCGACGTCTAATAATCACAGTTTAAAATAGACACTGTTGCGTGGACAGGTTCGAAAGATTTGACGCCAAAGCAGATCAAAACTTGCAGAAATTTATTCCAAAATAACTCTTCACAGTTCTTTTACAGTTCCAGAACTTCTCGTTCTAGTAGACACAATACAGCTCTTTTCACCTCAATAGAGCACAAAACAGCAGTTAAAAACTTGACAAACAACTGCTAAATCGCCGCAAAAGACAATGCAATACAGTTCGCTCAGAATCTCCAGTCAACTAATTCAGTGACTCAAAATCCAAGAACTAACTCCATCACCCGCTCCCTGAACTTTTATAGGGGAGGTGAACGTGCGTGAACCTTCTTGAAACTCCTAGAGGTAGACATTTGGAGAACTTTCCAGATTGTAGTCGAAAAGTCCTATTATATGTACATGGGATACATGTACCTAAACATGTACGGAAAATGTCGCCAAATGGTCGCCAAGTTTGGCGACAAAAATTAGTCGCCAAAACCGTCGCCAACTTGGCTCTATCTCGCCAATTTGGCAAGATTCCCATTACCATAATGCTAAATGCCCTGCCCCTTGAAACTCACTTCCCAAAGTTACCTCTGTAAAACCCGTTATCAAGCATCAAGGGAATCATTGCAGGAAAACAAATTAACAAACTATTGCACTGCCTTATGCGATATGTACATAAATTTCTATTTACAAAATTAACACTACGAAATATTTACAAATATACAAAATTCGTAACAATACATATGACAGTATAAGCCGAAGCAGAATACAACAGAAATTGATTTTAACAGTAGTTAGTTTATAGAATAAATAACAATTAAATCTTAAAAATACATCTGAAAAGATAATCAAAAAGTATCGATCTGTCATACTGGCTTTCAAAAGAGTACCGGTACGACATAACGGTTTCTGAAATTCATTAAAACATCTAAAGAATATCCAGGGTTTCCACTCTTTTATTTCAAAATAAAAATCGAGGAGTTTTCATGGACCAAATTCTTTTTCTAGGATCTATTATATTCATTATGCACCAATTCTACAAACTAGAAAAGTTTATAAAATAACTAATATTAACACAAAAATCCTCTTTATTGCAAAATTACATTTATAATCATGTTAGTTATTATATGTAATTATTATAAAGTTGTATTTGTAAAAAGAACTTATGTTTCAAATTTCGAAGTTCTGCAGGTATTACTTTGGATTGTATGGCTAAAAATATACAAATATTTAAAAAATAAATGAATAAAAAAATTAATTAAAATTTTGACAGTCTGGTTTGCAAGTCCGAAAATTAGAAGACCACAACCACAGATGTACAAAATTTCAGATCTCTATATGGGAAGTTGCTTTCTATCGACCCTATAACTCTGTTATTATTATAGATTAAACTTCAATTTGAAAAAAAAAATTTATCACATTTATCAATATACGATATCGATCAATCAAGTAGTAAAGTACTAGACGAAACTTTAAAAAAAAAAAAAAAAACACCACAACAACACGTCAGATAGAAAACAGTCCACATAATACATATTTAATTATTATATACATTAAACTCATTTTGAAAAAAAAAAAAAAAATCTAATTGCATTTATTAACAAATAATCTCGATCGGTCACGTGGTCAAGTACTACACGAAATTCAAAAAAAAAGTTCAGATTGTAAACCGTCCATAAAACTATATATTTAACTAGCTGAATACCCGTGCTGCGCTACGAAATTTTACCATTAGCATTTTAGCGATCAAAAGACATTCATGTATTCTACACTTCAGACGTTTGCTCCCATTTCGATCCCGACAAATTGATTTATCAAAATAGGAACTTTCCTTTGTTGACATTTTAAACTAAATTTATAATTGTGAATAGTAAACTGGAATAGTTTATTGTGTTTATGTTTGCTCTTAGTTCTAAATTTCAAAGTAGTAGCTGTATTGGAATTAAGTTAATTAGACATTAAGTTAATCCTCGTATAGTTTCAATGTTGCGTCGTCTTTTCATCCCTTAAAAATTCGTTAATCGATATTGGAATGACTTATTTTTTTAACATTTGCAAAAAAATATCAGAAAAATGACTACATTGGAAGAGGAACATTCGGATATCCCTCGTTTGGAACATTTAACCCCTTTTCGACCTCTTAAAGTTGGTTAATCGAGAACAGAATAGCTTACTTTTGACATTTGTACCAAATTTCCGAGTTGTGACCATATGGGAAGTGGTACATTCGAATATTCCTCGTTTGGAACGTTTAACCCCTTTTCCACCCCTTGATCCACCCGAGATCGGAATAGTTTACTTTTTCTGCGTTTGTCTTTATTGATATTCACACCAGTTTTCAGAATTGTGAAAATATGTGAAGTAGGACATTCGAATATATCGCTCGTTTGGAACGTTTAACCCCTTTTTGACCTCTTAAAGTGGGTTAATCGAGATCGGAATAGCTTACTTTTTCTATGTTTACCATTGTTGACATTTGTACCAATTTTTAGAGTTGTGACCATATGGGAAGTGGTACATTCGAATATCCCTCGTTTGGAACGTTTAACCCCTTTTTGACCTCTTAGAGTGGGTAAATAGAGATCGGAATAGCTTACTTTTTATACGTTTGTTTTTGTTGATACTTGCGCCAGATTTCAGAGTTGTGACGAAAGAGGAAGTAGGACATTCGAATATCCCTCGTTTGGAACGTTTAACCCCTGTTCCACCCTTAAAGTGGGTTAATCTAGATCGGAATAACTTACTTTTTCTTCGTTTGTCTTTATTGATATTCTCACCAATTTTTAGAGTTGTGACGAAATGAGAATTAGGAAATTCAAATATTCCTCGTTTGGAACGTTTAACCCCTTTTCGAGCCCTTAAAGTGGGTTAATCGAGATCGGAATAGCTTACTTTTTCTATGTTTACTATTGTTAATATTTGTACCAATTTTTAGAGTTGTGACCAAATGGGAAGTAGGATATTCGAATGTCCCTCGTTTATAAAGTTTAACCCCTTTTCGACCCCTTAAAGTGGGTTAATCGAGATCGGAATAGTTTACTTTTTCTATTTTTACCATTGTTGATATTTGTGCCAATTTTCAGAGTTGTGACTATGTGGGAAGTAGGATTTTCGAATGTCCCCCGTTTGAAACGTTTAACCCCTTTTCGACCCCTTAAAGTGGGTTAATCGAGATCGGAATAGTTTACTTTTTCTATTTTTACCAATGTTGATATTTGTGCCGATTTTCAGAGTTGTAACTATGTGGGAAGTAGGATTTCCGAATGTCCCCCGTTTGGAACGTTTAACCCCTTTTCGACCCCTTAAAGTGGGTTAATCGAGATCGGAATAGTTTACTTTTTCTATTTTTACCATTGTTGATATTTGTGCCGATTTTCAGAGTTGTGACTATGTGGGAAGTGGGAGAATTAGTGATGAGTGAGTGAATGAGTGAGGGCTTTGCCTTATATATAGAGAGATTTTCAGAGTTGTGACTATGTGGGAAGTGGGAGAATTAGTGATGAGTGAGTGAGTGAGTGAGTGAGTGAGTGAGTGAGTGAGTGAGTGAGGGCTTTGCCTTATATATATAGAGATTGCTAAATATAATTCAATTTAAAAAAGCTGTTTGCATTTATTTACAAACGATCTCGTTCGGTCACGTGGTCAAATACTAGATGAAATTTAAATAACGCAAGTCCAGATCGAAAATCGTCCATGAAACTCTATATTTAATTGTTAGATTAAAAAAACTTTGATTTAAGTGTAATGCTATTTTAAAGTCGCAAATTTTAAATGAAACTTTTAATTTGACACATAAAAACAGTGCTATATTGTCGAAGAAAATCAAGGATTCGACTCTTGAAATCGAAAATCAAAGAATTCTTAAGGAGTTTCAAGGACCCGTGGGAATCCTGATATCAAAAGAAAAAACGTTGTCCGCAGAATCTGTGATGGTTACGAGCTACCAAACGATTACATGACCTTTGACCGTGACGGAATGGCGCGTGCTGGTCACGTGGTACAAATATATTTTTAAAAAAAGGACTAAAGGGACCAAATGTTTAAAAGGGGACAAAAGGGACCAAAATAAAAAAAGGTACTTTAAGGGACTAAGGGACCAACGCTAAACGTACTGCAATTATTTGGACACTTCATATAGCATTTACTAAAATTATTAAATGCATCATTCATATGCATTACAGTCATTGATATGCATGATCGTCATTGATATGCATAGTAGTCAATGATATGAATCATAGTCATTGATATGCATGATAGTCATGGATATGCATGACAGTCATGGATAATCATGATAGTCTTACATATGCATCAAAGACAGTATATATGTATGATATTGGGAATACAGCTTTTAACCTATGAATATTTAGTTCAAGATATGTTTATAAATATTAAATATTTTATTTTCCTCATCTAAAAGTATATCTTTTTTTTTTTTGCAGGTAGCACCACTCTTTTTGGTTACAGTTCTTCTTGAACAAGTTGTTCGGTTTTATCAGAATAAGCCAGTATGGAGAATCACAGAAACTATGTCAAATACCTTCCATGGTTTTCTCATGGACTTATCAAAGTATGTTTATTTCTCCGTAAATTGCTTTAAAGTATTTTCAAATTCCTAGTTAATGGGAATGGGTTGTGCTGTAATACTACGAATTAAATGTTTACTAGCTATATGACAAGGAAATTTTCAGGAAATTTCCATTTTGCTTAGTGCGTTTCTTTCAAGTTCTTCTAACAATAAATAGGTACAGATTTACTTAAAGTGTTTTATAAACTTGATGTTGTGAATCGATTTTTGTCAAAACTCAACAGCAATATGAGGCTTTAAAAATTGCAAGACCACTATGAACTAAATGCTTGACTTTTTAAAACAGTAATTAAATTTATTCCAAAAAAGCAACATAAGCAATTACGGTTTGCTTAAGATAGTAAAGATATACTTACTTCCGTATTCCAACTGACCGAAATGTTAACTTTAAAATGAATCTCAAAATTGCTAAAAATATTAATTGCATGCATTTAGAAATAGCACAAAATGACACAAACTTGAAGTTAAACAATAGTCAGGTTCACGGAAGTCAAGCAAGAAAAAGAAAAAAAATGTAGTAACAAACCACAAATACAATAATCTCTTTGAGAAGTGAAGTGAATAAGTGCAGAGCATGGGCAAATAAACTTAAAGGCGTTTCCTCAGTTTCTTCCAAAATTAGTACCTCGTTGACATTCTTATTTTTAACTCGGAACATTCAGAGAAAGAAAATAAAAGGAATTCACAGGTTATTGTTCTCAATTAACGTAATGACAATTACTGTTAAATATAAGAAATAGGTTTTCTAAATGGAAATGAAGTGAAAGCATAATACGAATTTAAAAGCAATACTTTTAAAATACATTAATATACATTCTACTCGTAATGGACAAAAATCAAATCTATAAAATCATACTTCCTTAGGCCAACCTGATGGCTGCGTGGTTATTGTTCTGGCATCGTATACCAAAGTTGCCTGTCCAGGTTCGAATCCCGAGTTAGGCAGGAATGTTCGTTATGGTTCGGATTCCACTTTGAGATGTAGATCATAGCCAGGTTAGCCGTCATTGTGCAAACAAATAAGCCACACCTCCTTATCTATACAATTACACATAGCTTTTTACAGTTAAACAGTCTTCCATTATGTAATGCAAGTTTTTATTTTATTATCCTAACCAAATAGAATTAAAGAGTCAATCATGTGCATTTTCAAATAGAACTCACTCAAAACACTCACTGCTCTACACTATTATCTTTCAAATCAAAATTGTGTGTCAGTTATTTATTCGTAAATCATCTATATGTATTCTATGAAAATTTGAAAATTCCTTTAAAATATGTTAATTTAAGCATTGTAAATGTCTCTATTAAAATGTAATATTAAGATATTCTAAAGTTTAAAATTGCTGTACATTGACTTTTATATAAATTTTTTATCTATAAAATATATTTTCTGAATTTTGATAGCTAATTTATTTATTCACAAATAAAGAAAAATTAGGTAAATGCTGATTTATGTCGCTGTGGTTAGGCTAATATGCGACTATTACGTGTACGTTAAGAACAAGTTTATCAGTTTAAATTACTAAATTCAGTTTGATTACATTTTTTTCGATCCCGTTAAATGTTCTTAAGGCGGTCTTTCACTGAAAAACAAATTTTGTTTGAAAAATAATTTGATTTCTCTATGGTTCCCTTATAACAATTTTAGCAAACCTAATATTTTTGTTTTGTAGCTTATATTAACGATATTGGTAGAACGTTGCATCCAGATAATACTATCATTTCAATGTAATCGATTGTTTATTTAATTGATAACTCTTATTTTTAATGCTTGAAATAGATCATTTGATCATCATGATTACTTTTGATAAAAAGTAAAAAATGAAAATATCAGTTATTTAAATTGAAGCCTCCCAGAAAAAAAAGTATATACATGTTAGTGAAAATTAATTAAACGTTAGAACTTAAAAAAAAAAAAAAAATACATAAAATTGTACAAGAGTAACCAATAAAATTTTCCTACGTTGATAATGGTTTTATGGAATAAATGTAGTTTAAATATAATGAAGAAATTAAGTATTTAGAAAAATAAGTGTACAAAGTAAAATTAATTATGAAAAGAATATACGGCAATCAGAATTTCAAATGTTAAAGATACAATTGAATGAAGTAAAAAATAACTTGTTATCAAATATACAACAAAGTAACAAATGTATATAGTTTAAATGTTTGATAAATTCTTATTCTACTTTAGTTTTGCAACTACGTTTTATTATTATAAAAAAAGTCAATATAAGCTACGGAAATACAAGCTTTAAAGTAATGGCAGAAATAAGGGATTTATCTGGATGTTTCTGCATTTTTAATGACTACCACCAACCTCTAAAAGGCTGGAGGAAATTTTTTTAGAAATTAACTAAATAAACGGAAATGAATTAGTGTCCAGTCTGGTTAAAACTTTTGTAAATAGACTGGGTTTTTTTTAACTACAAGAAGCTTGTGTTTTTGGTGAGTTTGTATTCTCTAACGGGAGCTTGTTTTCGATTTTCAGTTCCTGGTGGACAGAATTTGAGAATTATTTGTGAAGAATAAAGGAATTTATTTTTTGTAATCCTGGGTCATCATGTAATTATTTCTTAAAATTCTCGCCAATTATCCACTCCTCACTTGTCGCTCTTTTAGGATTCCCTTCAAAGGGGCCGAAGTGTGGGTGTACGCATGGATTTACAATAACTACAGGCTCATCGACTTGCCGTGGGATTCGGCGTGGACGTGGATCGCATGTTGGTTCATCACTGACTTCTGTTACTACTGGATGCACAGGATGATACACCGTACGTATAAAACGAAAAAAGTCAACTTTTAAGTGCAATTGCATGCAATAATTAAGCAATTTTGAACTCATGACGAGTTTTCATGGTGATTGACACCGACGAAGAAAACCATATTGTTACGAATTTTTGTATATTTGTAAATATTTCGTAGTGTTAATTTTGTAAATAGTAATTTATGTACAAGGCAATGCAATGGTTTGTTTCCCTGCAGTGAGGATATCAACGCTTGATAACGAGTTTTACAGAGGTAACTCTGGGAAGCGAGTTTCAAGGGGCAGGGCATTTAACATTATGGTAATGGGAATCTCGCCAAATTGGCGAGATAGAGCCAAGTTGGAGATGGTTTTGGCGACTAATTTTTGTCGCCAAATTTGGCGAGAAATCACCAAATGTCGCCAAACTTGGCGACCATTTGGCGACATTTTCGGTACATGTATCCCATGTATGTACATGTATAGGTATTTTCGACTACTATCTGGAAGGTTCTCCAGACATCTACCTCTGGGAGTTTCAAGAAGGTTCACGTATGTTCTCAGGTCACCCTATAAAAGCTCAGGGAGAGCGGGTGATGCAGTTAGTTAGTTGACTGAGTAGTAGTTGACTGATTTTGAGTCACGGAGCTAGTTGTTAGCTGAGTCCGTTAGTTGACTGTAGTTAGTTAGTTAGTTGACTGAGTAGTAGTTGACTGATTTTGAGTCACGGAGCTAGTTGTTAGCTGAATCCGTTAGTTGACTGTAGTTAGTTAGTTGACTGAGTAGTAGTTGACTGATTTTGAGTCACGGAGCTAGTTGTTAGCTGAGTCCGTTAGTTGACTGTAGTTAGTTAGTTAGTTAGTTGTTGACTGATTTTGAGTCACGGAGCTAGTTGTTAGCTGAGTCCGATAGTTGACTGAAGTCAGTTCTTGGATTTTGAGTCACTGAATTAGTTGACTGGAGATACTAAGCGAACTGTATTGCATTGTCTTTTGCGGTGATTCAGCAGTTGTTTGTCAAGTTTTTAACTGCTGTTTTGTGCTCTATTGAGGTGAAAAAAGCTGTATTGTGTCTACAAGAACGAGAAGTTCTGGAGCTGTAAGAGAACTGTGAAGAGTTATTTTGGAATAAATTTCTGCAAGTTTTGATCTGCTTTGGCGTCAAATCTTTCGAACCCGTACAACGCAACAACTGGTGTCAGAAGTGGGGTTTGATGCCGATTACCAGAGCAATGGAAGAACAAGAGGACAAATTTCAACAGCTTTTTGCTTTCATGCAAGAAATGGAGAAGAAATTATCCAAAGGGCAAGAAGAGAATGTCCGAATGGTGTGAAGAAATGAAAGCTAGTCAAGAAGAAATGAAAGCGAGCCAAGAACAAATGAAAACTAGCCAAGAACAGATGAAGAAAGAAATATCCGAATGGCGAGAAAAAAATAAAGCTAGTCAAGGTGAGATGAAGAAAGAGATTTCCTCTGGCCAAGAAGAGATGAAGAAAGAGATTTTCTCTGATCAAGAAGAGATGAAGATAGAGATTTTCTCTGGTCAAGAACAGATGAAGAAAGAGATTTTCTCGGGCCAAGAGGAAATGCAGAAGAATATTCCTGCGATCTCTGCCGGACAGGAGGATTTAAAGAAGTCTTCGAATGCGACACCAACTTGGCAGGACATTTCCATCTACAGTCCTACGACAAAGCGATATTGGGCCCTCTGGGACTCTGACCATATTCGAAACGACCTATTGTACTGGAAGATCGAATCTGATGATGGAAAGACATCCCGATGGCAGCTATTGCTTCCAAGATTTCGAGTCCCAGACGTTCTTAAAGAACTTCATAGTTGTCCAGCTGGAGGCCACTATGGAATAATGAAGAGATTACAAAGAGTTCGAGAGCAGTACTATTGGAGTAAGGCGAGGGCTGACGTGGAGAAGTGGTGCCGATCAGCCTGGAGAGGACCGACGAAACGGAGTCGAGGCAACGTAGCAACTCCTTTTGAACCGATTACGTTAGACATCTTGAGACCACTACCACGATCTGCTGACGGCAACAGATACATCCTTGTTGTCATGGATTATTTTATGAAGTGTCCCGAAGCGTATCCTATCCCTGATCAAGAGGCTACCACCGTTGCAGAGGTAATGGTTCAGAGCTGGATTTCCAGATTTGGAGTGCCTCTTCAGTTACACTCTGATCAAGGAAGGAATTTTACCTCTGATGTAATGAAAGGAGTTTGTGATCTACTTGGAATTGACAAAACACAGACGACGCCTTTACACCCACAATCGGATGGCATGGTGGAGAGGTTTAACAGAACCATCCTCAATAACCTCTCACTGATGATTTCAAGAAACCAACAGGACTGGGATCAGAAGTTACCTTTGTTTCTTCTGGCCTATCGCAGCGCTATCCACGAGACAACCGGCTATTCCCCATCCCAGATGCTCTTCGGTCGTAACCTTCGTCTGCCGTGTGATCTGTTATTTGGCCGCCCTCCAGATGCACCTTCATCGCCAGAGGAGTACGTCGAGGATCTTCAGGCACGGTTTGAAGATGTGCACAATTTTGCCAGAGAGCGAATCAACTTGGCGACGGACAAGATGATGACCAGATACGACACGAAGGCTACAGGACATCAATTCCAGGAAGGTGACAAGGTTTGGTTCTGGAACCCGAAACGACAGAAAGGACTCTCTCCTAAACTTCAGTCTCACTGGGATGGTCCTTACTCAGTCCTCAACCGGCTGAATGATGTCGTGGTCAGAATACGTAAGTCACCAAATTCTAAACCTAGAGTCGTTCATTACGACAGGTTAGCTCCTTACTATGCCCATAGTGTGTAATCCCCATAGTTTGTAATCCCCATAGTTTGTAATCCCCATAGTTTGTAATCCCCCTAATGTACAAAGTGTATATAGTTATTAAGACCATGGTCACATGTGTATATAAATTTTTACGTTTATTGTTTATTTAATGGTTTACATAATTATTTATTTATTTATTCAGTAATGTTTCCGTCTTTAAATTAGTAAGTTTAGTAAGTTTTATAGTTTAGTTATGAACACAGAATGTTTGTTATTGCAGAGCTTGAGCCTTCTTTCCGGGAACTGTACTGCCCGGGACGTGCAGTCCTTGGGAGGGGGGCAATGTTACAAATTTTTGTATATTTGTAAATATTTCGTAGTGTTAATTTTGTAAATAGATAAATTTCTGTACATTTCGCATAAGGCAATGCAATGGTTTGTTTCCCTGCAGTGAGGATATCAACGCTTGATAACGAGTTTTACAGAGGTAACTCTGGGAAGCGAGTTTCAAGGGGCAGGGCATTTAACATTATGGTAATGGGAATCTCGCCAAATTGGCGAGATAGAGCCAAGTTGGCGATGGTTTTGGCGGCATTTGGCGACCAATTGGCGACATTTTCAGTACATGTATCCCATGTATGTACATGTATAGGTATTTTCGACTACTATCTGGAAGGTTCTCCAGACATCTACCTCTGGGAGTTTCAAGAAGGTTCACGTATGTTCTCAGGTCACCCTATAAAAGCTCAGGGAGAGCGGGTGATGCAGTTAGTTAGTTGACTGAGTAGTAGTTGACTGATTTTGAGTCACGGAGCTAGTTGTTAGCTGAGTCCGTTAGTTGACTGTAGTTAGTTAGTTAGTTGTTGACTGATTTTGAGTCACGGAGCTAGTTGTTAGCTGAGTCCGATAGTTGACTGAAGTCAGTTCTTGGATTTTGAGTCACTGAATTAGTTGACTGGAGATACTAAGCGAACTGTATTGCATTGTCTTTTGCGGCGATTCAGCAGTTGTTTGTCAAGTTTTTAACTGCTGTTTTGTGCTCTATTGATGTGAAAAGAGCTGTATTGTGTCTACAAGAACGAGAAGTTCTGGAGCTGTAAGAGAACTGTGAAGAGTTATTTTGGAATAAATTTCTGCAAGTTTTGATCTGCTTTGGCGTCAAATCTTTCGAACCCGTACAACGCAACAATATATTACATGTCATTGATTAATTTTTTTTTTTTTCTTTATTTTTTTTGCCTTACATTTCTTTTCTCTGAAAAATCTTGATTTCAAATACAATGAATATGGCATTTATTATTATTTATTATTATTATTATTTTTTTCAGAAGTTAATATTTTGTGGGCGATCCACGAAACACACCATACGCCAGAGGATATGATGCTTACGTCACCAATGCGGAATCATATATTTTTGCTACCAATTCATTGGGTAAGTAAAATATCTAGAAAATGTAGCTTTTAGACTGGATGAATTTGATACCACAAAAAGCGTCTGAACTCTAAAGGGATTTTTTCAACATGTAAACTAAAATTATACAATAACAATACTTAGTCCATAGTCTGCACAGAACAAGTAAGATTAATCATACATTATAATGTATTAAACTAGTTTTTAAATATAGTTAGATAATGACCATTTTACAACTAAACTCTTATTTTTAGGAGTTAATTATCTTATCTTTCAGATCACATATATGCCAATGGCATTGGCAATTCCTCCAACCACGTACCTCGTCCATTACCAAATCAGCATTCTTTACCAGTACTGGCTACATTCTGAAGTAAGTAGAGAGCAGCACTATTATGCCAATTTACGTTCAGTAGCATATTTGAAGTAAACTCTGTATAATTACTAATTTATGTATTTTCTTTGCAGGTAATTGATAAACTCCCAGCTCCCATTGAATATGTCCTGTGCACACCAAGTCATCACAGAGCTCACCATGGTAAAAATAAAATATTTTCGTTGATATGTATCTTGGTTAGCCGGCCAATGATTAAAATTGTTGTTGTACTTATTTTCATCTTCAAATTAAAACGAGGAAAATATAAGACTTGCTTTGAGGTGCATTTCTGCTCAATAGTTGACGAGTTGGTATAGCCAGAATACGGACTTTTCCAACTAATCGTACAATATGGAAGAAAATGGTTCTTACTCTTTAAATAATCCATTGAATGGAGGAGTAGATTATAACATAGCTTGCATAGACGATCGTTATTTTTTCCACAGGCGATATTTCTGTACTTTGAACAAGAATTACTAATGTCAAAAATTTATCAAAATGAGTTTTGTTCATTGTTGGGCTGGATGGCTCTGTCTTCAAAGTCTTTAATGCCATAACATACAAAGTTATCAATGTATTATTTTTGAAATTATTTAGGAATTTAAAAAATAATTGTAATTTTAAACAATCATGGTACTTTCATTTTTCAGTGGCTTGTTTATAAGACATTGAATATGAAAGCACCGGTTGTTCAGATTAATGGTAACGAATATGTAACTCAAATGAATGTAATATATGAGAATACAAGGATTATTTCGCTAACAGGGCGGAACAGACGCTATATCGATAAAAACTTTGGTGGTTTTTTGATCATATGGGATCGCATATTTGGCACCTTCGAAGCTGAGGATCCAGACGAGAAACCTTTATACGGAGTCACCAAGCAGATGAAGTCCTTCAACCCGCTTGTTATTCAGGTAAGAAAAATAAGTTAGGTTAGAAAGATTATTATATTAGTTTACCATGAGTTTGCTCTGTTCACTTTTACTTCCCCATAAAAGATAGATTTTAACCCACTGGCGGTCATGCACGTATATATGCGTCGTTTGAGACTCAGTTATTCCAGCAATACACGACATTTTTAAATTTATAAATAAAATTTAAAATAAATTATTTTTTAAGGATAATAAGGATTTTCTAATAAAATATTATTAGGATGATAGTTTATAACTTATCTAATACAAATGAATAAAAAATAATTTAAAAAAAATATTTATTTGAATTTAAAATATAATTTAAAAATTATTGCAGGGAAAACAAATGTAGATTTTCGCCCAGTCCGTCAGTGGGTTAAATTAATTACTTTGTTCTCAAAGAACTACGCGTAACTTCAAATATGCAGATCTCTATGTATTTTCATTTTTATTCAACGAACCGTTCGTGAATTATGTTTTAAAAAATTTCTCCAGCAAATATTTGCTTGCCTCCTTTTTTTTTCTTTCTGTAATGTAGTCTTGTCTCCCATAAAATATCTGCATCATTAAAATTATCGAACCTTATAATTTAAGTCATGCGTTTTGTTATTAAATTACTTTGGGGAGAACCGCATTAAAGTTTTTAAAGATTTAATTTCTTAAACGAAACATCCTTGAAGGCATATCATTTCGACGAAAGCAGGAGTTTTTTCTGCATTCTAACGTTGTAGGAAGTAGCTAGGCGTAATGTTTACGAACTTGCTGAAAACTGTCACTTTACAACGACCATTAGAAGATTCGTGTTTTTGTCTCGCGACGACCAATCATGTTCTTGGATAAGTTATCTTCGTTCATATACTTTTTATACTATTCTAAGTGCTGTTTCTAATAAACTTCGGCCTTCAAATCTCTCACACCATATTTAGAAAGTCAGATTTTAGAGAGTGTCTCATGTGACATTTTAAAGGAGGACAGTCACATGCGACATTGACATCTGCTTTCCAATAATCCCTTCACTTGCAATTCTTTTTTTATATCAATACCATTCAGACCCCCTACATCCAGATCAGCACAGCAACGGCTATCAAACGGTATTTTTACACTTGCGATGAAAGTAGGTCAATTACGCAACCAAACATTTCCAAAGAAAAGTCACTCAAGCAACAGACTGCTAGCAATTGTCGTCACTTAAAGATACCTGGCAGGGAGCCTCATCGCGTGCAACCCCCGCCGGTAGAACTAATAAATTCTGACCTTCGTAATCCTCAAGTACTTTAAGAAACAGGCATTTCAGGAAAAGGTAAAAGTGAAATGAGCTGGTCATTAAAACTGTTAATGGTGCAATATAAAGTTTTCGCTATGTACTTCGTCACTATTAGCATCATTGTTTGGGGACTTCTTATAATTCATTTGTTTGTTCCTTAGAGCGAAGCGGTTTTTTTTTTTTGTTTTTTTTTAAATATTCTAGCTAATAAATTAAGATATTATAAAGTTCTATATTCTAGACAATAAAAAGCTGTATTACACAGCAGCTGTGTTGGTTCTAAAATGTCTATATAGAAATATCCATTTATTAGAAATATTGCCTCCTTATGATTATCAAAATACGATTTATTTTTTATTCATTAGATAAATGATTATGCTTAAGAAGCATTCTTTTATATTTTCCAATATAAAAATGTGACTGACAATGATATTAAAACGCATCATAATATCTTGAATTAAATATCACAGCCACCTCTTAGATGGGAACTTTTTTAATTGAATAACACAGCTCCTTCCTAGATAGGATTTTGATTTCCTTAATGTTTTTCTTTTTTAGGTAAATTGATACATGGATACTTTTTTAAGCGAAACTCGCACATATATAGAGAGAATGCACGTATGTTCACATGTATAAAAATTATTATACTTAAGTCTTAAATATTTGGAGCTGGTGTTTAGGATTTGGACCTTCTATTCCTCCCAGCACTTGAATATCGAAAATGTTGCAATGTTGTGGCAAAGTACATATGACGATATATAACAGTAGATGTCCAACTGAAATTGCATAGTTGTGAATTTTTAAAACAATGATGATCTTGACAGCCAAGCGGCTGCGTTTCATTTCATTCAAATTCGTTTCGTTAAGACGTGCTGGGGATGACTAGGAGTATTTTTGCAATAAACTGAGTTGTGTTCAAGGAACTATCATACGGATTAGAGAAGGTCCTGTCTGGTTTCGGTCAACTTAATGTACAGTTTCAGGTCTGAAACTTTGAAATTGAGACTTTTAGTGAAGGAACACTGCCACTTGCCCAGATAAAGCACATCAGTCGATCATTGGGTGGTTTTATTCAAATTTGTGACCTTTCCTTTGTAAGTTTTTTTTTTGTGTGAAAGTAAAATGCTCTCATCTCTATATTGCTACGAAATAGTATCTAGTGTAGAAAGATTTAGGGTGGCAAATCAAAGCTACTTAATAATATGTATTCCGATCTAAACATATATCCATTGGCAAAACCGCAAAAAAAAAAAAAAAAAAAAAAAAAAAATTCAACAAACCAAATGAAGGTGTCGACATGATGTAAGAACTATAACTAAAAATTAATATAGAATAAAACAGAACTATAATTTAGACTCCACTTATATATATATCAAAAAAAAAATTCAATCTTTGCACATTTTTTTCGAATTTTCATTTCAGACTCTACACTTTGCCCATATCTGGAAAAAGTTTTGGGAGTACGAAAGCATCGGGGACAAGTTGTCAGTCATCTTCAAAGGCCCTGGATGGTCACCAGGCAAACCATGGGTGGGCAATATAGAAGACATACCACATGTAAGACACAGGTCTTGTTTTTCTAATTTATTTATACGGTTAACTTTATCTTTTTATATTGAAGTAAGTTACTTCAGTATCAATTAACTAATTTTAAGGGGTCGAAAAGGGGTCAAACGTTCCAAACGTGGAATATTCAAACGTCCCTCTTGTATAGCCACAACTGTGAAATTGAGTAAAAATGTCAACTTGGCCAAGCATAGAAAAAGTAAGCTATTCCGATTTCGATTAACCAAATTTAAGGGTTCGAAAAGGGGTCAGATGTTTCAAACGACGGTTACTCAAATGTTCCACTTCTGATATAGTAGCAACTCTGATATTTGGCACAAATGTCAACAAAGGCAAGCACACAGAAAAAGGTGACGATTCCGATGTCGATTAACCAACTTTAAGACGTCGAAACGTTCCAATCCAGGAATCTTCCAATGTAATAACAACTTTGAAATTTGACAAAGAGGTCTCACCAAGGACAACCATAAAAATCAAATATTCGATGTCGATCAACAAAAGTTCCAAACAAGAAATGTTCCAATGTTCTACTTCCAATAAAGTTACAACTTTGAATTTTGGTACCACGGGCAAGCAAAGATAAAGTAAGCTATTCCAATCTCGATAAACTCATTCTAAAGGATCAAAAAGGTGTCGAAACGTTGGATACGATGAATAGCGCTGAATTCCGCTTTCAATGACGACACAACTCTTAAATATAATACAAGTGTGTAAATGAGGAACGATATTCCAATATCGATTAACCGTTTAAGGGTCGATTGATCTAAACGTTCCAAACGAGGAATATTCAATTGTTCCATATAGTCACATTTATGAAAATTGAAACCCAGATAAAACTTATGCAAATAAGTTATTCTGATCTCGAATAACTGCTTTAACGTGTATAAAAGGAGTCGAACCGTTCCATACGAGAAATTTCCCAATGCTTCACTTCCAATATAGTCACAATTATGAAATTTGAAACAAATGTCAAGAAGGGCAAGCATAGTTAATGTAAGCAGGGTTCCCACGGTCATTGAAAGTCATTAAAAGTGCTTAATATTTTTGAACCTGTTTTCAAGGCCTTGAAAATGCTTAGAGGTGCTTAAAAGTCCTTGAAAATGCTTAGAGGTCTTTAAAAGTCCTTAATTTTTACAGATATTGTCCAACTGCAAAATTCATAAAAATAGAACTCGGACTTGCTATTTCCTCGTGACCGCCACTTATCTGCACTTTATAGGAATTTTCCGACATATTTGTATTACGCATCCACCAACTTGTAACTTTTTTTTATAGAATATACTTTATTAAAAATTTAAATACAGATATGATGCTTGAAAACAAATTTTCATAGGTCCTTAAAAACATTAATTAGGTCCTTAAAAGTCATTGATTTTCATTCTGTGATATGAGTGGGAACCCTGTGTAAGGTATTCTGATTTTGATAAATTAATTTTCAGGTATCGGGACGGGTTCAAACGCCGAATTGTAAAATGCATAAATGCTTATTTTTCTCCTTTTTTTTTTTCAAATTTCGTGACGAATTACGGGTATTCAACTAGTTTAAATATATTTATCTAGTAATAATTTACATTGAATATTTACAGCCTGCCCCTGTAGTGGAAAAGTATGATCCGCAGCTGCCATTGTGGGCCAAGTTCTATACGTTTGTTCACTTTGTTGTTCTTATACATGCTTACTTCTTACTGGCCCTCAATATGACTGTAAGTATAAAATATTTTTTAAACAAAAATTCTCTTTAAAAATTTCACTTGCAAAATATTTATAACTTGTAATAATTATTTTGTGTTACACTTTTCCCTTCTTGTTCATGTGAAATCTGCTCAAATCTAAGTTTATTGTAAAAAAAAAATATTATTTGGTTATTTAATGAGATCATTTGTAATTACAGATGGCAGAAGATCCGAACCCTGGCGATATTTTCAGTTCTAATAGAATAAAGCTGCTTCATTCTTGTATTTTATTTACGATTTTCTAGGGTTCTATGTAAAAACTAATTAAGAAAGGGCTGTAAACCAGTTTCTTTTTCTGAAAATTTTGAAATCTTCTATACAATACAAACAACTATGTTAGACCACTTCATCATATTCTATTCATCATACACCGTATGTTCTAAATAAGGGCGTACTTGTCAAAGGGTTAGGGTTATCCCGTGCAATCCCCGGGCAGGTCAATGTCCTTAAAAAATGGGCCGGTCTGGTACAGAAGTTCTCCCCCCCCCCCTCCTCCTTCCCCATTTGAGTATGCTTTTCATAAGGTTTCTTTAAAAAGCCAAATGCAATTAAATCCTGATCACTCCCGCCAGTGAGCTATTAACTATTATTAAAATATTACTTTAGTTCGTGATATATACATAGTTTGTACATTAAAAAAAGTGCTTAAAGTTTAATTCTACTTTAATTTTATAGATTTTGTTGTATTTAGAAAATTGATGCACTAAGATTTATATATTATTGCATTATGACGTTTTACTTATTTTAAATTTTTAAGGTTTACATACATATTATTATTTCGGATTACATTTTTTAATAAACATGCTAGTAGTTATATGCCTGGACACTTTGGCTAAGATAACCTTGCGGTAGAGTATCAGGCTCATGACCGGAGTGTTGTGGGTTCGATCCTCGGTCTGCCAAATATCGGTGTGTACCTAATGGTGGCTGGTTCACTTTAATCTGCCGTGGTCTCAACATCGATAGGCCTCAATGTCCTTTCGTTGGTGTGGTGGTGTTGGAGAGAAGGGTTTACACTAGAAGATTTCGATCTCGTATTCTTGAGATGCTCAAAATTACGAGACGTATATGGCTGTGTTAAGCACTTAGAAATAGACAGTCGTAACCAAACCTAGACATTCTTTATTTTGCAATTTAGATGTATTTATTTTAGTTTTTGCAGATAACTGTGATTCATAGACACAAATCTCACTCAAAGAAGGTATAAATAGTAGAGACAAAGAAAATTTGATTTAATTAAACTAATTATTAAAACATTTCCATTATTAAAATTCATTAATTCATCATTTAAATAATTTTAGAGTTTAATTAATAAAATTATTAAATATAAATATTTAAATAATAAAATGTATTAATTATCTTATTATTAGCAATAATTATTGAAATTTGAATAATGATTATTTTGAAAATTTGGGCCGACATCAATCTAAAATCACCGAGCCAATTTTTATTTCCCTGTACGCCACTGATTCTAAAAATTACACTAAATAATTTCAAAAATACGTTGCATATAAATGCCGGTTGATTAACTCAATAAAGTATTGAATGTAGCTGGATTATCGTTTAGATACTGTTATTCATCAAGTAGTACAGTAATCAGCTTAAAATTGTTTGCATGTATAGTTTGCTTGCCTATTGTGATTGTAATGTATTGTTATGATGTATGTGAATTGTGATAACGCATTCGCATAGTTATTGTATGAGAATATATATATTTGTGTTATTAAAAAATATATTTCCTCGTACAGATGCTCTCCAGTACAACTGTAACAGCATTGGCTTCTTTCGTCTCATTTTCATGTATTACACTTGGATTTATGCTTGACAACAGGTGCGTGTAAATACAAACACTCTTTCGCTATTTTAAACTAAATAGTTAATGAATTTAGTGGTGAAGAACCAGCTATTTTTAAGCCTTAGATATTGCGATGACTTAGTGTTTTTAGTCCATGAATTTAACTTTTTTAAGCATTATGGATAACATGATCGTGAATGTGCAGTTCTCAACAGTTCTTTGTAGTGTGGGGTATCTTTAGAATTTCTTGCGAAATGATTTGCAAAATATATTAATTAAAAAAATATTGACTAGAATATACTAATACATTTTATAAGATACCTGTGACGCAATCGTTTGAAATTGTAAAATTATTAGTTATTCATGGTTACTTTTAAGGCAATGTTCAAAAAGAAGCTCTATAAATGAATAAATCAAAAATATTATATCGTCAAAATGTGTTTAATATTATACGGGAGTCGTACAATAGTGAAAGAAGGAATGGAAATATAGTTTTGGATATAACATGAAAATTAAATTCAAGACATTTACTTCATAATTGTTTATCTAAGAACACTAGGATAGTACAAAGGGTCGGATTCGTACAAAATATGAAAAGTTCCAGTTGAACTGGAAAATCAAAATGTCTATGTCAATGTACTAAAGAGCAAATGAGAATTTTCAGCCGTGCTTGTTATGGAAATCTGATTTTCATATTCGTAATTTAAACTCTTTCATTGAAATGCAAAATGATTAAAAATTGCAGGTTGCGAGAACTTATGAGGTTATAAGGGAAGAGAATGGTGGCACTGACAAAAGCAGTGCAAAACTTTGTCTCCCCTCCCAAAAAAAAAAAAAAATTTCACAAGATGAATAAAAAATTATGGGTTCTTGTAAATGATTGGAAAATTTTGAACTTGTGTAAACTTACCTTTTTTTTATTTGAAAATAAGTATAAAAAAATTATATGAATAAAGGCTTCTCATAATGATGGTCCCCTGAGGAAGTCTATAAGCATAAATACTGTTGCGTGGTTGGGTTCGAAAGATTTGAAGCCAAAGCAGATCAAAACTTGCAGAAATTTATTCCGATATAACTCTTCGCAGATTCTCTCACAGCTCCAGAGCTTCTCGTTCTAGTAGACTCAGTACATCTCTTTACACAACAATAGAGCACAAAACAGCAGTTACAAACTTGACAACACAACTGCTAAAAATCACCGCAAAAGACAATACAATACAATTCACTTTCGGAACTCTCTGAATACTTGCTGAGAGACAGCTAACTCCACTCAGTCAGTAATTCAACTGGCTCAGTAATTTCAGTCAACTAAAGGACTCAACTCACTAATTTCCCGCTCTCTTGTGCTTATATAGGGAAGGCGAACCTTCGTGAATCTTCTAGAGATAGACATTTGGAGAACTTTCCAGATCGTAGTCGAAAAGTCCTATACATGTACATGGGGACCAAAAATGTCGCCAAGTTTGGCGACATTTGGCGATTTCTCGCCAATTTGGCGAGATTGCCATTACCATAATGTTAAATACCCTGCTTCTTGTAAAACTCGCTTCCCGGGGTTATCTTTATAAAACTCGTTATCAAGCATTAATAGACACACTGCAGGGAAGCCAAGTTAAGACGAACTATTGCATTGCCTTATACGAAATGTACATAAATTTTCCTATTTACAAAATTAACACTACGAAATATTTACAAATATACAAAATTTGTAACAATACTGCTTTCTACCAATGATCCAAAGAATCAGTTGCCCATTAGAGGCCAATAATTTAAATATCGCCAATGTACAATCATGAGCTTATAATTAAAGTTAGTCAGCTTAGAACCCGTTTTATTATCAATGAACTTGATAAAAAAAAATTAGTGCACATCCTCAATGCCACAACGAAAGTGTTTTCGAAAGCAACAAAAAAAAGAAAAACTCCATTACAATTTGAGCCACTAGATTAAAATATTCAACTTTAAGGACTTGTGTGGAAGTTAACTGTACATGTAAAGTAAGGTTGTAAATGAAATTCTAAACCAATAACAAAATATTCTAATTAAATTTAAATATCTGTCACATGATTGTAGCCATTAAATCAATTGCAAAAATAAAACTACTCTTTTTACATTAAAAAAAAAATTAAGAATCACTGTATTGTTTCTTTATTATTATTTTGTGGATCATTTATCATTTTCCTTGGTCTCAGTTACATACAAACAAAATGTTATGAATATACAAGGTGAGACCGAAAAGTAAGGTGACTGATGTCATAATAATCACTGTATTATATATTTGCATATAAATACATCACTGTCCTTCAAAGTAGTTCCGGCCCGTCTACAATACACTTCTGACAACGTTCATACAAGTTTTTGAAACTTCTGAAAAAGTCCTCCTTTGAGACTGACTTAAGTTTCTTGGTAACAGCAGCTTGAATGTCTGAGATGCTTGAAAATCGGTTTTCCTTCAGTGCCAATTTCAGTCTAGTATTACACCCTCCTTATTCCCCTGATCTAGCGCCAGCAGATTTTTTCCGCTTTCCACAACTGAAATTGGCACTGAAGGGAAACCGATTTTCAAGCATTTCAGACATTCAAGCTGCTGTTACCAAGGTACTTAAGACAGTCTCAAAGGAGGACTTTTACAGAAGTTTCAAGAACTTGCATGGACGTTGTCAGAAATGTATTGTAGACGGAGGGAACTGCTTTGAAGGACAGTGATGTATTTATCTGCAAATATATAATACAGTGATTATTATGACATCAGTCACCTTACTTTTCGGTCTCACCTTGTATGTTAAGAAAATTACTGCATAGGCTCTGAACCCAACACATGCATGTGCTTACATAATTCTACAATTGTATATCTTATGTTTCTATTTTCCTCCAGTGAGTACGGACCTCCATTGGAGCTCATGAGATGCTTGACCTATTTCCTGGTGGACAGAATCATATTTCCAGAAGTCTCGTCCTTCAACCTTATTCTCCTCCTGATAATGTACGGTTTCAGGATTGTCTTCTTCTTATCCACCGCTCTGTGGACGATCTTTTATGCATTTGACCACCTTCATAAGATCTACAAGGAGAAGACACTCTAACGAACTCTTCATATTTTAAAATTCATTTGTAACCTAAGATCATTGTAGGAAAATACGTTGTGGATTCAAATATCTTGCTGCGTTACCTCTTACAAAAAAACTCATCCGGAAAGTGTGCAAAGCTTCTGTACATTCGACCATCTCTACAAGGAAAAGTCGTTCGGTTACTCATTCGGTCGTGTCGCGTAATGTATCTTTTATCAGCAACTTGCGCCCGAGATGACAGAAACGGCTCAGTCTAAGCAACTACTTTGTAGGTTTGCATCTTGTCAAACGTCATCAAGAAATTGTGTAAAAATCCGTTGAGTTTATTGATGGTTTGAACACAGATTCGGCCGCTGACGTCAGGCAATGACATAAGATCGGACTCCGTATATTTACAAATCAAGAACAATTATCGAATTTAAATATTTTTATATGACTGAAATCAGGAAAGATTATTCTTTTAAAACTAATTTTTTATGAAGTTTTAAAATTGTTTCGAATACTTGTCTATGAGTAAAAAGATTTCGAAATTTTTCCAGCTAAATTTTTTTTTATAGTTTTGGTTTAAACTAAATTTTGAAGGCATACATTTTCTCCATCTCTGCCTCTAAACAATTTAAAGCAGCGTTAGCCAATATATGCGCCACGCGGGCTGGATTTGGCCCGCGACAGATTTTTCTGAAGTCCGCCGGCACCACTGAAAATAAACAAAATCAAATTCCACGGTGTGGACATTTTGTTTTTTACAGAATTGTAATTTGTCAGAAATAATATGAGTTAACTATGTAGGGCAGAGTTTTCCACTACGTGCTCGAAGAAACTATATGAAGAAACTTTCAGCAAGGTGGTTTTCATTAAGAATAAGTACAGGAATAACTTAGCTGAACCTCATTTGGACAATTTATTAAAATTAACTGCAACAAATATTCCGAAAGATATCGACACTACCATAAAATAAACTAAACGATTTCGACAGCCATCGTCTCACAATTGATATCGACTAAAACGGAGTAATTTGGAAGTACAGTTTAATACTTTTATTATAAGTGTCAAGTCAAGTCGCATTGTCACGTTGAAATAAAAGATTAATTTCTTTTTTAGATTTTCACTGAAATTTATTTAAAAGATTTTTTTTTTTTTGATTATTTGAATATATATATATATATATATATATATATATATATATATATATATATATATATATATATATATATATATATATATATATAATTTATTTATTTTTTATCTTAATAAAATTACAATTTTTTTTCTCCATTTTTCAGAAATGCTATATATTGTTAAATTGATAACAATTAAAGATACATATTTTGGTGTATCCGGCCCGCGAAAAGCTACTACAAAAGACATACGCCAGACCCGCCTTAGTGGCGAACGCTGCTTTAAAGGATATTCCAATTTATGTCTGTATCGGTAGTTTTAAAAATGTGGTCTGTGGACCACTGGCGGTCCGCAAATAATTATACGGTAGCATTATTATTTATTTTTTTAAATGTATCTACATAAAAATCAATTTTAATGAGAGCAAGTATCAGTGGTGACATGCATTTTAGTAAGTTTTTACATTCTCAAATTTTGGATCTACAATGGCAGCCCGTGTCAACGTATGTGGTCTATGTTAGACTGAGTGGGCCTAATGGAAAATTAAATGCCGCATCTCTTTTTTCAAATAAAAGTCAGAAAGAAGTGAGTACACATTTATTGAGGCCATTAAGTATCCTTAAGTTCAGTTGTAAAATATGATGCTTCCATCTTTTCTGGTATCAATTGTAAAATTATTTCTCTATGCATAGATTTAAAATATGATAATGTAAAGCTTAAGCTTCTTGACATAGTTTATGGAAAGAAGACAGTGAAATTTTAAAAATTTGAAAAATTTATATATATGTTTAGTTTGTTTGTTAAAATGTTTAAATACTGATTTTATGCCTTGGATACTTTCCAATTCTTTTATAGGAACCACAGGAAGAACTTTGTAAATCGAATTAAATAAATCATTTGAATTATTTTATCGATATTCATAGTGTTGTACTACAGTGGGTTTTGTGTGTGTGAGCAGTGTGTGTGTAATAAACTCAACACTTCTATTTATAGTAATATTTTGTAAATCCCTTATTTTAACATTAGTGAATTTGCTAATAAGCTTAGGTTAATGAAACTTTGGCATTTGGGTGTCATTTGAGAGGTAGAAAGTAAAAGAGCTAACAGGGTGTCAGGATTCATCTAGAAGACTGTCTCTTATGTAGTGATATTACATTCTCACTTTATAGAGGATTGGTTTGACTACGTCTCGAGTATGAAGTGCAATCCTGGTCAATTCATCCTAAGGAAAGAGATGGGTTTGTTCAAATAAGGTTTAACTTAGAACAACAAAATTGACACAGGAAAAAGTTTCGATAATGGTGGTAGATTGAGGAACCTAAATAGGTTTACGTTTGGGAAGATCTAGAGAGAATTTAATTGAGATGCTTAAATTTATTGCAGTGTGATTTCAAAGGTTTATAGTATAATACGATATATGACAAGAGATCATTCACATGAGTTATTATAATCGCATTTTATAGTAGAGAATATAAAACATTGTTTTTACAATGGAGTGGTCGATAAGTGGAAGAATCTACCGGACTATATTATGCAAAAGAGTTAAATTAGGCCAATCTAGATGGACCGTGTCTATAGTTAGCAGCCATTTTAGTATTTGTTTAAATCAACTTTAAAAAAAGGGGGGGGGGGGGGAAACACCTAAAGAATGGATATATGAATTGTTTGGTTGTTTTAGAGTTAAATTTCATTTCATGAATATTATAAGAATCTAATATTAAATAGTAAGATAAAAAGGAAATATGGTTTATCGTGATAGACAGTGAAAGAACTTACCTACTTTATAGGCTGGCTAGCTGATATTCAAGTTTTATTGGTAAATGTGGATATTATTTGTTTTTAATTTGAATCGACAAATTTTTGAAAAGTCTAAGAGTCTTATCAATAGATTACGAAATATAAACTTTTTATGTGTTCTTCAAAATTTTCAATATATTTAGGTTTTGCTAACCAAGTTATAAAATTTACAGAACTTAGTTTTACGTACATGAATGGATCTTTTGAAAGGGTAGGGTTCCATCATTAGGAAACACTCGTGACCAATATCAAAACATCTTTAAAAACGATTTCGCGAATTTTCCAATTCTATTCGCCGTCCCGATGCGTGTTTCATTAGTCACGCCCCTATTTAATTGACTCCATGCATATAAATGGTCATGTAAATGCATCATCCCATCATTTAAATTAAGACGCATTTGAGAACACTTTAGGAATCTATGGAAAAGTTAATGTGTATGGCGATAAAAATTTAATAGACTAGGCCGTTGCTTAGTAACTTCTAAAATAAAATGAACTATAAAGACTAATATTTTAGCTAAAAAACACAGTGTGATTTTGCTTTTAAAACTATCAAACTGTCGGTCCATAAGTCAGGAACCGTTGGTTTAAAGTATACGGGGATTTTTTTTTTTTTTTAGTTTCAAAGTTCTCTGGAACTGCAGACTTTTTTTTTTTTTTTAAATTTTAATTACACATTTTCATTATGTGCCTACATAAATTTTGCAACATTTAAACGAAGATATCTAAGTACTAATGCTGTGGAAAAACTTTATTTTGTTAAGAATTTTTACGACACATGAATATTGTTGAAAAAATAATAATAATAAAAGATGAAATCCTAAAATTTTTTCATACGAAAAAATCCGTTGGACACATTGCAATCCCATCAGTTTTTTTGTGGTAAATTAAGTAAAATATTGTGAATTTGGATTCTATAATAAAAAAATTCCAGCTACAGTTGGGGTTATCACAACGATCGAAAAGTTTGCGCACCGGTAAGAATTTTTTAAGCATTACAACTCTAGGCCTTAAAGGAGTATAAAATCGCTAATCGAAGTATATCCTCGCTAGTTTTTATAGATCAAAAGCAATATCAAGATCAAGAGCTTTTGAAGCTCGCTCGTGGACATTAAAATTTTTACTTTGTCTGTTTAATGATATAAAAATTTAAGATAAAATAGGCGTGTCTGGAATAAGTGAACCATAACTTTTTTTTTACCCACAAGATTACGCAACTCATATTTCACTTAAGAAAGATATATATCAATACAATAGTCTTCAAGATAAGTTTTGTGACTGCGACTTCAATAGTTAATTTTTCGTAAAAGTATTTTTCTATCCGCATTTGTGAAGGCTTTTGTGTTCTTTTCTACTAAGTTTAAACTGCAATTGAGGTTTTCATTCACAACTTCAAAAAATGCAACTTTTATGCTTCAAGTCAATTGAGCATACTTTTACTAACTTCGTGTTGTTATTTTTTTAAAACAGAACTGAGTTCTCTTTCAATGGTAGAATTATATTACATATATTTCTATTAGGTTGTCCAAGCAGTTCACTAAAGTTCAAGATTTAAATTAACATGAAACAGGGTAAACCAACTTTCTTACGAAAAGTTGAAATGAAAGCTACTCTCTATATTGGTCGATTTATATTTTTAAAATGAGATATGAGTGTATAGTCAAAATTAGTTCCTACCATTTGTCACATGTAATGAGCTTCAGAGGCATATTGTCCATAGGGTTGTCCGGTGTAATCACCGGACCGGTCAGTATCCACAAAAAATGAACAGATCCGGTACGGAGGTTCTACTTTTTTTCATTCAATATTTTTTCAATATATTAAGTTACCTAGCTTCAAGTTGTTGTTTTTTCTAAGTCTCGAATGCATTCAAATCCCAATCACTCTCACCAGAACTCTATAACAATTCAATTACTAAAATTAATTATTGAAAATATTTTATTCTTAACAATAAGTATTGAAATATGATAAATGATTTTATTGAAGATTTAATTAACGACATTTCTTTCAACATTTATTTATGTTATAGCAAGACATTTTAATTCCTTGGTATCTCTTCAAGTGTCAAAAACATTTTCTTTTACGAAAACACTTATTTTAATGTTTCATATATTCATAGATTTGTCCCTTTATACAAAAGCAAAATTGATGATTAACGTACCAATTTAAAAGTTAAGATATCCTTTTCTGGTGAATAGTTTATTTATTATTGAACATTACGACGTTATTTATTTGAAATCGAAGTTGGAAAAATTAGAATTCAAAATTTTTTAGAAGTTGCGATTGTGTACAGTAGATGGCAGCACGATAGAAAATAAACCCTCTCGGCAATATTTAATTCTGATGAACTTCCGAAACAGTAATTCCACTATACAATCTTAAGTATGCAGGCCGTTCATGTTCTCACTAGTTAAAAGCAAAATTACTTTAACTGACTGTTTATAGTACGATAAACAAAGTAAAATATTTATTTTTGTGCAAGAAAGAATCATGTGGAAAATATTGTAGCAATAAATAGACAAATGTAAATCATTTTAAAGAGTAGCAATTTCACCCACCATCCAGATTTAATTATTTCAGGCCTATTATTGCAAGCCTATAATAGGACTGTAAAACTATACTGCAACTAGTGTATTGAAGCAGGAGTGTGGTGAAACAGTGTTCCTGTAACTTTTTATAAGCAGGAATGATGTTCCTTTGTATAAATTTAAATTAAAAATGTATTTTATAATTAGTTATTACCCTTTTTTAAAATTAAGTTAGGAAAAAAAAAAGCATTGTGGAAGTCGACTAAGATTCTGTAGCAAAATGTTAAGGAGCATTCTACAAAAGTACTTTAAAATTCTGATTAATATTCATTACTATTATATTAAATTTTGAAGTTAAATTTGGATCACAATGCAGGTAATTCAAAACTCATTCAACACAAGATGATTTATTTCCCATGCAAATACTTTCTTTCTGCAGGATTCAGATGTTTGACAGCCAAACAGTTGTTGACAGTCACAATGTTTTAGGTTTCTGCATTGAGGCAGTTATTGTTTTAATCACATAAATCCTTCTTTTAACAAGAAAATATCTTGTATTCAAATCATTGCACTTTAAAATTTATTTTATTTACTCAGAAAGAATTTATTGTTAACACTGTTGAGTCCAGGGATTTATATAGTATTATATTAATATACTGAAGGAGTTAGTAAGTGTTTCACTACTATTTTCATTTTATAATACATCATTGCATACAGATACGTAAAACTTGTTACAGTAATTTTTTAGGAATAAACCAAGAACCAAAAACTCTTACTGGCCTTGCCAACATTAGCTGCCATACATTGTGATTTACCTATAGTAATATCTATATGTTATAGCCATGTTATGTATTCTAGAGGAGAGGCTATATATAATGTCATTGATTGATGAACAGAGTGGAACAGTAATTTTTTAGGAATAAACCAAGAACCAAAAACTCTTACTGGCCTTGCCAACATTAGCTGCCATACATTGTGATTTACCTATAGTAATATCTATATGTTATAGCCATGTTATGTATTCTAGAGGAGAGGCTATATATAATGTCATTGATTGATGAACAGAGTGGCCACAGAATAGGGAAAACCTGGAAATTAGGGAAATGCCAGGGAGTTTCCCGATTCTGAAAAAAATCAGGGAAATGTCAGGGAATTTTTTTTAAATTTCATGAAAATCAGGGAAATGTTGTATTGTTTAAGGCACATTCATCCATATTTTGGCGCTATTTATCCGGAGATTTGTGGTGGTAATCGTTAGAAGTTTAATGTTATGGAATAAGTTAAACTTTTCATTACCAGCAAAAATATTTTTTAAAAATGTGCATATTATCTCTTCAGCATACATGTTCTACTTGAACAGGCTGTCTAAAAATCTGAAAACCTAAGAAAATAGGGAAATTTTAAAAAAAGTTTGCCCTAAAATCAGGGAATTTTTTAGAAATCTGTCAGGGAAATCAGGGAACTTTTTTTCCTAAATTTTTTAGCCATCCTGATGAAGGATCTGAGTATGAGCTTGCAACATGTTTCTTGGAAAAACTATTAAAGTAAGAAACTAAGGCTTTAGTATTCTTCATACATGTGTTTCAGGGAAAATTCTCAAGTAATATTAAATATAGTTTAATGCAAGTGAACATTTTTTAAATACCTCATTCTCTTGAGAGGCATACTGAAAATTATATATCATTAGTACTTACCTTACATCATTAAGAGTGCATGCTTTCCCAAGCCTCATATAATAAAGACGGAAGGAGGGAAGATTTTCTAATGCCATGTGAAAGCGATGAGTCCAAAAGATGATCATAAAATATGTCACATTGTATTTGAAAGTCGGCTTTCTGAGGATTATTTTAGAAAAAATTCCAACATTCAATGTAATATTCCCACTTAATATTTTTTAGAGTAAAATAAAACTGCAAAAATAGATTTAAAAACAAATGGAAGGTGCAATAATACAATTTTTAAAGAATTTAACTGAAAATTACAGCAATAATAGACAATAAATATGAAATCAATAATCAAAGTTTTTAATGTGAGGTAAGTAATTAGTAAATCACACTTTCATTTTTAGTAGCTTTTAAATGGATATATCCTAAGTAGGCTGTTTCAATTAAAGTAAGTGTATGATACACTTAAAAGGTCAAACATTACAGAATTGAAAAGATTCCTGCACACAATTTTGTCTCATTCATTCAAAAACAATAAAATCTATCTTTAAGGTTCAAAATCAAGATCAGATATAAAAATATGCAAAGTCTCTATGAAATTGCAAGCATTAAAACTGTTTGAGTTCAAAACCTTCTTTCTGGATTTTAATATTTCGGAAACTCAGAATCAATTTCATCATGCCAAGCATGAAAACCTCCTTTGATATCCCGCCAAATAGAGTTTGATACAGCCTTCTGAAGTTCAAGCACAGCTTTCTGCGAGTCATTACCACGCCTACAAATAACAAAGTTTTCAGTACTTCCCACAGACTTAACCAAAGTATTTAACTGTGCAGCAGTATTCTCAAGTGGTAGTTTATTCATAGGTATATTCAAGGAATTTGGAAAGCCACATATACCCACTTCCGCCGTAGAACGCACATCTACTAAAATGTGCTTTCTCCCACTGTCCAAAACTTCTTTGTACTCTGTACACGAAATACGATCAGTTTCTGGCAACAGATTAACATTAACATTGTTGTCAGAGGCAAGTCTGTTACAAAATACTTCATAATCAATCAGTTTTGTTATTGTTGGTTCCTTACTGCAAACATCACAATCAGACACCTTGCTTCTCAATTTAATGACTCTGAAGTCACCTATTAATCCATCGAACAACAGCAATCTTTTGTAGTAGGAGGGATCAAGTCCTACGGCAATTTTTATCACTTCCATAGCTTGCAAACAGCCAATCACACCAGTTACAGCTCCAAGCACTCCGCCATCTGAACAGTTGGTGACAGCATCTGCTGATGGTGGCTTAGGAAACAAGCAACGATAGCAAGGCCCATCCTTGTAATTATACACTGTGAGTTGCCCTTCAAATCTTAGAGCTGATCCCGAAACAAGATGTTTTTTGTGTAGAACAGCTGCATCATTTAATAAATACCTTGTTGGCACATTATCAGATGCATCCACTATTATACTATATTGTTTAATAATATCTTCTATGTTTAGGGTGTTGAGAAGCAATGGGTAGGAGGAGCATTTGACATCTGGGTTGAGTTCCTTAAGAGAGTTTATTAAACTCTTACTTTTGTCCAATCCGATGGATATAAATTTATGAGCTACTTGCCGATGCAAGTTACTAACGTCAACAACGTCATGGTCAACGATGCCAATGTGACCAACACCTGCTGCCGCTAGGTACGTAGCAACGGGGCAACCTAACCCACCAGCTCCGACAATTAAAACAGATGTTTTCTTCAAAAGGATCTGTCCTTCAACGCCTATTTCGGGTAAAATAAGTTGTCTACTGTACTTTGAAATTTCGTTGGATGACAGTTTAGAGGACGGTCCATCTATTTTGGTGCTGACTTTTTCAGCTGATGAATTCGGTATTTTCAGAAGTGATTCAAGCCTTTGAATTTCTGCATTTCTTTGATTAATTACATCTTTTAGACGTTTTATTTCTTCTTCCATTTTGTAGAAAAAAAATTCACCCAATGTAATAAACTAACTCAATTGTGAAATTAAATTTTTTAAAGATACAAATAAAAATTATTTAAACAAATTCACTGAAACACATGGGGTGATACAATACACAAAACCATCACAAAACACCACGCTTTTAAAAATGTAAACAAAAGCATTCAAACTACCGCTACAGTTACAGACAATGTAAAATATATTGTCTTTTAATTGTAAGGCTAGTTGGCAGCACCATTCTGGGTTATTTTTATTTTATAAGCAAGTTAAGGATGCTTTGGGTTTGAGGCTTCGGTGTTAAGCGCGGCAGCAATCATACAGGCGTGCCCATAGCTCATTGAAATCCAAATTCTGGGATTTAAATTTAATAGTATTTAAATTACATTTTTTAAATTGTCAAATTTAAAGTGTCATGATGACGAAAAACTTAAATATCACCGACATGGATGAGGATATTTGCAGCAACTGGTATGAATTAAACATATTTTTTAAGATTTAAAAATTTTTAAAACTAGGTGTCCTGGGACGTTTTATTTTTAATGAAACTAAACTTAGATTTCACTATGCGGGACTGAACATTTCTTCTGGACTGTTTATATGCATATGTGTCACTTGCAAATGCCTTTCTTGTTGTATTTTAAAGTTATGCCGGTCCGCCCATTTTGTCCGTGCAATGTTAATTGTATTGCACGGTCTACTTTTTACTTAAAATGTTTAAAACAGGTCACTATGCGTTATTTGTATTCTAACTTCTAAGTTTTGAGGGAATTTTGAATCCGCTGATAGTTAAAAGGATTTTTATATAGTTTTTGCAATCGGAATTCGCCTAATTTCATACATATGAATTAGCAAACTCGGTTGTGTTTATTCGTGTTGGTTTGTTTTCTTTTTGACAGCAGATTACGGCCTTTTTTGCAACCTTGGGTTTTATTTTTAAAAATTAACGATTTTTAGATTAGTGCTGTTATGAAAAATGATGTCAAATGACGGTGAAATATATTTTTATAATGCAGAGGTGATTAATGAAAGGAAATGTCTTATTATAATTTTAATACTTTTTTTTCTTTAGATGCTCCTATTTAAAATTCGGAGAATGATTTCTTATCAAAAACTAATATTTATATGTTATATAATGCGATTTCAGTTCAAGCTTCTTTGTTGGTTTTTACTGACTATGCAAATGTAGCATTTATATTTAAATGCTAAAAATTAAAATATTTTCTGTATCTAAATCGAAATATTTCATTCCTTTTCCATGCTTTTACTGAAAATTAATATCTCATCTATCCATATTCTAAAGTTTTTAAGTTACTAGATTAAAAAAAAAACTACTTCAGTGTATGTAATGATACAGATTGATCGGGGTCATGGATAAATTTGAAAAACATTTGTCAGCCCTCTTTAAAATCAACGGATTTAGTTTCAACTATTCTCTTAACAAGCAAGGCGTGTGCCCACAGGCAAGAATTCTTGGTGATAATCCAACATGGCCCTCGTGTTACCCTTGCGTTAGTAAACCCTCTATTATTTCTATTTATAATGTCTTCAATCGTGTTTTTTAAAAAAGGTCACTGAAATTAAAGTTCATAGGCTGATTATATATATTTGAGGTCAATTTGTAGTAAAGAGGCATTATAAACTGCTTTTAAAAATGACTATAAACTACAGCAATTGTGACAATTTTATTTTGTGTCATTTATTGACCTGTCGAGTTTGAACTTTCAGAATTTTCTCGTATTTGAAATACAAATCTGACAGTTTTTCTTGGGTTTTAACTATGTTTAGGTGTTTCCCTGTTTTAATTCAAATTTCTGTGTGTAATCTAATCTATGCAATAAAAATGCTTACATGCTTCAAAAGTTTCTAAACTTTATTTCATTGGTATTGTACCAATTTATTAATAAACGGAAAATAATTAATTCAGTCTGTTATATTTGGAATATATTGGTGTTTTATAAAATGATATATTTTTTCCTTCAGATTTCTCAAGTGGCATCTATGTAACTAAGCTGACTTTTACTTATAAGAACATGCCTGATTTTGTGAGTATTCTTTGAAGTCCATAATGTCCTTATCCATCTGAAAGATCCACCTGTGTTCAAATATTCTCCTCCTGAGGACATTTCTCAATTGACATGTATCATAACATTTATCCTGCATCGTGGTATGTTGCTAACCAACCTGGAAAGACTCCATTCCTCTTCACTTACACAGATCTGTCGCTCGTTTCTGTGGACCAGTTAGCAACGTTAATGCCAGCAACGTCACTGCAACATCCAGTTTTTGCCGCTTCCCAAGTCTCGTTTGATGTTCCAAGTATGAAGAGAGTTCCGGTGAATATGTTGATGCAAAGTATGGAATCTGTGAATGGTTACCTGCCTTTTCTTAGGAGACGAAACTTCAATAGTCAGCCTGCATTGGATCGCCAGTTCTCCAAGGAAAGCTTGCTCGAGTCTGCGTGTGGAGACAGTGGTGTTTCGAGTTCTCGGTCTTCGACGCCGTCTTCAGTTGAAACATCTAGTAGCAGTGACTCGAGAAACCAAGCTCCTATTTGTAATGTGCTACCGCCTGAGCAGTTGCGTCCTCGGTAATTCATGCATTTAAAACATTTTTTATTTCACTTTGCATGTACAAATTGTATATACTGCATTTTTATGTTTGAGATTTTATGCTTGCAATTTTTTTATTTGCTTTTACATAAGTTTTATATTTTCTGTTGATAATAGCCTTGATAAAAAAAAAAATTGGAAGTGCAGCATTTTGAATCTATCTTGTACAGAAGTAGATTTTATAGTGTGGGTACAGAATGAATATCCTTCACAGATTGGTAAATGTTTATTGCTATGGCCAAAAATTAAAAAAAAAAAAAAAAAAACGTTTCCTGTTACCTGACCTACCCTAAAACTACGATACAAAAATTCTGTTCCCTAAGGGGAGTTAATGTTAATTTGACATACTTCATGTATCCTTTTCTCAGAAAATACTTGATATAGAAGCCTAATTTTTTTCAGTGCATCTAGCAGACACTTGTTAGTCTACTGAAGTTAGCTTGGAATTGTGATTCATTTATTTTTTTTAGAAAATGAATGTTCGTGAAAGGCACTCTAATTTTTTAAAAATCGCATGTTTTTTTTGCTGAAATAAGCCAAAACAAAAAATATTTTTAAAATAACAAAATCGTACTTCTGTATATACAGATACATAAGAGGAATAAGTAGTGAAAATTTAAGGAAAATAGTTTGTACAGTTTCTGAGAAAAAGGTACATGAATATCGAAAAATGTAGTTTTGACAAAAAAGCATTTTAAAGAAATGCTTTTTACGAGTTGTGTATAAACCTGAAGAAAAGTTATACCCATTAAAATATTCAATTTGGGTATATACTCTGGATATTGACTTGCAAAAATAAATATAGCCAAATATTTTACATCAATCTTCACATCTCTGATCAATTTTGAATCTAATATTAATATATGATTAATATTTTCTTTTATGTATTTGCTAAAAATATTTAGCAAAAAAAAATTTCCTTCCTACCCTAATATTTTGGCCTATGTTACTAAAAACAAACTTTTTTTTTTTTTGCCTAGGGTGTTTATAAAAGAAAAGTACTACTTAATTGCAAAAAATCAATTGACAAAAAATGGTGATTGACATTTCTGTCAAAACAGAAAAATTTCAGTTAAAAAAATTTAAACCATATACATATTTCTGGTCCTTTCTTGCTAAAGCAGAATATGTCAAGCTCATTTTTTCACTACTATAATACGATAAAAAATGTGCATTTTTTGGCAATTCGCAACAGTGTACTTGGCAATATATGATTGCATATTGTACTGTAGAATTGCTTTGATCGAACTAGACCAGAAATACATAAACATCAGAGTGGCCACAGAACCGGGAAATGTCGAGAATTTTACAAAGATTTGTGGAGGTAATCATTCAAAGTTTAGTGTTGTGGAATAATTTTAACTTTTCATTTTCACCAAAACTGCTGGAAAAAAATTGGCTTATCTCTTTAACATACATGTTCTATTTGATTATTGTGTCTACACATCTGCAAAACCTTGAAAAATAATGACAATTTAAAAAAAAGTTTGCTGTGAAATCAGGAAATTTTTTAGAAATCTATCTGATAATTATCAGGGAACTTTTATTCTGAATTGTAGTGATTCAAGACAGTCAAGTTAAGAATATAATTGTTTCAGAGGATACCAAAGCGGATATTTCTCATTGTCGTAGAAAGTAATAAACCTTATCTGGTAAGGCTGCATGTAGAATCAATTATCGGTATTCTTTCGTTAGACGGGTTCCACATGGTTCGTACATTTTTTAAAAAACCTTCAAAAAAACTTTCATTTTCAAGTGCTTGAAAACCTTGAATTTGTTAAAAATATGTTTATAGTGTTTGAATTTTATTTTATTTTCTAAAAATATAACATCTAATTTTGGTCAACAAAATGAGCGAAATCCTTTGAATTTTGTTTGGCTAATTAGCAATCAGGAAAACAACATGGTTGAGCAATTATCTGTAGCTTCTTCAAATAGTTCTGGATTGATGTAAATTTTGTGGGGAAAAATTAAATAAAAAATTTCAAGTTTTTAAATTGTGTAACTATAAAAACATTGGTATTTATTCGATTTGAACATGTAATATATATGTATATTTTTAAAAAATTTCTTATTATATATGAGTTGATAATGCATTCTTGAAAACTGCTTGAAAAGTCCTTGAATTTTTTCCTCCTTCAAGTGTACGAACCATGTTCCAAAACCTGCTAAGTTTGAATGTTAGCGTAGTTATCACCAAGCTGAAATGTTTACACAAAATAATTTTTACCTCATGGACTTAATTTTTATTCATTAGTTCAGGGATTGCTATCTTATAGCAATCTTATCACAAACGGGAAGACTACTAGTTTGAATGACCATGTGAACCTTGCACCAGAAATCCCAACCAACTAGTTTGAATGAGTTATCGCTGTAATTTGGCGATTTTTTTTTTTTTTTTTTTTTTTTTTTTTTTTTTTCTGGGTACACTTCTAATTGAAGAGTATTCAATTATTTTATATCTAATTGAATTTCAACTTGCTCATTAATTTCAATCTGGTAATTAGTATGATTTTTTAGTTTTGATATAATAGCAATAAATATTTTGGTAAATTGTACTAATTTTCTAGAAGAATTTGGTTTCCTTAAAGTTTCTTGCAGAAAGAGCCTGCTATAAGATGTTGTAATTAAAATTAGGATTATAAAATTAATATTGTTTGGTAGTTAGAATGAATTAAATGGTGCTTATAAAAAGGTATTTTCCCTTTGTTTTGGGTTAGTCAGATATGTGTCACCTCTGCTTTAGGATAGCATTTTATACCATACTCCAAACCCAATGTTTCTTAGCTCCATTTATTCGGATCGCCCACTTTAGCATTAAAGTCTGACAAACCCTTGATGGAACTAAGGTGTAATTCTTTAGTGTTGGTGATTCCTAAAGTTGTTTATTTTCCCTTGCATCATGATATTATTTATATAAGTATATTAATAAATATTTCTTTCTCTTTCCTTCTAGGAGAAAATTCGAGCATGGTAATAATTCACAGGGACAGAATAATCATCGTCAATTTCAACGGAATCAAAAACGCTTGCCTAGTCAGAAATTTCCAAATGGAAACATTCCTTTTAGAAAAATTCCAAAAACTCCTAAAGACGAGTGGTATAATGTAAGTAAATTTTCTTTGAACTTTTAAAAGCTTGGGAAAATATAAATTGCCTGACATTTTTATTTTTGCTTTTAGTTTCAATATTGTATTGCAACAAGCAATTTATACAGTAGGGTTCAAAATTAGTGGGTACACAGTTGCACTGTTCCCTTAAAATTTTATTCGTGTGCAAGTTTTTAGCTTGAGTGCATGCAGTGCACCTAACTATTCAAAACCATAGTAACTTTATTGTGATTTTAAAAAAACTTGCTACTTTTTTTTGTTTATTACAAATTAATGTTTAGGTAGTTTAAACTGTTGTATTTCTTTAGCTTACATGCTTAAATGTCGATACTGCACTTATACTTTATCTATTTTTAATGTTGACTTTCTATTCTGTTAGTTAACATGTGCCTAACTGGTATTTAGTGAGTACGATTTAAAAGGTTAATTTCGACCCCTGTTAAGCAAAGAGTTCCGATTTATATTCAAAACTACCCATGATATAGAAAGATGGTCAAAATCGAAAGTTTGATTTAGATCAGTTCCCAATCAAAAATTTGTTCGGAAATCAATATGGAACTGGTACGAATTGCACATGTAGTGTATCAAATGAAAGGATTTTTCGTGATTAATAACTTATGAAAATTTGAATGGGAAGTGTTTAAAAAATTTCTTTAATACTTTTCTTCTAAATTTCATTTTTAAGCCAAGTATGTATTTCCTGACTTTTTAACAGTAACTTTTGTAATTTAATTTTTTTTTAAATAAAAGTGAGCTTTTTATATTGGAATGTTTCTGAATTTAATTGAAGCCAGTTCATTTGCGAGTCCTCAACCCTAAATAAAAGGCTGCTTGTATATATATATTCCCATTATGGTGTATTTGTTCTTAGGAATTGAAGAATTTATAAATAGATAATGAATCATTTTCTTGAATGTAAAATTGTTCACTAGAGGCCAAATATTAAAGATATAAAATTTAGAAACAAATCTTTCATTGTGATGGTCTAATAATGGAGATAATAAAAAATCTGCTAATTTTTGCAAACAAATGTTGCCAAGTTATTGAATTTGATGAGTAGCTTTGATAAATGTTGTAGTTTAAACCCATTAGTATTACAATTTGAATCCATGATGTAAACTTACTACGAAATAGTCTTGATTTAATTTTAAAATGCTTCTTTTGGAACTTCCAGTTAAATTCTACTCTATGTAAACTGGCAAACTGATTATTCTTATGAGAGACTTTGAACTTATGTTGCTTATCTATAAAAAAATTTCATCCAATATTAATATTAGATGGATCATCTTTGTATAAGTTTCTCATTAAGTTAAGCTGAGAAGAAAATTGTATAATTCATTTATTTACTATGTGCACAATTTTCACAAGCATAACATTATTAGCTTACTGAACATTACTAGTCTCAATTTAAACAATTTAAATTTATAACTAAACAAAATTTTAATTCCAATTTTTTAAGTGTACGAAATGTATATTTATCCACAGTTAATGATATCATTATAACCTGATAAGAAGCATTTTATTTTTTACTTTTTTCATTATTGATATCAATAAAATTAAGCACATTTACCTTATTCAGTAAATACTAGTTTGTGTTCTGTATATATATTCCAGTTACTAAAGTTTAATTTTTGTGACAGGTATCACTTGGTGTATGGGATCATTATGTAAGAACAAGGCAGAAAGAAGACATGTATATTAAGAAAATGAACCTTAGAAATGCAGTGCATTCCCTTCTAAATCAAATATTTCCTAGTAAGTGTGTGTATACTTATTTGAATGGGTTTTTTTTAAAGAATTTTTCAAATCAATCTTGATAGACTTAATTATAATAAGGAAAATAAGTTTTTGGAACTAATTATAAGCTGTTTATGTTATGCTGATTTCAAAAAATTTTAATGATACTAATTTTCTAATTGTACATAGAATAACTCTTAACTTTTAATGTATTTGGATAGATTGGCATTTTTCATGTGTTGGTTAGTGTAGTGACTTTTTGGTTAATTTTTGTAGTTGTTAAAATTTTTATTCATAAAAGTTTGCATAGCCTTTTTTTCTAAGTCCAAAGAACTCTTATAAAATACTTCTCTTATTGTCCAAAAGTCCTTAGAATATTGATGGGCATTGTTTTAGTTTACTTTTGATTACTTTTCAATATTGTTTCACATTCTTATCTTTAAAATTTGGAGAATTGTGATGGTAATCGTTAAAAGTTTAATGTTAGGGAATAATTTTAACTTTCATTACCGCCGACCAAACGGTATAGTGGTTAGCGTGCTAGCTTTTAGACCGCGAGGTTGCGGGTTCGAGTCCCGTGTAAGGCATGGGTGTTTGTCAATGTATGTTGGCCTCTCTAATGACGAATGTTTCTGCGCGTTATAGCCCTCGTGTTGCTGACAGCTCCAAATAATCTGAAAACAACCGACCAAATCTATTTAATCACTACATATCTGGAAAAGTTCAAGAAATTTGAAAAAATGTTTGTCGTAAAATCAGGGAATTTTGTAGAAATCTATTTGGGAATTATCAGAACTTTTTTTTCTGAATTTGTGGCCAATCCTGTAATGTATTCCTTTAAGACTAATAAAACCAATTAGACTGCATGTATGTTCCTTTCCCAACGGTAATTTCTATCTTGTTTATAGATTGTGGTTTGCGTGTAGTTGGATCATCTGTTAATGGTCTTGGCACTAATGGCAGTGATGTTGATATGTGTCTCATACTTGCTTCACCTGTGGAGGTAAAGTTCAATAAGCATTTTTGTAAAACAAATTCTTTTTATTTTGTGATGGAGTTTTTTAACATTTTTTTTTTTATTTACTTTGTTACATTTAAAGGCACTGTGTAGAATTGGTATCTAATAAATATTGTACTTTTGATGTATTTAAAATTCGCAAATCTTCCGAGCGAATAAGTATATAACTGATTAAAATTGGTTATCTTTTAAAATCTAAATTTGTGAAAGTTTTTACATTTTATACACAATTTCATTTTAAAATGTACTAAATTTTAAATACATGCTTGTAGATCTTCAGTTCTGAATCTTCTAATGATTTTGTGCAATTTTTTAACTTTATTTGTATATCCCTTTTTAAGATTGACCAGCAAACGGAAGCCATGCATCTCCTACAGTGCGCTCAAAGGTTGTTAAATCATTGTTGTAAGTAAAAAGATTTTAAACTGCATTATGTAGCTTCATAACCCATTTTACTTTATGATTATAATCAAGATTTAATCTTGGTTCAATGACCCATTTTTGTACACATTAACATCTAATCCGGCCGGGACGTTCAGCTTAACGTCGGTTCTGAACCACAAATTGGCGCCTTTACCCGAAGGTTGATTGTGATAATCGCTAGAAGCTTAATGTTACGGGATACATTACCACCAAAACTATTTTTTTAAAAATGCCTTGTTATCTTATTAGCATACGTTTTCTATTTGATCAGGGCATCTAAACATTTCTGAAAATTGGGGAAATTTTTTTAAAAAAATTACCGTAAAATCAGGGAATTTTTTAGAAATCTGTCCGGGAAATCAGGGAACTTTTTTTCCTGAATTTTGTGGTCACCCTGATAAATGAATATATTTTTATTCAAAATTTTAAACAATTCTTGTGTTCTTCAATACTATTGTTTATTGTATCTGTTTATAACCTTTGTATTGTGTACTAATGTTTGCTTGTTTGTGTTTATACTATAGCTTATGTGAAAAGTACAGATCTAATTACAGCTAAGGTACCTATTTTAAAGTTCACTGAAAAATTTAAGTAAGTGTACCTTTTTTTTTTATGTAAAAAATTTGATCTTTATATGTTAAAATGTTATTTTGCAAATAGATCTTCACTTGCTGTTAAGTAACAATTTATTATTTTAAATTATAGTAATATACAAGTTGATTTGAATATCAACAATACAGTTGGCATTGCAAATACACAATTGCTTGGAGCTTATAGTCAATGTAAGTTTTCAAAATTTCTTTAATATTATTTTTTAAGTATTAGATCTTGTTGACTTAACTTTTTATTTTTTTATATTTCTTTTATTCTTAACTTTACTTTTATTGTAGAAGCAAATAGATTTTTCAGTTAATTTAACAGCTTTGAGATAAATGTGAAAATTATATATATAAAAATTGTGTACAAACAAAAAATTATATTAAAAATTACAATTCGCCTGAATTGTTTTCCAAAGACAATATAAAATCGGATCGTTTTTCAATTTTAGCAGGAAGACATTATTTCAAAAAATAAACTTTTGATGTAATATTTAAAGAAATCATTTATACTTATTTCCAGCTTTAAAAAAAAGCCAGAAATTTATAAATAAACTTGAAAAGTTTTCTCGTAATTAATAAAACCTTCACATTTTATTTTCGTTAATTGAATGTAGAGCTCTAATATTTCTTAAATGCCAAAGTTTTGTAACTTTGTTATAAAATCTAGAGTGTGTATTATCATTATTATAAAGTACAATATACTTAAAGGGCCAGTGAATAAAATCGGACTTGTCGCAACATGAAATTTTTTAATATATTTCAGCTTCCTCAAAATTTTTCTTTTGTTTCAGAAAAGTTTCAATCTAAAGTGGCTCTAAACCACTCAGAACAATGTACATTTTATCTCTTGTTAGAATTGGATTACATGTCCAATTTTATTCTTTAGCTTCTTTTTATTCTATGTTATTGATTTGTATAATATTTCATATTTTGGTACTTTTTTTTTAAGGAATGCAGTCTAAAAATTTTATTTCAAAGAAGAGTTCTTTAGTCATTTCTATTTCCTTCTCATTTTATTAAAATGTTTTATTTTTTACTTTTATTGATATTTAATTTTTTTATGGACTTGTGCCTAGTAATAAACTACAAGCAAAATATACAAAGGGATTTCTTACTGAATGTTTGTTTGTTTTTTCATCAAATCTTTCACTTGCTTGCAATTTCACTATAAAAAGAAAGAGCATTTCTGGTGTTATTAAATTGTGAAGATGGACTTTGTATACTTGCCCATAAATTTGATTCTATATCAATGTAAATACTAACAAATATTTTATTATAAAGTATTCTTTGGTCTGGTATATTGATAAAATAATTTTTTGCTGAGCTACTCATAGAATACTTAGTCTTGGAAATTGATTGTGTGTTAAATTATGCTAATTTAATGAGCTATTGTCGTTTATTAATAACAAACTGCTTTTTGCTCAATTACATTTATGACAATTTATTTTCTAGTGGATTGGAGAGTCCCTCCTTTAGTTCTAGTCATAAAGAAATGGGCTCAAGATTGTGAAATTAATAACGCGAAGGAGATGACTCTTTCTAGTTATTCACTAGTACTGATGATATTACATTACTTGCAATGTAAGTAATTTGTTTTCTAAAGCAAAATTACTGTTATGTAAACTAATGTAATTATATGGATGTTTTAAGTTTGCATGTACACAAAGGTGCTTGTCTTATTTGAGAAGCAAATCCTGTGTAGTTTTTGGTTTAAGAAAATTTTTAAAAAATCCTTTATTCATAATATTTTTAAATTTGAATATCTATTTAAATGTAAATTTTGTTTTCTTTTTGTATGCATCTCAAGAAAATTATTTTGACTCTGATCTGAACCAGAATTGAATATTTATATATTACTAGGGTGTGTACTGATCTACAAACCTCATGATGCACTTAAAGCAGATGAACGGCACAAAACTGTTTTTAAGTTGAAACTGACTTTTGATGTTGTTCTACCTTCAAAAGTCCATACAGTCTGATTATGTACACACTTTAACTCAAAAATAAATGTTGTCACTTATTTTGCAAGTGTGTAGTGTATATATTTATATAAATAGGTACTTGAACCAAAGTAGTTAGTATTGAAATTTAGTTTGGTCAGTAACATGCATTTCTTTTTCATATATTCCTTAGTATTAATCTTATTAATGGATAACTAGCTCTGTGAAAATCGCTTCAAAGTTTTAATTTTCACTTCTAGCAATTTATTAAGAACAGATTTTAATAATAGCTTGATAAAACTAGGCTATGATAATATTTTTCTAACAAACATAAGAAAATTTATTTTTATGATGCAATAAATTTTTAAAAATTAGTACTTTAAGTTTTATATAACTTTAATATAAAGTTTTATCTAACTGTATATTAAAGTTTTATCTAACTGTATATTAAAGTTTTATCTAACTGTATATTAAAGTTTTATCTAACTGTATATTAAAGTTTTATCTAACTGTATATTAAAGTTTTATCTAACTGTATATTAAAGTTTTATCTAACTGTATATTAAAGTTTTATCTAACTGTATATTAAATTTTATCTAACTGTATATTAAATTTTATATAGCTTTAAATATAAATTATAACTTTAAATATAACTACTTATAATAAACTCGTAAATTAAATCTACACTAATTTTGTTTCAATTTACAGGTGGTTGTGAGCCTGCTGTTTTACCATGTTTACAAAAAATGCAATCGGTAAGTAAAAGTTTAGTTATTTAGTTGGTCTGATACAAGCTGTGACATATGTTGATGATTCAATGCACTATTCTTTATTTGCAGCGTCGTTATGATGGAGATTATTGGAAATGGCTTGTGCCTTATGAGGATGGACTAACTTTTCGATCAAAAAATATGCAATCTCTAGGAAATCTTTTGTATGGGTTCTTTGATTATTACACTGAGAAATTTGAGTAAGTAAAGGTGTAAGAAAAAGAAGGAAGGGCCTGGGAAACTTTTTGTATTTTATTATAAATGTTGGTCTAGCGCACTGTTTTATTTAAGCAGTGTTCCTACAGTCATTAAAAGTGCTTAATATTTTTTAACTTGTTTTCTAGGCCTTAAAAGTAATTGAAAATACTAAGAGGTCCTTAATTTTTGCTGATATTGTGTACCCGACTATAATGTTTATAAAATTTAAACTCTGACTTGCTCCCCGTAGGACAGCCTCTTATCCTAGCTGCACTTGGATTTTCTGATACATTTGTATTGCATCATCTTGCATCGTTTGGTCCATATTTGCTGATTGGTGAAGTGGAATTTAAATGGATTTGTAATTTATGAATACTATGTCCAGAAAGCGCATATGTAATGTGTTATATCTAAAGCACAGTGCATATGAAAAATAGATTACAACACCTTCAAAGTCTATGAGGCAAAATGTAAATTGTTCATGAAAGATTTTGGTAATGGCACTACGGGCGAAGCAAGTTTAATGTCACACTTTAAAGACATGATGCCTGAAAACATATTTCTGAAGCTTCTGAGAACCCTGTAAAAATGTTTTAAGTTTGTTTTCAGTATAAACATAATTTTGTAAATTATTCAATTCAATTTTTATTTCAAATTTATATAATTTTATTAAATTCAATATACTAAATGGCTAATAAGGTATGAGTATTGATTTGTTAAGAATTTTTATTCAATCCTATTTCAGCTTCTCGAAAGATGTGATGTCTATTCGTTTGGGTTGTAAGCTGCCAAAACAAGTTGCAATGAATTTTAGATCTGCCAAGAATAAAAGGGGCCACTGGAAGTTTATTTGTATTGAAGGTATGTTTATCCTTTTGAATGCAAGTACAGAACTACTGTGAATATACAGATAAAAAAATAAAAATTAAAGAGAATCGCATATCATTGATTAATTAGTGCCTGTTTCGGATTTTTTAAATCTTTGTATTATAAAAATTATGAATATGAATAATTTTGTTGAATGAATTGAAATATTTTTTCACACAATATTTCAATTGGTACTTCGATTGAAGCTTGAATTTTATTATGAATTCCTTCATCAATACAATTGTAAAAAACAAAACTTTTAATAACTAAAAGCTTTTTAAATTTATATATTTTTATTTCAATTTTGAGTCCCAAATGTGTTTTAAGCAAATAGTTGATTCCAATATAAATTTATATTCAAATAAAAGAAATACTATAAATCAACAGAAAGAGGAAACGCATAAATATACTTTTGATAGTTAGCGCATCAGCAACACATCTACAAAAAGTATAAAATTTGAATACATTAATTAAACTATTGTAACTAAAGCAAAAACTATTGTAAATTAAATGCAATGGACAGTGAGGTCCTGATGTCGTCAGGGGGTTCTACAGGCCGAAGGCCCCAAAGAAGGTTTTCCTTACTGGATAGCCAGCTTAAACCTTAATACATATCTAGGAATCGCAACACCTCTCTTTAGGGCCTTCAGCCTGTCAAACCCTTTGATGAGAGGCACGTCTGGACCTAGCTGTCCATTGCATTTTATTTATTACAGTTTCTGCTTTAATTACAATACTTTACTCGATGTATTTAAGTAAATATGTTTTATAAATTTTGTTTCGTTATTCATGTCTTTACCAATATGTAAGCTAGTTATGGATATCTGTTGATTTGTTTTAATTGAAGGTCACTGATCAAGGATGAAGTTTATTTCATTATAACACATCAGCCTTTGAACCTACTTTCGTTTAGCATGAGGAATGATATATTAAGAACTGAACAAACTGCAATGGTTTTCATATTCACTTCATTGTTAACTTCTTTAATAAACTTCAACTATAATGAACATAAGTTTTGTGCAAAATTGAATGTGCTAATTAGCAATGTTATTGAGCATAGTTTGTACCTTTTTTTAAAAAAACTTGAAAAGTGCTTGAAAAAAAACACTAATTTTCAAAAGCTTCAAACAATTAAAAGACAGTTTAATCAATAAGAATTTTGTATTGTTATTTAACAAAAGCCTCTATGATGGAACAAAAAATGGATATTCGTATACAATATTGGCTTCATACTAACTACTTTACTTCTATTTTTGTGAGGCATAGTACTGCTTCTGATATACTCGGTTTTTTTTTCTTTCTATTCATATTTAAAAAAAAAAAAATTGTATTTACTTTGTTTGAACCTACACCATTTTCTAATACATTTTTTTTTTTTATTATATTTGTATTGATAATGCATCCTTGAAAGTGCTTGAACTTTTCTTTAAGTATATGAACCATGTGAAAATTCATTCCTGGATTGACTTGCTCGTTATATTGCATTAAAAAGTGTCCAGACCAACATTGTAGTTTGATTAAGGATCAAAAATGGAAGTAATCGAATTATTTGACATGTAAGAACATTATCAGTTAATGATGCTGTTAAATATCTATAGTGATATTAGCATTGATTACATTATCTAAAAAAGTTGCCTTAAATATTTCAATGTTGTAGTTGCTTTTTTTTATGTGGTAGATATTGAATCTTTATTCATATTGGCATTAATCTAATCTTTTTATAGAACCTTTCAATCGAACCAACACAGCATGTGCTGTCTATGATGAAGATTCGTTCAACCGAATCATGAGTGCTTTCAAATCTACCTGGCTCCAACTGAAGGCTAGAAAAGAACTAGCATCTGTCCTCAGTGTACCAGCTGCTTCATACAAATGAGCTCCCAACACCTGTTCCTTTTCCAAAGATGGTCTGAAAAAAAATCAAAGTGCTTTGCATCCCTGTGTTTTCGAGTTGCCTCAACAGTGTTCTGTCAAGCCCAATCATAACTTATTTATTGAAACTTGTGTCAGAACACAAAGCTAATGTATAGTACTTCAAATAATTTATTTTGCTTGAAGCATGTGTTGAGTAAATAATGGAGTGTTGAAAAACACCTTTCCCAAACAAATCAAAATGTGTGAAGATTATTTTATTTATTGTGCAATTGATATTTTTAATCTCGTGATACAATGCACGAGTTTAAAAAATTAAAAATGTTTAATGTTAACATGAGTGCACATCATGAATTTGTCAACTTGTATATATTCTATGAAATTGAAGTGTAACTTTATACTGTTTGTATATTTTACTGTAAGTAGTTTAGAAATAAAGAATTATGGTTTAATAAATTAGCTTATTGAGAGTCGAGTAAATTCATTTTATTATTTTTAATTGTTCGCAATATAAAAACGTAATTGAAAGCTTTCCTAGAGTATCTTTTCTTTGAATCATTTATCCTTTAATTGGTTAGTTGTACCAGGGGTCGCATTCGCACTAATATTCTCTACATTTTTGTTCCTTCCTAAAACTGTACTTTAATTTTTTTTTAGGAACTGTCAAAAACCTCAAATCTACGAAAAAACCCAAATATTCCTCTAGAGAAAAAATTTCAGTTATTGTATCGAACCCATTGTTGCCTAGGCTGCACAAGGTATAATACAAATAGTCTTTACAGCTAGAGGAAAAATCATAACTTTTTTTGAAATTTTTATCTTGCTAGGAGTTCTAATAACTGTGCAAAAGCCGTCATGATTAATTTTAATTATTCTAAATAGGCATTAAAAAACCTTGTAAGTAGAGGGGTAGGTTGTTAAAAGCTATGAAATCATTGCTTCTTAATTTTTCACTAGGTTCCTTTGTTAATTTTCTTTTGTCTACACAGTTGCACGAGAAAAAGATTTTAAAATTTATAGAAGCTAAGCTAAGAGGGCTGAATTTTCTCAACATACTCATGTTTTACAACATTGGGACTGTCTGCCAGATATTTTTATATGTGGCGTGTACTATGACAAATATAAATTCGATTACAAAAATAAGGTATGTTAAATTAGACCAAGGCTGTGAGTGTGTAACCCATTATTACTTGTAAAAACCATATGTACAAGAGATAATTGAAATAACTTGATATACTTAAATTAAACTATTTTAAAATTTGGAGAAATTCTACCAAAATTGTTCAAATAGCCAACAAGTTTCACAAGTAGGCTACTTGTATATGGACTGCTTTGTGGAAATACATGATCAAAATTTTGATTTTTAGAAAAATATATATCGGAAGGTTTTTCAAAGTGCACAACTTCTAGAAAAGTATCAGCATTTTGTAAATGACTGAAAATAATAAATTGGGATAAAAACAAAAATTTACATGTTAACCAGTTAAAAATTCAATATCAAAAACTAAATTTTGAACCTTTTGTTATCCGCTATTTGTTTAAACATAAACCTTGTATAAACATGTTTTCATGAAACATAAAAAAAAAAATTCATATTAAAACTGCAGGAACACTTAAGAACAGAGTACTTTATTGTTCAATCCACAAATATATTAAAACAAAAAATGACAATGAAAAAGCTGTATGCCTATACAAAATGTTTCGTAAATTATTTTCGAAAAGGATTGTTAATGGTGATTTTGGTTCCTTCAATCTCGTAGCTGTCGTACACCCATCGACGACCATTTCTGCACTCGTGGCCACATTTATTGGAGGAGCACTTGGGACATGGACCAAAACATCCGGGGCAGTCCTCAACCAAGCAATCACACAGGTCCGTTCCATTTTCTTTGAAAATACCTTGAGAAGTATACTTTGACCCTCGACCATCCTTCTTGGATCTGAAAACATAACAGTAAATTACTCTGCTAGAGACTAAATAAATATTAGTTATGTCCTGAGAAAAGCTTTCATTTGACGAGTTGCTTGAAAGAGTATATCTAAAATAGGAAGAGCTATAAGGTTAGAGATATTTTCCAATCATTTGGCCATCATTAAAACTCTTAAAAATAATTTGGTATATTTTCAAAGCTACTCAGTTCCATAAACAAAGATATATTTTGCTGTAGAATTAAGACAGTTAATGTTATAGATTGAAAAAAAATTTAATGGGATGTAAAAAAAATATTTGAAATATATTCAATCTTCCTGTATCACGTAGAAAATTATTTAGAGAGTACAATTTTGGTTTTCATAAGTAACCAACTATAATTGATTTAAGAAATTAAGTATAGATCTTTTTCTTAAATTATATCCTCGCATACCAAAAATGCCGGGTTTGAATCCTGGGTTAGGCATGGATGTTCGTTGTGGTTCGGAATCCACGTTAAGCTGTAGGTCCCAGCCTGATTCGCTGTTATATTGCATGAAAATAGGTTGTTGAGCGTACAAACCAACCAATCTAAATTATATACATAATAAAAATTATATGCCAACACACACTAAGCATTCACTTTATAATGACTGTTAACGTGCCAATGGTCCACCTATTGCCTTTTGTATAATGTTGGTTTTTCTTGGTGTTGCTTTTCCAGATATTGCTAGTTTGTGAAATCTGAGACCATGCTTAAAGATTAACTAAATCCAACAGTGGCGAGGCGTGACTTTTCGTAGTGGTCATCAATAAATCTTTTTCAGGATGTGACACAAAACTTCTTGTTTAGCTAAAACACATTTTTCAAAATAAGCCCGGCTGACATTTTAAATTTCATTCACTTCAATATTTTGCATTTCGCGCTTTTTACTAGTAATCTTCCTTTTATTGATAACTAGCCAACTTGGTTGTATAATTTCGCCACAAATGACTGAAATTAGTGCTTATTTCTGCAGCTAAATGTAAGTAATTTTTAGTAGGATGTTATGAATAAAAATAAAGACATTTCAATGAAAATAATGATACAAAAGATTAATGGCATAAAAAAATGTATTTATCAAACTAAAACTTATAATAATAAAATACCCATAGTAAAACATTGTAAATTAAATATTATAATTTATAAAAAATTGTAAGAGCATTTTTATTTATAATCTATAATAATAAAACAAGCTGTGTGTCTGTCTGTCTATCTGTGGATCTATACTTAAAATTGAAGTAGAGCTCTGAAATTTTCGGCATAAGTAGTTTTGGCCTTCTAATTTTATGCATCACAAACAGAATGTTAAACTTTTAATTAATTCTTTTTTAATTAATTTAATTAATAAATATGTTACAAAACGATATCTAATAGGGCTACAGCTCTGAAATTTTTAATATAAGTAGTTTTGGCCTTTTAATCGGACTTTTAAAAAACAGAATTTTAATTTTTATTTTGTTCTTTTTTAATTAATTAATAAACATTTTACAAAACGACTACTAATTGGGCTACAGCTCTGAAATTTTCAACATAAGTATTTTTGATCTTCTAATTGTATACATCACAAACAGAATGTTAAAATTTTAATTAGTTCTTTTTTAATTAATGAATCAATATGTTACAAAACGATATCTAATAGAGCTACAGCTCTAAAATTTTCAACATAAGTAGTTTTGGCCTTCTAATTGGACTTTTGAAAAACAGAATTTTAAATTTTTATTTAGTTTTTTTTAATTAATTTTTTTAGTTAATTAATTAATATTTTACAAAACGATTTTTAATAGGGCTACAGCTCTAAAATTTTCAACATAAGTAGTTTTGACCTTCTAATTGGACTTTAGAAAAACAGAATTTTAAATATTTGTTCAGTTCATTATTAATTAATTTTTTTAATTAATTAATATATATAATACAAAATGATTTCAAATAGGGCTACAGCTTTGAAATTTTCAACATAAATAGTTGTGGGCTTCTAATTGGATTTTTGAAAAACAGAATTTAACATTCTTTTTTTTTTAATTAACAAATATTTTACAAAACGATTTGTAATTGGGCTACATTTCTGAAATTTGCAACACAAGTAGTTTTGGCCTTCTAATTGGACTGACAAAAAGAATGTTAAAATTTTAATTTGTTTTTTAATTAAATTTTTTAATTTTTTCACAAAAAGCTAGATCTTTGAAAGTTTCAACAAGAGTAATTTTAGCCCCTAATTTTTCTTTCCACAAATACGTGTTAAAATAATCTTAAAAGAGTGTTGTATTAACAGGGATATTTTTTTTCTCGACAAGGGACAACCTTCCAATATTAAGGCTTTACGCAGCAATTAGATTTTAGTGAGGAAAGCGAGCTTATGCAGCAATGAACCTGTCAGCGAGCAAAGTGAGTCTATGCTTGCATAGCAATGAATCTTTTAACGAGTGAAATAAGCCTGTGTTTATATGTCCCTGATTTTTTCAGCGAACGAAGCGATTTTGCGTAGCGATGAACCTTCCTGCGAGCGAAGCGCCAAAAACTGGGTCCTAGACACGAATGACAGATTTCCGCAACGCAAGGCCTCACAGCTAACTAAAATATTGCACATGTTAAAATTTCGTAGTGAAGCACGGGTATTTAGCTAGTATTTTATATTTGGAGAGTGATTTAAAAACAATAAGTAAATGGTTAAAATAACCAATCAATATTTTGACACATATACATTGGGTCTGCCAATCCGACTACTATATTTCCCTATTGTAAAGTTTGAAATTAAACACTTATTTATAAATCTACTCAAGTTTCGGGTCTTTGTTGCAAACTTTTCTATAACTTGGTTATAAAAATTGCCATTTTTTCGAAGTGTCACAAACATATCTTTTTCAATCGACAAGAGAGAAAAGGTTACTCAAACGATCTTGATTTTGAGTAGAGCAAGTTTTTCATGATTCTGTCTCATTGGGAATTGGCGAAAATTACGATAAAGAACCACGAACATAAAGGAACAAATATTAATTGACTATTTTTTTTATGTATTAAATAATTATTTATAAAGAAGAAAAATAATCACTGCTTGTTAAAATCTATAAAATAGTAACACATTTTAATAAATTAAATTCTGATACATAATGAAAGATAATTATAATAAAACATAATTACAATAAATAATGAAAAATTGAACAATAATAATGTTTTTATTGTAATTTATTACAAGTCCTTACCCCCTCTCCCATCTCCATTTTTGATCAATACATACTAAATGCATTTACATACAATCATGATAAACAAATATACCCAAATTTAGTTGCCATTCAAGAGGGGATATGTAACCCTTCCTTTTCAGGTTCTCAAAATAAAAGTTTAAAACGTAACGACAAATTTTAATCCAGACCCAATTCATTCGATTGGAGAGTGTGGATTGAAATCGTATCGCAAGCCTATATTATCAATGAAATTAAAAAAGTCACAAAAGTACATAAAAACTTAAATGCAAACATTCAAACAAAGGTGCCCATGAGAATTTATAAAATTAAAAAAAAAAGTATTAATTATATTCTCCTCATCAAGTTCAAGATGAATCAAAGTAAATTTAAGCTAATTTGAAAGGTTCACTGGCAGGAGACATAATAAACGTTCTAAAAATGGATTTTTTATCACTTTCTTGTGTAACTTATTAGGAAACAGTTATAAAAATGTTTTTTTTTAAAAATACTGCTCAGAATTATTAAGAATATGGTTATTAAATTAAAAAAAACTCACAAATTTTTTTAATTTTGTTTGCGTGAATTGATAATTTTTTACATGAGATTTATGCACTCATTGCCGAATCCAACGATGACCGGGCCCCTCGCCACTGATATTCAATAGTGTGAGATACCATATTACCATTCTGTCCTCTTTCATAATTCAAATTATTTACTTTGGCTAATTATTCACCACTTGATGATACAATAATACCCAGTCTTTTTATCAATCCACTCTTGATAAGCATTCACTACACCTGCTCGAGAACATTTCCCAAATGTGACAGTTTTACAAATACTTGCTCTATCACTTCTCTCATCTCACATTCTTTCCCAAATGCGACAGTTTCACAAATATTTGCTCTATCACTTCTCTCGTCTCACATTCTAAGTCCCACAAATTATGTTTTTACCTATATATTTACAAACAGTTCACTTATACTAATATCTCAGGAACACTACTTTCTTCTTTTAAATGATCCTAGCCCTGTAGCTGCAATACTAGTATAATAACTCATTTGTTTATAAATCTAGGGTGGTCATGATAAAGTAGACGCTCAGTGTATATGTATGCTTAACTGCAAAAATTAAAATATATTTTCATACTAGTTTGTTAATACGTTTTCAACTAAAATATCAATTAAAATCATGCAAACTGAACTGATAAATTCAGATGAAAATTTCATGGCATACTTATTCTGTGAGCTTAATTCAGAACTGTCCTGTGATTTTTCATCCACTCTGAGGCCCATCCGTTGTTGTTGCTGTATTTTCTGCAAAAAAAGATAATAAATGAATTATATCTTAATTTCCTAAAAAACTTTTTTGATATTACTGTCAAGAGTGTTCAAGACATTATTAAAAATATTTAGCAATATTAAATAAAGGAGTTCAGAAACATTGAATTTTCGGGAAAATGCAATACATTTTTGTTCTCAATCGGAAAATGCAAGCAGTTTTTTTTTTTTTTTTTTTTCTCATTCCAAAAGATAAAAAAAGATTCAGGAAATTAATTAATAAGAGATAGAAATTTCATTATCCTTATGATTTTTTTACATCTCTTCTTTTGCCATTATACATACTTCACTAAAAACTAATTTTGGAAAAACATTTTTCGAGAACTTTCAAATTCAACAATCTCTACACATCATTTTATTAGCACACTTCAAGGAATACGTTATGAAAATTTCAGGTATTTTCTTAAAACATTGAAAGAAGAGTTCATTAAAATGCACTGCCCTAAATTTTGTCTTCCTTTCTATTGGGAATTGAGTGCTTTGGAAATGTTTTTTTTTTTTTTTGTTACAAATTGAATATTGCATAACTTGCAAAATAATTCGAAATTCAACAATCACTACTTATCATTTTATTAGCCAAAAATAAATTGTGAAAATTTCAGATATTTGCTCCGAAAATAGCACGTCACTTTAATAATTTTTGTACAAAATATCAAAATACCTAAATTTCCACTTCTGAAAAATGTGTCCTTTCTTACCAAATCCATACTTTGCGTACACCACTGGTCTAGCGAGGAGAAAATCAAGAAGTTTCTATTTTGAATGAAACTCGCACATTTTTTTTAAAAAATAGAAATACATTTTCTAAGGTTATTCAACAAGGATTTTTTTTCTTTATCATGACAGTAAAGTTAAGTGAAAATAAAGATTTGGAAGATCTGATTGTTGTTCAATATGTAACATCTTGGAAACAGATTGCACTGTTATTACTTTCAATTACTTATATGTTGGTTGTATTCAGATTATCTGGCGCCGTCAGCAACACGAGGGCTATAATGCGCCGAAACATTTCGTCATTACACAAGCCAACATACATTTACAAACACCCATGCCAACACGGGACTCGAACCCGCAACCTCGCGGTCTAGAAGCCAGCACGCTGACCACTATACCGTTTGGTCGGCATTACTTATATGTATATATAGGGTAATGAAAGTATAGCATTCAGTCAAAAGAAAATTTTGATTTTTGTGCATTTCTCCATGTTCTGGAACATCCTGATTTTAAAAAAGTGATCAAGAAAAAATGTGTGTCTGTAATCAGCATAACTCCTGAATAAATTGACCTACGATGTTCAAATTTGGTGTGTAGGTTGGTGGTGGCCATGGGAACTACCATTAACCCAGGAGAATGCGCGCTAAAAGTCTTACACGAGGACGCATGGTGGGTCTAATGGATCTTGCAGCCGTTTTTGTATTCTTAAAATGTAGATGAAAGCTTTAAAAAAAGTTTTGTAATGCATATTTTTATATTTATTTACAAAACATCTAATTTACGAAATCATATAATGAATTGCATGTTTAAATAAAAATATAAAGAGAATGAATACTTAGAGTTTAGAAGCAAGCATCATATACTATAATTAAACGTTTGTTGCATACGATTTTATAAAATTTAGTACAACACATTTTTTGATTTTCTACCCTTGTTGTTTGGACAAATATGGCATTGCTTTTTGGTTTCACTTTTTAGTTTCTTTTGTTTGTGGCTTCACTGTCAAAGTATCCTCACGTAAAGGGTCTCTCAATTTTCGTGAAATACCCGGCAGCATACTTCCAGTATGAATGTGCTCTTTTGCAAGTATTTCGGGTCGGGATTCTTACATTTTAACGAAAGTCTGTCTTTTTCCATTTGGAAGCTTTATCTTTAAAATAAAATATTCTTCTTTGGACTCGGGACTCTCATCGTCATTGGAGTCGATTTCTTCTTCTAAAGACATCAGATATTCTTTAATTTTTTTACTTTTATCCATTTCATCATCATCTTCAATTAATGATTCTTCATCAGTTGAACTTTCAACTAATAAAGTCTCTTAATCACTTGATTTCATCTTGCTAACTAAGCTAACAAGCCATTTTGAGCAACTAACGAGACTCCCAAATGCTATAACATGAGGACATTAGCAGGGTCTGATAGTCCATGAAACATGAATATAACCACCAAAAACCAGTTCCAACTGGTTGAAATTCCTATAATCAAGACCATGACTATTATACTTTTGGTGGGATGTAGTAGTGATAGGTTTTCAAGATCCTAGGGTCTGGTGGACCCTGCGCGCGTTTTCCTGGGTTAAGGTTTTCGTCAAAATCGTGCATATGCATAAGGTAGCTGCCATTGAAAAAATCATGTTTTTTCAATGATTGATCAAAAACGGCTCTAACGATTTTGATCAAAAACGCTGTGATGCCTCTTAAGGTGTTTAAAACATCCCCACTTCCGAAACTTCCGTAGAAATGCAATAACAGCATAAAAAGTTGAAAAGCAAGTGCTTTCAAAACAGAGCTCTTTGCCCGTTGCTTGAGCACCTTCAAGCAACGATTAATTTTTTTCTATTACAGGCACAAAAAAGGACAATGTAATGTCGATTGAATGACGTCGCCATCTTAGCGTGTTTTTTTTTTTTTTTTTTTTCTTAGCCCATGTAAAAATTATTGCCTAAAATATCGCCAAACTGGCCATTTTTATTTAAAATATGAAAAGATGAAAACGGTTAATAAAACCATAAATTTTAAGGTAATGGCCAATATTACAGAGTAATTGAAAGTTGTGCGACGTTCCACACCTAGTTTTTTAAATGCAAATATAACTTACATTCTTTTCTTCCAAAGTACTTCGCTCTCGAAGAGTCATATTTCCATATAAAGTAGCCATTTCGACAATTTAAGAGTAAATGATTTTTGTTAGATATCAAAACTGTTAACAGATATTTAAAATTGTCTAACAAAGGACAAGGATTAAGCAACGCAAAGGTTCGAATAGCAATCGAACGAATTGTCAACTTTATCAACAATGAAATATGAATGGTACTTCTAGTCTGGATCTATTACTTCACTTGACTTCTTCTTCCACATTCTGCATAAATGTAAGTTTTACTAAAAAGTATGTGAATACAATATTCTAATTCACGACATTCTGAAAAAAAAGTTAGACCTTTTTACTCTGTAAAAAAAAATATTAATGTTTTTAGTGTATTACCTAGAACTGATTTTTTATCGGTATTTTTATAATCTTTTAAATAGTTGCTTTTATCTCAACTCTACTCAACTTTTAAAGTTTCGTCTTGCTTCCTTCCTCATTCGAGTTCAAGGGTTTCATTTTATTTTACTTGCTAATCAGTTCGCACATTGAAACAATTCATCCTTGTCAAGCACACTGTTCACAGTTACACAATATACTCGACTTATGAGAACTTTCGCTTATTTGTATCAAATTCAGAAGTTAAAATACAATGGTGGTTCCAGTTGAAGTTCCAGAAAACAACAACCAGGAATTATATATTCAGTTGAGAAACACTTTTCTGGAAAATTTAAACTCCAATGGAAATTACGGTAAGTTCTGTATACTATATATCTTTCGAATATGTATTTGAACGTATTGTCCTAAAGTAGCGTTGGACAATTGGGAAAAATTATACAAAAAGCCAAACACTAGTGTTATCCCATGAATTGTAGCTCTTTAAAAATAAACCAATTGTAACTTAGACTAATTTAGGCTATTAGTGCAAACTTCAACTGCGATATCTTGCTAATTTAGACAAATTTAGCTGAAAAAATGTAAAGACGAAACTCGTCTTGACGTTTTTGGTGTAACGTTGTTGTTCGATTGGTAAAAGTAAGCATTGAGAGTTATACTTGGAAAATTACCTTTTTCAATATTACCATCCGAGAGATATTTGACACATATTAAAATAAATTAACTGGTTAAATGATGTACCAAGATGCACAACTTTTTTGCATTTCATGGTCTTATCTCCTTTTTATGTTATTGCTGCTTTCAAAATTTCTAGAATTTTTCTATGCAGTGTTATTTATATTTGTAGCCTAAACATTAATTCATTTTCTTATAATTTTTAATTCAAAGCATGTTTGCCTAAAGAAATATTCTTCACTTCCGTTGGATATATTTTATAACTGAATATACAGTGTCGTACAATCTTAACTAAGAAACTATAAGCAAGCAGGTACACAGTTTTATTCAAAGGAATAATCTGATAATACGCAACAATAGGCATTGTGGACGGTTTCTTTTTACCAATAGAAATACAATGAATCATATTTCTCAAAAAGTGTATGGTATTCAAAATAGTATTGAATCTAAAAGAGACATGATCAAACTCTGCTACGGAAAGGAATAAGTCTAGGAAATGTTAGATTCAGTAACCTTTCAGGTTTGTAGCAACTTGGTACGAGTTCCTCACTGGTTAAGTTCTCTTTCTCAGTTTACTGCAACTTTCTTGTATCATTAGAGTTGGATTGCTAAGAAATTATTTAATTAAACTGAACAAGATGAGGTACTTGCGTATTATCGCAACCAGGTTGGCGCGATTTGACGGCATTCAATTTAACCAGTAAGCAAAATAATTTCTTTAAGAAAACCATGTATAACACGTAGGGTTGCCGTAAGTAGTGTCGGCAATTTTTGCGAATTTTGGTTGCCATAAGTAGGTTTGCCAAATTTGGCAATTTATGTGACTTTTGGCCTGGTTGCGTTAATACGTAAGTACCCAAGATGAACATAATTTGAAGAAGGGATAATTGGATCATAAACCTCTATTGTTCTGTGACTACCATTAGATCTTTCAGAAGTTTTGAAAACATACTTAGAACAGATGTAGTATAAGACATTTGGCAACTAATGGCCAAAACATGGTCATTAAAATAAAATCTTGACAAATCTCGACTTGATATAAATCTTACTTTAATAATGAAACAATAAAATTTCAAAATTAAAAACATACAGAACAAATTTTGATTTCCTTCCAGTTTACATTTCTATCCAAAGTAAATGTTAAATAAAATTGTGCGTACAAAATGTATTTATACCCATTATTTTACAATAACTTGCTGCGCTAATGCACATAAACATTTGTAAGATATTTCTCATGGATTTATATAATAAGTATTTTTTATTTTAACAGAGTAGAAAGTTCTTGAATTTTTATTTTTTTTATGAAATTTGGTTCTTGAAAAAAGGATAATGTCCTTGAAAGTCCTTGAATTTTTAAGTGACTACTGATAATCTCTGTTTTGTATTTTTATGTTAAAGTGTAATTTTATGATCTTTGAATTTTCCTAAAAAGGTCCGTGAATTTCCCTAAAAAGGCTCTTGGAAGTTTCCTAAAAAGGTCCTTGAATTTTCTTATAAAGGTCCTTGAAAGTGAATTTTTCTTTTTTTCTATAAGAGTATGATCCTTGTTTAACTGACAAATGTTTTTTATTCAATTTGAGGGTTACGCCTTCCAAGTTTTTTTCTTCCATCTGTAAATATGCCAAAATTCTTCCTAAAAACCTCTGGTAGGCATTCTCTCCTATATATATGGACTATTCTTATTTACCTTGACCTTGCTAATACATTTAGAGGCAGTATAGCTATTGTGTAGTGAACATTTTTACAAACAGTTAGAGTTGATATCAAAGGCGGCCCTAGGTTCATTTTTCAGGGGGGGGGCCATTTTAAACTTTAAGTTCGTAAAATGTATGCACTATGTAACCTAATTATAATAAACTAACTGCTGATTAAATGCTTGATTGCAATGATAAGTGTAGAATTTTCTAAATTAGTAATTTTCATTTGATGCAGAATTAAAAAAGTTAATTTAAGCTTGAATTGCTCTGCTGAAAAATAAGAAAAGAGTAAAACAAAGAAATTACAAAAAATAAAAATAGTTAATAATTGTTTTACAATCACACTTCTTTACTCTTTGAAAGCCTAAAGAACAAAATCCAATTTCCTCTGCTTTGTTTTGGAAAATATGCCTATGACACAGCTCACATCAATGTTTATGTCTCTGTGAGTATGCAACAAGCTAAGTCCTGCTAACCTTTCTTCACCCATTCTAGCTCTTAGCCACGTTTTCAAGCGTCGAAGGGTAGAGAAACTTCATCAGCAACTTCATCAAGCTTCTTCAGCAGAGGCAACGCTAACTGGTAGTGTTGCCAAAATTTTAAGTAACTCGTAAATAGTAGGATATACATATTTGTCACAAGCTCTCATTGTATCTATGGCAGAAGTGGGGAGCTATTCTTCTTTTTTCCATTTCTCTCTCCATAGTGCTAGCTCACTTTCAATCAGAATAACACTCATTTGTGTCAGTCCTAAAATTGGTATGAACTTCTTTAATAAGTTTTAAAGCTCGTTGCTTTCTGATTCTGTTGGCTTTTCCATATCGGAGGTTGGAATCAGTAATCGAAAGCCAAAACAATCCAAATTTTCTTTTGGAAATCTTCCTATTAGGTCTTCAATTATATTATCCAATAAAGGTACGTAAACCGAGATTCTAAAATACTCTTCTGGTATTTGAGTATTTCTTTTTAGAGAAGTATTTAAAAATGCTCTCATTTTTTCTTTTTGAAGACATATTGTAGATATTCGTCACTAATTACTCGAGGTAAAATGATCACGAAATCTTTAAACAACGAATAAAAGTGTTGCTAGTTCAACAGATATTTTCACATTAAATGGCCTGTCTAAACTAGTTATAACAATAACACAGTACCGATTCCATGCCCAAGTGACAAAAGTCACACACTAGTCCAGACATCACGTGTTGAAATTACCCTCGGCGCCATGGTTGCTTAGAAGAGCATGGTTGTTCCAAAAAGGAGCAGAGGCCCCCGGGAAAAAGAAAAAGCGTCGTTTAGGAGGGGGATGGTCACTACCTGTGTACTTGTGTTGTGTACCGGGTATTGTGTCGTGTGTTGTGTACGTAAATACATTTAAAACCAGGGTTTTTTCTGAGGGGGGGGGGGGCTATAATTTTTTGTACTGTAAAGAAAAAATTTACGTTAATGAAATTGTGCTTAAAAATCTGTATTTTCACCGTTTTTTAAACTGGAAATTCTCAAAGAGTTTTGGGATATTTGAAAGGGCTAGGAAGGAAGAGGGAACCCTTCAAGGAGGGGGCCATGGCCCCCATGGCCCCCCCCTTGAAGCCGCCAATGGTTGATATTTAGTTAGCTGTACACTTCTTGCTGCTGCCTATAAAAAAAAAAAAAAAAAAAATTATATTGAGATAATCAAAAATGCTGTTCTGGATAGAACAGTATAAAGTACTGCAGAGGTGCGCTTAGGAAGGTTGCCTTTGTAAGGGTTGATTTTACTCCATTTACAGGGCTGCCACAGGCGACTAAAAAGGCTACTAAAGCGACTATTTTAGTGGCCAGGCGACTATGGCAACTATTTCAATGAAAAAAGGGCCCAAAGCGACTATTTTGAACAAAACCTTCAACTATTTTTGGGCTCAGGCGACTATTTTTTTAAAAATTGGATACTGTCCCTTAGAAGACAGAAAAAAAACGGCACTAAGGTACTAACAATTTTATCAAAATGGTGATTTTTTTTAAGGGGGGGTGGGAGAGCGAACACTACCGAAATAGTTGTCCATATTCGCTGGTAGAGTGATCACTTTGTTAGTCCGACGATAGTAACTTCACGCAAGATTGTTGTTTTTGACGGCAACCGCGGTCATTTTCGCCTACCTGTTAGGTTTCAATGTTTTATCTTTCGCCGTGCAAGGCAACAGCATACACAATTATATTCTCAAATATCAAATTATTTCGCTTTATTTATTCTAAACAAAAATGAATTTGTGGAATTTGCCCCGAACGCCGGAAGAAAGTGCCGTAGTATGGACATTATTGATGTTATTTGACGTTATTTCCGAAATTTGTGTCAGTGTGATGAACAATTTCGCCCTGTTGGTCAATGAATGCAAAATGATTAGAATTTCAATGCTGTAGGTAAAGTTATAAATAATAAAGTAATTTAAATTTTTAAGCAATTTATTTAATTACTCTGAATGTAGCTTAAACAGGGTGGCGTCAGAACCGGGAATTCAGGGAAATGTCAAGGAATTTCGCAAAATTACTCTTTAATCAGGGAATTTTGAAATTTTCGAGTTTCTTTTCTCGCGTACCCCATGGTGGGTGCGGACATCTGTCCCAACTTGCGTCACATGATATATCAGGGTTCCCACGGTCATTGAAAGTCATTAAAAATGCTTAATATTTTTTAACTTGTTTTCAAGGCCTTGAAAGTGCTTGAAAATACTTAGAGGTGCTTAAAAGTCCTTGAAAATGTTTAGAGGTCCTTAAAAGTCCTTAATTTTTACAGATGTTGTCCAACTGCAAAATTTATAAAGATACAACTCGGACTTGTTATCCCCGCGTGACCTCCCTTTTATCTGTATCGTATCAGAATTTTCCGACATATTTGTATTACGCATCCACCAACTTGTAACTTTTTTGGTAGAATATACTTCATTAAAAATTTAAATATAGACATGCCTGAAAACGAATTTTCATAGGTCCTTAAAAACATTAATTTGGTCCTTAAAAGTCATTGATTTTCATTCTGTGATTTGAGTGGGAACCCTGTATATATATAGAGTTTTTATAGTTGGCCGGATCGATTTGGGTGTACGAAGTTTCCGAACTTTTTCTACTCTCAGCAGCTAAGCCAAACCGGCCAATCTCCCCTCCTTGGCCCACAACCACATGTTCCACTTTTTTCTTCTTTTTTTTTTTTTACTTTCTGAAATTATTGTTTTGCTTAGAACAATGATTTACACATTATTTCTGATAGATTTTTGGTTATCCTATAACTTCGCGTCCGCCGGTGTCTTATTGTTAAAAAAAATCTTCAAACTTCAATCTGCCTGCATCCTTTACAGACATGATTTTTTTTCTTCTTGCCTTGCGTTTTTTCTCAACAGAATATATTGGAACCCTAAATTCCTTAATACTATTTCAAATTGATTCCATCATATTTTTTCGTTTTTATTAACCCTTTACAGCATTGTGTTATAGATGTGCAACAAATCTATAGGCATTCATAAGCAAAATGGGTTAGATCCTGTACTTTTTTTTTTTACATTTTATTTAACGTAATTAACTGAAAATGATATGTGTTTTTGATTTATATGTTCAATATAAATCAAACAAAGAATTGAAATATCCTCCTCCCCTTCCATAAAATAAAAAAAGAATCTGAATGCTTTACTGCATACATTTAGGCAAAGGGTTATGGAATTTAAAAAAAAAAGGTCCTTACATTCCCCCCCCCCCCCCTCGCTGCCAAATGCTGCGCTTGTCATGTTTTATGAAAACGATTTTTTGCCTCATTTAATATGTACTTTTGTGGTTAAGATAGTATTTTTGTTGTACAAAATTTTATTTCTGTATATCTATGAGTAATTAATTTTTTATAAGAAGCTGTTAATTTCAAGACTTTCTTTAATGCATTATGTGTTATTTATCTTTTCTCAACTTCCAAATCTAAAACACATAATCATAACACAAAGAAGAAAAATATTGTACTAGTTTTGTTTTTCCTTGAAGTTAACAAGTATGGGTGTAGTTTGTAAATTGGTTTATGCGAATTTTGTATTTTTTTTTCTTTATGTTTTCCGTTCTTTTTTATGCTCTAAAGATGCTTGTTTTGATTTTTAGTCGAAACTTATATTTTGTTGCAATTATACGTTGATAAGTAAATGTAATTCTATATAGGTCAAATGTATATATTTTTAAATTGGCCGTTATTTTCTTTGTTTTCTTAAAATGTTGTTTCGCAAATTCTGTAGCCATTTTGTTAAAAATTTAAAAACTGGCCTTAATGAAATTCGATTACCATTGCCAATGTATAATATAATTGTTTAAACATGATACTTGTTTTTCTGAAAAAAGTTGTTCGACTTTGGAACTTAAAAAAAGTTATCTTGTTTTGTCAATCGATTTTTATCCTCGCTTTTGCGTGAAGTTTAGCTTCTTTTTTTTTTGCTTTGGTGCTGCCTGGGAGTAAGGTCGAGTTGCCAACTTCCATCGCAGTTTATAAATATGGTAGCGCCTCCTCCAAGACACCTGCCTTTTACTGTATGGAATGTAATGTTTTAGACACTATTTTGAATTGAAAGATGAGTGTTTCTGGGTTTTCGTGTTTATGTAAATCAACAGTTTTATTTCGATCTTATGAGAAGTGAGGCTACTATTTTCAACGTCTGAGACTACTATTTTTAATGTGTGAGACTACTATTTTGGCTACTATTTTTAACATTTGAGGCTACTAAAGCAACTATTTTCAAAGCTTATAGTCAGTGGCAGCCCTGCATTTAGAATTAATATATTTAATGAAACTTGGGTACAATATTTACAACAAAGATTTAAGGGAAGGAAATGAACTACGTGGTCGTCCTCTCTGAAATTGCGATGCAGTCTGTGGTTTCTATGCAGAGTTCGCTGATTTTGAAATCACAATCATGTGCACAGCGCATGGAAGCAATATGTTGGTGCTTAGACTATGCACGTGATCGTTAAGTGGAAAAGTAAGAGGCGAATCCCTGTAGTACTATGTAGAATATAAACTTTAAAAGAACCTTACATGGAATAAAGTGCTTATACACAAGGGAAGTAAAATGGTTAGTTGGGGTCAAACAGAACTGAAAGATTTGATATTCCCTTCCTCTTTCCTTAGTGGTAGAAAGAAATAGCTACTGGAAGGGGAATTAAAACACTCGACTCTGGAAAGTTCTGTCAGAAAGTCAAGGGTGCCAATAATATTGTTTCCTCATTTCCTTGTACCTTATTTTATTGCTGATTCATTTTCAGTTCTATGGATTAATTGAACTTTGATAATTTGTAACACAAGTACTATTTTGATAAAAAAAAGTCGCTTCCAGAGAGGAATTCCAGCAACATATAGCTTGTAAACATCTTATTATTATTAATTGTTATTAGTCAAATAGTCAGACCATCTATTCAGCACATGGCCTTTCTTCAAAACGGCAAGTAGGTTAATGCACCAAACGCACTACCTATCTTTGTATATAATAATATATAGACGTCCCATAATCAGTATAACTAAGAAAAGAAATTTGACTGGTTTTTTTATTGATAGTCTACTTGATTTAGTTTGTGAAAGCACCTGACAAATGTTTAATTTATCTGTACCGTCAAACCCTTTTAACGCGAAATTGTTTAACGCGAAGTGAAATCATGTCTCCCTACTTAAAACTTATCATTAATTTATTTGTTTAAAATGAAATTTGGTCAATACAAGCTATTTCGGTGGCACCATCGACTTCGCGTTAACGAGGTTTGACGGTATTACACAAGAGTTAAAATTAAAAGTGAAATTCATCATAAATTCGGAAATATTTACATAAGGTAACAAGAGCAGCTTTTAGGGACTGTCCTATCTATTCATCTAGAATGATGGAAGAAAACCTCGAAAAGCCTCCTGTCGATAATTGATATCAGAATATGTGTCATAATCACTGTCGTCACTTTAAAAACAAACTGCATAGCCTCAAACTCAGATTTTCCCAGGACGGTTGTGGTTTTAGATTTATAACGTCTCACACTTTTAAATGCTTCAGCTTTAATTAAAATGATAAATTATTCTGTTACCCACAAATTCAGAGTTTAGAACAGATTAAATAAGCATTGGTTTTCTTAAGAGATACTGAGTGTAGGTAATTAAATTTTATTTTTTCATTGACAAATTAATCACTTTTCAAAAGCCATAACTTTTTATCCTTTTAGGGAATCATTAATGCAATTTCGGGAAATCACTAATTATATAAATTAAAAATGTTTATTTTTGTCACTACATTAAAAAAAACTATTCAATAAAATGTCTTTGGTTGTTTTCTTTTAGACTGAATGGATTTTATTTTGTAGGGATAGTTGCTGCTTTGTTTCATTATAAAATCTATTTTTGACATATTTTAATTCTTCAAATACATAACCGATTCTGAAACACCTTCAACGTTGAACACCGACCTATTGTTACATCGCAATGAAACCTCTGCACCTTACAAGTACTCATTGTTTAATTTTCCTTGTTAACAGTTTTACTTTCAATGCAAATGCCTCTATTATATACAAAAAAGTGAAGTTGCATGTAATAAACTGTTGCATGCTGTAACTTGTATGCATTTGATTTGTTTTCACATGTGTTTTGATTTGTTTTGCTTTTTTGCATTTCTTATAACTACTATGCAAAAGTCTAACATTTTTCATAATTCAAAACAAAAGTCAATGTTAGTTACATTGCAAAAAATTTAGTGTAAAAACCCAAAATAATGTTGCTTTAAATGTAAAGACTCGTTGACAATGACGAAATTTGAATGGTAGTAAGGATTTTGATGCTGATAATAAAAACGGTAAAATATTTCAAAATATCTTTAAAAAAGTCACTAAGGCTGTAAAAAAAATCCCAACTTGTTATCTTGAAAAAAAAAAAAAATAGCAAGGAAAGTGGCACTAGCTCGAGTACCAGTGCCTTGACACCTAACCAAGTTTTAAAAAAAATTTGATGTTTAATTATTGTTACACATTGCTACGGTATCTCATGTAGCCTCGGTCAGAAAAATCCTAAACAACCCTCAAAAAGTTGGGAAATCTGTAAATGGGCCTTGCAAATTGCATCAGACTCGAATTTGGCATGACCTTTTGCTTCCAATTTGTATTGGTATTAATAATATACTATTTAATATGCTATTTATAATTTTAAAATGACATGTACACTGAAATTACCTTGGTAAATTACTGGTCTCCATTATCCGAACTTGTGGCTGGTACCAAAAATTTTAAAGTTTTATGTCATTATCGTAAATGGGCCGACCAAACGGTATAGTGGTTAGCGTGCTAGCCTCTAGACCGCTAGGTTGCGGGTTCAAGTCCCGTGTTAGGCATAGGTGTTTGTAAATGTATGTTGGCTTGTCCAATGACGAAAGTTTGGCACATTATAGCCCTCGTGTTGCTGACGGTGCCAGATAATCTGAAAACAACCAACCATTATCGTAATGTCAAAGCTACGAAGAACAATTTGGTTCAATCAAACATAGCATTTAAAATGGCATGCCTATAAGAAAGCAAGCAGAGGAACATATTGTGGGATACTAAACGGACGAAATTGATAGACCCATTTCTGATTTAGTTACGGTTTGGGGCTGGTAAATATTATATTACTTCAGTTGTTCTTGTTTAGATTTTCTCTTTTTTGTGAAATTTTGTTGTGTTAGATTCCAAATAAAAAAATAATGCAAGAAAAATTACTGTAATTCTTTCACTATTTCAAAAAGAATACAAAGTTCAGTTTCCTCAGGGTGATTTTAATTTTTACAAACAATTTTGAAATGTTATTGGAAAGCTGTTTATAGATGTTCATAGTAGCATGAATTACAAACTAAATTAACCATTTTTAAAGATATTTGGTGTAGTTGCATGCAGGTTTTGTTCAGATTCTGCAAAGTTTTTTATCTCGATCTTTCTGTAAAGAATTAGCAGAATTTTTCAACCAATATTTATTATTTCAGGTCTTAAGCATATAATACATTATAATATCAGAATCTTTTGTAAATAGATTTTTGGTTGGTTTGCACGCTCAACGACCTATTTTCATGCACAATGATGGCTAATCAGGACGGGACCTACAGCTTAGCGTAGATTCCGATCTACAACAAACATCTATGCCTAAACTGGCATGTGAGGCCAGAGCTCTAACCACACAGCCATCAGGTGGACGTAAATAGATTTTTATTTCCCCCTAACTAATTTATTTTTAAGCAAGGTAGACTTCAGCTTCATTGTTAAGTTTTTGATATCACTTAAATATTGCAAATTTGCTCAAAAGGTAGGAATTATAACGTTCATTTCAATATCGTTAATAAAACCATACATTACCTATCTGCTATCATTAAGTGCATTTAAACGATGAAATGTGCATGTCTAATTTATTTTAAACTGGATAAAACAAAATTTTAGTCGGTCAATTATTTTTCTTTATCAAGACTTATCATTTGTAAATTCAATTCACCTACAAGATTTTTTACCTTGACAGTTTAAATATTCATTTCCATTAGTGTTCAGACACGAACAGTAACCCAACTTCTACTGTCCCAAGAAAAGTGGCAACAAATACTTCTTTAAGTCGTTTTTAGTAGAAATTTAGTCTAGTCAGTGTTTATTCCGGAGTTTAGTTTTCCGTTTTGGCTCTCCAAATAATGTTTCTGCTATCAAGACATGTACAGTTTCATTTTAATCGGATATTCCGAAGCAACTGAATTTTTTATCTATTATACTGTAGTAAAACCGCATCCCCCTGTATTCCCGACTACAGGCGTTAACGCGTATGATTTCAGAAAGGAATACAAGTACAGTGATTGCGATAGTCTTTCGTCAACTATTGCTCTTTGGTTGGAGATTTCCAAGTTTTTTATCTTTCCAGATGCAAACACAGGGGGAAATATCCACTTGAAAGACTAAGACCACCATTCCTCATTGACATTCGGAATGCTCTTAGTAATACAAATCATTGCTATACCGATATTTGTAATGCCTTCATTTAGCTCTTGCACTATAAAATCAAATCTTGAGAGGTCCTGAAACCAAAGGCTAGGTTAAATATAACTTGAATATAATCGGTACTCGTTCATTTACATGTTCAAATCTATAAGCATAACCTAGAACATATTTTCAGCAGGCAAGGAAAGACCAATCCTTTTAACAGGGATGAGATTTTTTTGCCTTTTTCGGATTTTCGATATTTTGCATTTTATGTAAAGTTTCCATCTTTTATTTCGCCTTTTTGTCCCTTTTTCAAGAATCCACGTTTTTTCCAACCGGAACCAGTTTTTCCTGCTAAAAGTATACTTTTTCATGTCTGGGCAAAAGATTTTCCTTCTTCGCTTCCCTTTCCTCGCAAATTACTTCACAAGCGCCTGGCAACCGGGATCACTTCGGCTGTGATTGGTTTCGAATGGAACTGTCCTTCTACGTTTGGGTTATTGGAGTCACGTGACTACCTTGGTGTTTTTGGTTTCTGCGCTTTTTTTGCTTTTTTTAATTTTATATATATATATATATATAGCGGGCAGACAACCAAAACATAAACAATTATTGATCGAATATAAAGCTCTACAGTATCGCTCTTTGACGTAAAACGTTGAAACATTTTCTTATAAAGTATATAATCGGAAAAAAAAACATGTTTAATGGCACATTTGCATTGATTTTTTAATAGCAGATTTGAACTAACTGTTAATTAAGTGTCTAGGTGTTGTATATCCGATTGCACGACATGTATCTCGATTACTGGTATTTTTGGTGCTGAAGCAATTTCCTTATAAATACAATGCTTTGTTCTGATTGAATTGTACATTTTCTGGAAAGAATTGTCTAAGTTAAATAAAATGCTTATTATATCAAATTCGAGTATTTTCACGGGCAACAAAATAAACAGCTTTTATAGTTTTATGCACCTTTTTAATAAATAAATTTGATGTGTAGTTTGTGTGAATGACTTTTTCCTGATTTTTTTATTATAACTGAAATTGGAGAATACTAGAGTACTATGTTTTGAGAACAATATGTGGCATATATTAATTTCTTCCCAAATATTTCAAATATAATTATTATATAGAGTGAGAAATTTAATTTTATCTTTAAAATTGGCAAATCATCTCTTCCGCGTGCTCGTGTTTTTTTTGTTTTTTTTTTTCTAAATTTTTGGTTATTGCCTCCTTCCTCGAACTTTTTTGGCAGATTTTTGGATGTCGTCCCTTCCGCATGATTTTTTAACGAATTTTTGGATTTCATCTTGTTCTCTGACCAATCTCATTCATGGATTCTTAAAACATCTTTCTCGTATAAACTACGCACAATGTTTTTGCTCGCGTATTATTTCAGTCTTTTTTCTTTTTTGGCAATCTCATCCCTGTTTTACTCAGTTCCGAGAATTACACTTGTAAGTTCCGCTAAACAACCAAGCAATTACCAAAACTTTTGTACCCCTCTTCTGTTCACTTTATAATCTTTCATACTTTCCTTTCGAAATTCTTAGTAAAATGTCTCATAAAATTTGCACGTATGATATTCCGCCTACCTAGGACTTATTTACCCTTCGGAACGAATTCCATCTCTTACCCATTATTATTGATATAAGTGAGCCAAATAATCAATTGTCAATTGTTTCTCAACGCGTTTCTGTTAACTGTTCGTGATTCAAATTGTCAATTTAAAAATTTACATTATGAAATATACCCATGAACTTGCAGTAAGTTGAATTAATTGAGACACTAACAATTAGCTTATGTAATGCTTTATCTAAAACGTGTTTGTATTTTAGAAACTATTATCTTGTACATAAACAAGTTTCTGAAACCAACAGTGACCTAATGCTCGGTTACAAGTTAAAGTGTAAAATGACTACTTAGAAATCTGTTGTTCTTATCTAGTTGATTTGATAAAATAGTTGATTTTGGGTAGTTTATCGCGGTTGGAATTCAATGTTTTTCGTTTTTTCTGTTACGATTTGATTTTCTGTCGGTGACAATTCCAAAGTTATCGGGAGTTATAATTAAAATATGATGAATGGAATTTTATTGTTTATGGTAATCGTTAAATATGCTTCAACAGAAACCGTGCGAATTTCGATCATTCGTACTTCAAAGGATTCCTTGTGGCCCTTATAGCACTTTCCGCCCGGTTTGTTGTTTATATATGCAAGTTAATTCTTCAGTGATTATTTAACCACCAAATAACGTATCTAATGATTTGGAACACATTTGTTTCTTAAAATTGGGGGTTTAAAAATATATTCAAAGTATATAAAAAATTATTTGTGAAAATTACTTTGGCATCCAATTTCAAAGTGAGTATGTTGAAAATTGTGACAGTTGCCTGATTCGGTTTTCTTCCATTTGAGGCTTTTCCACTTTGAAAACATCCCCCCGAATGCATTCTTCCTTTCTGTACTTACAACAGTCCAGGTGTTAATGTTACAGTACAGTCATAAAATTAAAACCCTCCATGTGTGTTGCTCACTTTTAGTGACGTGACATTGCTGTCAAAGAAAATTGTACACGTGATTACATTGAATTAATGTCAACACTTTCATTGATCTCTTCCACTCTTAATGAAGTCGTTCCGAAATAAACTTGAATCGCATTTCACCTGTTTCCTTAATTGGTGGTCACATGCCGTCCTTGAATACTGAGTAGATGGGGAAGTCTTGGGTCGATGTTACAATACCTTTTCCTTGTTTTATTTTAAAAATTGTTGTTTTTATCTTCGACTTTTTAGCGAAAACTGCAAAGGGAAAACTTCTGAAAATGATTCGGTGAAATAATTCCTTTCAATTTATTGACCACTGGTCTAGAAGCTGAACGCGTTACTCGATAGCAGATTTAAGTGCCTAACATGCGAGAAATTTCAGGATCGAGCCCGCATTATTAAAACGTGTTGCTTCAATGGTTATTAGGACAATCTCTTGTTATTGTAAGGCAGCTTGATGGGTTTTCTGGTTTCATCTCATGCGAGACACAAATTTTGAACCATTGAGAACTAGAAATGAAAAACGACTTAAATGACAAACAAACAAAAAAATTCAGGAGAGCAGAAAAATTCTAAACACTCGCTTCTGGTACTTAAGGATATTACTTAGTGCCAGACTGAATTTGCATGGAGTTCGTTTTTTGGGCTTTCTCCACTTAGTTTAGCTTGGTCTATAGAACATTTTTCCTTACAAGAAAAAAGATTTTCGATTTTTTTTTTTTTTTTTTTTTTTTTTTTTGTTGGTTTAATTTGTAATAATTGTGATTTAATTTTTCAAAGACTTCTGAGTTAGATTCATCCAATTGGATTCGAATTTGCTTTTATTCAATGAAATATATAAAATAGCCTTAAAATATATTTATGTCGCAGAAGTCTTGATATACGCGCTCACCTAATTGCTGTGTGGTTAGAGCTCTGGCTTCGTATGCCAATGGTGCCGGGTTCGAATTTCGTGTTAGCCATGGATGTTCGTTGTGGTTCGGAATCCGCGCGTTAAGATGTAAGTCCCGGTCTGATTAGCCGCTATTTTGCACAAGTATAGGTCGTTGAGCGCGCAAACTTGATATGCGTATTTAAGATTTTTGTTAACTGAAAGTATTTGATTCTGAAAGATTTGCTTCGCAACACATCGCGCATTTTAATTAAAGTTTTATAGAAATAATTATATTTTGCATTGATAAGTAAAAATATAGATTTGAAATTATAGTTTTTACTAGGGTTGCTTCAGAAAAGTTGTAGATTAATTCCGATTTCAATTTTGTAAATTGCTTTGGTAAAGCAATTTTCACTTTAAAAAAAGCCCAATACATGAATCACATTGGACCTTTGTCGACCAAACGGTATAGTGGTTAGCATGCTAGTTTCTAGACCGCGAGGTTGCGGATTCGAGTCCCGTGTTAGGCATAGGTGTTTGTAAATGTATATTGGCTTGTCTAATGACGAATGTTTCGGCGCATTATAGCCCTCGTGTTGCTGACGGCGCCAGATAATCTGAAAACAACCAACCACATTAGACCTTTTACTTTAGGTCGTTAGAGTACGATCATGGGCGTCGGCAGGTTTATTTCCAAGGGGGTGGGGGCAGAACCTACAAAATGTGATGCAAGAAAGCGAATTTTTGATTTCATCCTTGATTTTCTTAAGTTAATTGGATTTTTATTGAAATGTTAATTGACAGTTATGCATAATTTCAAATATATATATTAAATGGCATTCGGTTTTTTTCTATGAACTTCAATATTATTCTCCATTTTCGAATGCCATAGGTGCGCGTCCATATTTAAAAGTAAGGTTCTGTCTTGTTTAGTCATTATTTTACAAATGGTAGTCGACACAAAGCCTCTATTAAGATAAACTGTTTTGCAAAACATCGATGGGTTTTATCCATATGGTTTTAAAAACTGTGTTTTAGGTGGTTTGGAACTTTTATTCACAACATACTGCAGATTTTGAAGTCTGCGCAACAACTCAAGGTTCAAGCTCGAGGGTTGGCCTGCAGGAGGACGGAGTCCCCTAGTTTATAAAACTAAAGTGTTTTTCCGTCAAACCTTTTTTGTGGAATGCTTCCACCCCTAAAATGTTTCATCTTTGACTTTTATATTTTTCTGGTACTATGTTTCTTAAATTTTATACTGATATGTTCTCCAGTTTGTTTGGCTCAATGTCAACCACGTGTTGCCCTTGCTCCAAAAGTATCAAACCACCCTAATGCAGCAGTGAAAGGTTAAAGTTCTGTATTTTGACAAAACGATTACTGTTCATAAAGGGATTAGGTGGTAAATATCATAGTGAAGTTAAAATTAACAGTTGCTATCAACGTTTTTTGATCTGATCTGGAGAATTGTAACTTTTAATTTTCACTCTTTCAGGACCAATGATGCCAAATGAAGTTATTGCATTCACAAGTTTTTTTAGTAAAACTAAATGCGTTCTTCCGAATTTGATATTTATAAAATTCTCAATTGTTCTTTATGATAATATTTTTTTTTTACCTATACATATCGTTATAACTCTAGCTTGTTCAGAAACAAAGCAAGTTTTAATTGCCTTGGCTTTCTCGAAAGGAATTTTGGTTGGTTGTTTTCAGATTATCTGGCGCCGTCAGCAACACGAGGGCTATAATGCGCCGAAACATTCGTCATTAGACAAGCCAACATACATTTACAAACACCCATGCCTAACACGGGACTCGAACCCGCAACCTCGCGGTCTAGAAGCTAGCACGCTAACCACTATACCGTTTGGTCGGCGAAAGGAATTTTGGAAAACCTATAGGAACGCGGCAGTGGTCCGTCTACAAGTCTGATGTCAAAGCGGCGGAACCTGCAAGCGTATAATATGTTGACTGAGCTTAGGACAGTTTTCCACCCGTCACAGCTCGTTTCTGTTATAGCTAAAACTGTCTTTTTTTTATTTACAATCGTGTTGAACTGGGAGCGTTGGAGAAAAATAACCACATAATATGAAACATATGAACAAGGGAACATGGCAAAAAATTCCTGTAAAAATCGCCGGAATTTTACAATTACGATTCTTCTAGTTATGACCAAAACTTTAGCCAGACCTGCAACTAAAACTATTTGATGAATTTCGGCTATTCGTGTTGTAATCTTCTCAGCTGAACAGGACGTGCATTTTGTAGGTTATAATGCGTACGAGGGTCTGTAGACCCCAGAAATGATCCCGGAGGTTGGGAATCGTAGCCGGGGTAATGACTGATAAAAACGGGTTAACCTTTAACTGCTGTAAGCGGTCTGACAGACCGCGAGTCATTTTTGGTGGAATGCTTCCACCCTCTAAACTATCGCATCTTTAACATTTATATAAATTTTTCTGGTTCTATGTTTCTTAAACTTTAAACTGATGTTCACCAATTAGTTTGGCGCAGTATGGACCATGTGTAGCTCTTGAGCCAAAAACCACAAACCACCCAACCACAGCAGTTAAAGGTTAAAGGATTTCGGATATTCTTCTTTTGCTCTGTTTCAAAAAGCTACTTTTATATTTTAACTTGAACTATCAAAACAGTGCATTAGAAATAACTAAAATTTACTTTTTTTTCATTTAAATTGCAAGTACTTATTAAAAAAAAGTATGTCATATTTACTTTTTATTATTACTTATTTTTAGTATGTTTGCATTTTATTTTATCTGAGATAAAACTAGTAGGTACATATTTTAAATTATGAATATGTCAGTGTTTAAAATGGGGTACAAAAATTTTTTAGCTAAAAAAGGTAAAGTCATAAACATAAAGCTACTTTATACCAATTATCAATTGAAAAAATAATTTTCATAAGTTGCCTTTTCTTTCAGCTTGATGACTAACCTTTCGATAACAAAAAAAATTTATTTTGCAAATTTTTTGTTGAATAACATTTGGGAATTTTAGCCTTTAAGAATGTTCTTAAGCATTTTGCTATAGAAGCATCACAGTCCCCCTTAATCCCTGAAATAAACCTTTTTCTTGTGGTAAAGAAGATTTCTAATTGAAGGAAACAAATCAGGTTTTGATTGCAAATCTATCTCTTCAATATTGCATCATGATATTTACTGTCACTCTTGTATGGAATCTGATATTGTTTGCACTACTTTGCGTTTAAAGTGACAATATTATTATTCACTTTAAAACACCCATTGACCATATCTTTCTCTTCTCAAACATCCCTTTTCCTACAAATTTTCATCTTTGCTTGGTATTGTATTTGTTAAAATTGTTTGCTTCCATCTATTAAAGCATTAAGGATCAATATTAATTAAAATTATTTACCAACTAACAAAACTTCTAATGAGTTTAAAGTCTCGATTTTATTTTCATACCCTTCTTGCTCAGATTTTCATTGACTTCATTACTTGAATTTTTTTTTACCTCTAGCGTTGCATGCTAAAGGTGCCGGGTTCGAATCCCGGGATAGGCATGGAGGTTTGTTGTGGTTCAGGATCACGTTAAGTTGTAGGTCTCGGCCTTATTAGCCATCACTGTGCATAAAAATGGGTCATTGAGCTTATAAACCAACCAACCGACATGTCTTTCACAATTGCCTACTCATAATTAACTTGTAAATAAAATTTGCCCTTTCTTCTTATCTAGATGATTATGAAGAGGCTGATATTGATCGAATCAGGAATGATGACGATTATTGTCGGAGATTCATCAGGCAAAAGAAGAATAATCTACAAAATGCATTGGAGATGGTGGACGAAGCTTTTAGGTGGCGGAAGTCATTTGGTGTAAAAGGTAAATGTTGGATGCGTTTTCATAATTTAATTTAAGAAAGCCTATTTGATTTTAATATTGGAACTTGGCTTTTCATTTACTAGTGACAAATTTGTATATTTTACTATAAAAACTAATTTATCATACTGCTTCTAAATATTAACAAAACAATTATTTTGTTCCAATTAATTTGCAGATGAAAATTTTGTATACAATGAAACTATGTGCATTTATTTTAAATTTATTCTGGGTACTGGAGGTTTTTTTTGTTTGAAAGTGAAAATTTTAGCCAAGATTTGTTTCTTAAACAGTGCCTAATAATTATTAAAAATATTTTTACTTGGCACTATTTAAAAAACTTCCATCTGCCTCTAATTTATAGCCAAAATATTTACAGTAATAGGCTTTTATTTATATTTCAATTATCAATTCAATTTTTGGTCACTTTTTTTGGAGTTGAAAAATCATACTAAACACTATTTATGGTTCCTATACCACTCTTTGAGTCTTGGAGATTTACAATATAAAATTATTTATTGTTAAAAAGGCCTAGTAGCTACTAAAAATTTACAATTATTTCTATGACAAATATTGTCTGTTTCATAAGTTATAAATTTAGACAGTAAAAGTGTAGTAATTGATTTGGCTAATACATATTTTTAAATTTTTGGCAACTTTGGCTTGGTGCCAAGTGATGTTTATGTGTAAACACCTGATGTACACAAAACAGTTGAGCTAATCGTATTTAATTACTTGAGTGTTTAGAATGAATATTGAAAGGATTTTTTTTTCTTTTTGAGTTAGGCTAAGTAGTAATGATTAAAGCATCAAGTGCATTTGGTAAATCTGTACCATTAAAACATATCATAATTATATATAAATGGCATCTTATATAAATTATTCCAAACACATTATTTTCTATTAGCCCCCAGCATTTAATGATTTGTTTTCGGAAAATATTGGTTTAAAATTTTTTTTATAGTGACTCCTATCGTAGTCAATTTAGCAACAAACTATATTAATTTTTAACCTACAGATACAGATACCTTCAACTGAATCGTCATTCAAAATGAATTTGTTTACTGGCCATATTTAGTGCTTTTCTACTGACTACAACTATATTTTTTAAGTAGGACTATCTAAATATCTTGCATTTTATACTGAGAACTGAAAAAGACATCTCTACATTTAGCAAAACTTCCAAAATTGTTTCATCTTAAATTTATCATACAATTATTCTGATATTACGATTCAACATTTAAAGCAATTTTCAGTGCTGATACTTATTAAACTAGGCTACACTTTACTAAGTGCAAAAATAATATAATTGTAATATCCTTATAAAATTAATGAACATATATTTAATCTCTCTTTTATGTGACCTAGATTAAGAACTGATTTAATGCATGCCGTTTACTATATCTTTTTAAAATATTATTTAAATGAAATATGCGTTTCTGCGATACATTAACTGTTATGTTATGAGATAGTATAGTAAAAAGTTATACTTTCATGATTTTTACACTCATTACAACTCATACTTCTACATGCTAGTATGTATTCTGATGATGTCTAACATTTTAGTTTAACAAAGTTATTCAATGCGGATTACGTAGAAATCTTTTAGGGTTAGTGAGCAAGGGACAGATTCCAATATTTTATATAGGCTTAATTTTTATCTCTAGTATTTTAAAACTATATACGGGCAATTAAGTGTTTAAATTCTTGGTTATCTAACACTCATGCAAGTGTTATTTATTTCCTATAACTTTTTCAGATGTTAATATGGGAACGATACCTCTTGAGTTTTATCAAGCAAAGGCTGTCTTTCCTTATAACAAAGATAAAGAAGGCAATCCAATAAGTGAGTATAATTGTTTGATTAAAAAACATATCCTGATACAATTCCAATTTTTAAACTTGCAATTTTTTATCAAACATTTAATAACTTATAAGAACCAAGGTTAAATTAGATTCAGGATAATAACATTATCTGATGGAAAAGTGTATATCAGTTTTTAAATGCTGATGTCTCAATCTTCTAATTCCTACTGTAAGAAATTTCCAGCGAAGTAATTTGAAAATATTTTGAAATAAATTGTTTTATATAAATTCTTAATCTTAAATTAATGTTACAAGTGTTAATAAAGGAATTAAACAAAACATGTTATCTTTAAAATAAAAAAATTATAGCAAAAAGACGGTAATAATCTATTTGTGCTTAAAAAAATCTAAATTCCTGTGCTAAGTTTCTTAAACCTAACTATTAATGCAGTATCAATATTTTCTCCCCAATAATTAAATTCATAAAAAATGCATTGATAAATATCAAAGTTGGTTGACAATTATTGATTCCTTTTGTTATTGTCTGTTTATAGAAATTCTTGAAGAAATTTTTTTAAATGGGAATGATGAATGCTTTTCTTTTCAGTTATGATTTTAGTGCGTTATCATAAAAAAGCTCCAGAGTTTGCCAAAGACTTGAGACGATTTGTTATATATTGGGTGGAGTTGATGGAAGAACAAACTAAAGGAGGTCACATGACCGTTGTAATGAGTTGTGAAGGGGCAGGCCTGAGTAATCTTGTATGTTACATTTTATTTTAATTTCTCTTGAGTATGTTAATAAGTATTAAATGAATGGTGATTAATACCATTTTTATGACATTGTTAAATGGTTAAATTTTGCAATGGCATTTTATTTAAACCTAAAGTGAACTTATTGTGATATCTGTAATGATCTATTCATTAGTATATTAAATGTTGATATATTTATTTTTTTCATTAGCGATATGCTAATATTGCTGCAACTTTCATATTTTTTGGGCCCAAAACTGCAGGTTTTTATATCGGTGGTTATTTTACAAAGAAATACCCTAATCTTGTATTAAAAGAAACAACTATTTCCCAGTTAAATTTTTCGAAAAAATAATTTATCAAACAAAATAGTAAACAAAAAATCATATAAAAAAAAATAAAAAAAATTCATATGAAGTTGAAAATTTAAGTGATGTTGATTATCATCACTAGTCCTCCCAATTCTTTGATGCAGCATGGTAGAAATTAAATCTGTATTCTTATTATAAAAAAAAATTCTGAAAAAATGGTGACACCAGATTGTAAAAATAACTTTATCCTTTTCAAAGAATTCTGTGATTCATACCACTAAAAGAAAAATTGCTTTCACTTTTAGAGATATAGTTGTCACCAATTCAGCAGCTGTAAAAGCAAAAGACTGATATATAATCTAAAAATTCTGTCCCACTCATATGGCTGGCAGCTCTATCCCTAATTTATTCTCTCATGAGCTTTTGTAAGTTGAGGACTTTCAACAGCCTTTTTAAAAAATCCACTTTCGACCTAACCATTTCTAATACTACTTTAAAAAACTGTGTTTCCCTATTAATTGAAATTTTTTCAATTGTTAAAAAGCTGTAACTAAAATTGATTGCTGAATAAAATTGCATTACATATTACAAAATTCAATTATTTAAATTTCCAAAATCTTGTTCATAACTATATTCATAGATATACAGATGCACATTCGTGTGCAAATTCAGATATACAAATAAGTCTGACGGGTGAAAATATTTTACATTTTCTTGGCTTTCTTTAAAATTAATCAATATAAAACCCCAAATATAAAATAGGAGCTTTTTATATTATATGATAATTATATTTTTTCAATCTGCATGAAGCTTTTTCTGCAAAAAATAATTTAAATGAAACTATTTTTCAAGCATTGTGATAGTTATTATTTAGGCTGATTTGAGTCCAGAATAAATTAATTTTCATGTGAATGTCTTGTTTTCCCCCTGTTGTTCCAGTTCATTTCAATAAAAATCCTGGTTAATAAAGATCCCTGTTTTATGAATAGGGATTTAAATAAACAATTTTTAAATATTTGAAAGGCTGATTTGTTTACTAAATAGTGAACTATCCTCAAATTATATTTTTACTTTTTTTTCTTAATTTGATGCATATTTTGGATTCAAATTGAATCTGATAGAGTATTTAAGTGTTAGTTTAAATTTCAAATAGTTAAAGTGTTATTTAAAAACTTTTTTTTTTCTTCTTTTACCCTGAAAAAATATCACAGGAATTTTCATTTAGATTATAATAGGCTTAGTTTTAAGTATTTTAGATATCTTAATTTCTTCTTTTTTCAGGACTTGGACCTTATAAAATTTCTTATTACCTTGTATAGATCTTATTATCCAGATAGCTTAGGTGAGTATTTTGCTTTTTTTCTAATATTTGTAAGTTTTTAAAGTAAAATGCCAATTTTGTTTTACTACTCTATTCCTACTAGATGTTATCTTAATTATGCCTTTCATTAATCCTCAAAACTAAAACTAGATGAAATTTTTTAATCCACTTTGTTTAACACGTTGAGTCCCCTGTCAGCCATCTGTGGCTGACACTGAACTTTCCGTTTAGGCAGTGTCAGCCATCGGTGGCTGACAGTGTAAAATATGATATGAAACTAAAAAATTTATTTTAAGTAATTACTAAAAGTTTATTTAAAATTTACATTATTTTTATGTATTACAGAATTTTGTCATTAAGGCATTTTAATGGATTTTATTGAAACACAGTAAACATATAAAAGGTTGTCCTTCGCAGGTATCACAAAATTTGACTGCTTATTTAGTCATTTTTCTGGCCATTCTTCTACCATATTGTGTCACATTTTTGTTCATAACATATTGCTTTGTCGTAAAAGGAACCTCGGCCACTAGCCGAACGATAAACAGGGGGGGGGGGGGGGAAATCCCTCCTAAAACTTGGAAAAGTCGTTAATCTGGAGAAAAAAATCCTACTCTTTGGTGTTATTTGCTTAACCCAGTTTTCAATTTGTTTCAGAATTATTTGATAGCGTAGACTTGCAGAAAGTTTTCCTTAAAGAAAAAGACTTTTCAAGTTACTGGAAGAATTTGTGCAATCAGGGTTTGGCTATTTATGTGGCTAAAAATAATTAACTCTGCAAATGCAAACATGACTCTGGAAATCTCGGGAATAATTTTTTTTCTGAAAATGAGTATGAACCCTGTTAATATTCCTAAGGAATTTTATTTTTTTTATGAGTGTTCTTCAATTTCTAATTTCTAAAACATTTAGACATGACAGCAATTGTAAGAAATAGTATTTTTTTCAATTGTGGAGCGTGCCAGGAACAAAAAATTTTTAGCTTTTGAGGTGAGAACCTAAAGAAGTTTCCTTTAAAGGACCTCTTGGAAGATATTTAAAAACTTAAAATTTTATTGTTGCAACAATATTTCATGGCAGTGTATCTCTTGGGTAGGTGAGAGGGGAAAGGAAAATATATTGTGTGATACTATCAATTAAGCTTAAGTAAATCTTTGTTTTAAAGTTACATTATGTTTATTACATATCAAAAACAAGAAAGTTATAAAAAATCTATTGCAGAAAAATCAAAACTATAGTACAGAATAAATATAAAAAGTTAGAAAGCCATTGCACACACGCCTTCAGGGCATTGCTACATGAAGGCTGAATGTGCAATACAATCCTAAAAATATAAGAAAAATTATTAGCCAAAACAAATATGAAATTCCGACTGAGTTTCTTCATTAGGGGGCTTGAACCCAGTATGTTAGATTATTTTTTAATATATTTGACTTCCTATCTATCTTGCTCGATGCGTAGGGGTTTGAGTACGATTGATATAATCTATCAGTTGCACTTCAGAAACACATCCATCGAAATCTCGACTGGGTTCAAGCCCCCTGATTAAGAAACTCAGTCAGAATTTCATATTTTAGATTTCATATCTGTTTTTGGCTTCTTAATAGTTGGTTTTGGCTTATAATTTTTCTAATATTTTTAGGATGTTTACTACATACTTATTTTATACATCATAAAAATTCTTAAGTTAATGTATCATCTATAAAAATGTATCATCAGTTGAATACTTTTCTGTTTATTTTGTAAGATATATGGAACGTGATATTCTGAATACACATTATGTTTTAAGTATGACTGGTTTTAAGTATGGACTTTGAAGTTTTAGTCTGGTAAATATAATATAATTGCTTTTTAATTTAATAATTAACTCATGAAATTAGAACCTTTTAAAATCTCTATTTTGTATTTCTAATCATTATACCTGTTTAGCATATGAATGCTGTTAAAATTTTTGTGAATTTTCTATTTTTTTATGATTTCTTTTAATGATTACTTTTTCATTCTAGCTCATATCCTGATTTATGAATTCCCTTGGATATTAAATCGTAAGTATTGTATAACATTAAAATTGATTGCATTAAAATTTTTTGTTTTATGAAAGAGCTAAGTTTAAACTTCTAACGTAGATAATTAAACTGTGCTATTTATACTCGTGCTGGTATGTTGGATAAAAGCAAGCCATTGTTTTGGAAATTTTTTTATTATAAGCCATATTGCAGGTTTGTATCCTAACATGTTAAAAGCGTCTCTTTTTACTTTCAATTGCTGTTTTTCAGTAATTGCTAAAAAACGGCTCTAATAAATTTTTACAAAATCGCCGTGGTAATGCCTCTTAAGGTGTTCTAAACATCCCCACCTCCGAAATGCCCGTAAAAATGCTTTAATGGCGTATAAAGTTGAAAAACAAATGTCTTCAACACAGACTTCTCTTTCTTTTAACATACCTCATTACCAATCGCTTTTTCTTCTCTCTTCAATTTCACTTATAATAAAGGATAATATGAGGATTATCGAGAAGTATATAGCCAAAAGCACCATTTTGGCGAAGTTTTTTTAAAAATACCCATATAAGAATTATCGTAAAAAATATCACCAAACCGGCCATTTTTTCTAAATGAATGATGAAAATATAAAAACGGTAAATGACACAAATCCATGTCAGTATTGTAGTATAATTAAAAGTTGTGCGATGTTCCACACCCCTAGTTGTGTGTGGGATTTTCCTAAAAGGGTTTTCTGCAAACTGTAGCCAGACCCATAAAATTAACCTATTTTAATATGGTGACTGGTTAAGATGAGCTGCTAATACTTTCATTTAGAAGTTGACAATTTCCACCTTACTTTCAATAATAATATCCCTTGTGAAGGGATGAGTTTTTTCCGCCTTATGGCGGAATTCCGCTTTTCTAATTCCTGAAAAAATAATCCGTTTTTTGCGCTTTTTCTATCTCGCAGAATAGTACCTTTTTTTTTTAAAACTGAATCACGAAGCAGCTTCACTTCCAACCAATCAGAAAACTCAACGGTAGCACTCCTGCTCCAAATACAAAAATATGCTGAAATGCATTTTTTTTGTCAGGTTAGCGCCTTAACTCGCATTTTGTACATTATCAAATGCTCTGAAATTTGATCCTTTTGTGTCATTTTTTTTTCTCTTCCCAAAATGTAATTTCCTTCATACTTTTTCATGTTTAGCATAAACTAATAATGCGCTTGATTTCAAGTCTGACATCCACAGAACAATTGTTTATTTATATTGGTATGTAATGCTCGTTTCGCTGATGTAATGTCTGCTATTGCAGACATTTGTGTGGCTATGACTTGCGTTGTTGCTGGAATTTAGGCTGTTTGGTCATTTTCATGGAGTATTACGCCGATATAATAGTTTTTTGCTGAGAATGGTTCCAATATATTTGGTGCTAACGCTGATATTTGCGTTTGTGGGATGGGTCGTTTTCACAGAATGCTACCTTTTTAAAATCTGAGATTTGCACCAATATTATCGAAAAAAATTTAATATTACCGCGATGAATTGCACCGCTATGCTTACGCTATCACCGAGATTTACGTTGTTGTGATGGTAATTTTTGCCAAGTGTTACACCGATACAATAACTGTTATGAGTTGTTCCAGTATATTTGGCTCTAACTTTGATATTTCTGTTGGCGTGAGAGTCATTTTCGCCGAATGCCACTCTATAATAACATCATATATTACCGAAATTTGCACTAATATTACCATAAAAATATCGATATTGCCGATATTGTGGACCCTATACTTAATCCCTAAAATTAATCCCAATTATCATTTTTCTAAATCATCAGTGTTTAAAATTGTAATTTTAACTGCAATTGTATGTAATATTGTTTGTGGAGACTTTGTTTTATCGAACAAGCTTAATAATATAAATACTAGTTTAAATTTAAATATTGTTTTTTTAAGGCTTAGAATATAACTTAAAAATTTAGAAAACTGTTTTCAACTTAATTTGCCTGTTATGTGTCAATATAGTATAATTGCTTAAAGTTGCTTGACTTGTTGAAAATGTGAAGTTTTTTTGCCGGTTTTCATCGCTTTCACAAAAAATTTGCCTTTTTTTTTTGCTTTGGAGCTATACTATGTCTGAGGACAGCACTAAGTGCACCCCTACGTCTAGGTGCCGGTATTTTGAGCCATTTTTACTCACAGACGGTGCAGTGTCATAAATGCGCATGTAAAACAAATGCTCGCACAAAACAAAATTATAGCTTAAAATGTGTTTTACGCATAAAATTTTTGAATTTTTGTTTTCAACTTTTTGGTTTTTTACCTAACTTATCTGCGCTTAACAGATAAAATGCAATTTTATTCAGAAAGAAAGATAATCTATTCTTCTAATGACGTAGACTTCCAAATTTTTTAGTTCTTTAATTTGAAGTAAGCTGTATCCCTATTTTGAGATTACTACTTTAGGGTAAGAACTAATGTTTTTTATCGGTAAAGATGGAATGGTCTTTTAGTTCCTTTTTGTGACGGGCTATGTCATAATCTGGCATTCATTCAATTTTAAAAGAAATTTTTTATGATTGTTAAACTAAATCTGATGATCATCACACCTTTTGTGTGATGTTTATGTCCTACAAGTAAAAGCATTTGCACACTTGTCAACTATTTAGTGCTTTTGATTAAATAACTTCCAAAGGCCCTCAATTGGTAACTACTACAGTTTCACCGAGTGAAAATCATAAATCCAAATCGAACTGAAGTTTGAGCATTGAATGGAAACCAAAATGGTATCTTTGCCTTAGATAAAATTTTAGTATTTACTTTTTCATTTTAATATTTTATTTGCATAATACTCAATTAAAAGCTTTAGCTTATAATATTTACTAATTTCGCTAAATTTGCATTTTGATGTTTAATAGCAGAAATTGGTACTCTATTCATGTTATACGATATGCCTTAAATTACCAGCTGACAAGAGGGGGTGGTTATATACAGGGGGAACTCTAATGCATTCACATGGATTCCACCTTTTTTAGTCTTTCCACTTTTTTACAATTTTATTATTTTTAGTGGACTTTATAAGACTTTATCAGATTAAATTTGCCTCAACCTCCCCCTCCCACAAAAAAAAAATTCTTCTTTCACCACTGTTTGGTACACACACTAGTAAACAAATATATTCTTATTCAGCTATTTTGGTAGTTCAAAATAACACTGTTTACATTTTGAATGTTTTATGACTATATATGTATTAGTCAAATATGTATTTTATAATAAATCTTGCATGTATTTGTATAGCTGCTTGGAAAATAATAAAAGCTTGGCTTCCTGAAGATTTTGTGGAAAAGATCAAATTTGTGAGTAAAACTAGCATTCGAGACTACATTACTGAAGATAATCTTCCTGTGGACATGGGTGGAACTGTAAGTATTCGATGACTTAATTTTGGCTTAGTTTCCTAACTTGTTATTTGTCTTCTATTAAAGTGATACTTGATAAATGTAAATATTTTGTCTATTTTTAGGATACTTCAGAATATCAACCTCCCACAGAAGAAGACATGAAGAATGCCAGAAATGCAACTGAAGCCAAGCGTGTAAGTATAACTGCATAACTTTGTAATCTTGTATATCTTGGATTAAAATGCATCAATTTACAAAATCTGTCCCATTTTCAGGGACAAGGTGCCAAAAAGAAAATAAGTAAAATGAATATACAAATGTCTTGCTCATTTCCTGGCAAGGGGGAGAGGGGAATAAACAGATTAAATTAAAAATGCTATTTTATCCTGTATACCCTAATTTCCTTTTTAAAAAATTTTCATGTATTCCTAAGAGCTAGTATGAGTTCCCCCCCCCCCCCCAAAGAGTTTAAAATTACTGGAGTAAATTAGTGTAAAAAAGAAATAATTATTCATGACCACAGCAAAAGTAATATATTTTGTTTACTTTTTGAAACAATTTAACAACTTTAGCATGTTTCTGAACCATTTGCTTATGATATTTATCACTTCTGAAAACATAACTTCACAGAATTATAAATATTTAAAAGCAAACCATACTTTTAAAGCTTTGGTAAATATTGGAAATTTTTTATCAGAGATGGTCAAATTTTCTTTCCACGATGAATAAATTCATCTTTTGAAATATTCTGCTAGATTTTTTTCCCCAATGGCACAGATGTAACCTTTTTGAGCTTATTATGTAGTTTACAAGGCTATTATTGCAAATGATGTACTATAAACAAGCATTATCGGACTTATTTCCCTAAAATCCAATTTTTAGTTATTCAGAATCATATTTTCTATTTGTCTTAATTAAATTTAATAGAAGTTAATGTGTGTTTTTAACAGCCACTAATTCATAAAGCAGATGAGAAAAATTCTTTTAACAAGTAAAAATTAAACCAACTCTGGTTTGAAATTAACATTAAAATTTACAATTGTTTATTTCTATCCCCTGTTAATAATATAACATCTCTACTCTATTTTGTTTTAATATCTTATGGAAAATGCTAGTCATTTTTAATTTCTACTATTTATATATTTTTCTTTAATATCCTCAAAAAATTTTGTTTATAAATAATTTCAAATGTTGCTTCCAAATCATTAAACATACTGATATCACCCACAGTTTAGGAGTATTAATTTATTTACAAATTATAAAATTCCTTCATAAATTATCCAATAGTTGGTATTTTTTATTAATTTTAACTGTAAAAAAAGTATCATTTTCAGCTGATTTTTTGTTTGCTTTATCATGTCTGTAGTAGGAATTAAAGTATTGAACAATATAAATTAGTTTACTGTGTTATATTTTTTCATTTTAATGATCTATATATTATCTATTTATATTTTTACAAAAATGCAAAGTATATCTTGTTTAAAAGTTGAACTAAATTGTGTCTTTTTAAATTTAGACATTAGAGACTATAGCATGTAGAAACTTTTTATAACTAAGTGTTTACCCTAGGATATATAGATAATATGGCTGGCAAAAAAATATTAAGATTGACAGTATTTAAAATATTTTTAAAAAAAAAATTCTTTTAATTCACTACATAAATATTGAAGAAATAAACTTTTGTTTCTTAAATTTAAAATTTTAGATGACATATATACCCATTTTTTTTATAGATTTAAATATTTAATTTAAATAGTGCACAAACATTTTGATAACTTAGTTAAATTGCATACCTTAAGTTGTGCTATTTCAGTATTTTTTTTTTTTAACTTAATTTGTTGTTCTAAACTTGCACATAGAAAAACCACTCACAACTTTGTGATAATTGATTGCATGGTGTGAATGTAAATTATGAATGTAGTCGAACTGAACAAATGTTTCTGGAAAAGTGTAATTTCTTAAACTTGATTCCCAACATGCATCTTTTGTACTAATAGCTCTTGATTTTCATTACATTTAACCATCTGAAATAATACTGAGAATAAAACATCGTTTTATGCAACATTTCTGCCCAATAATTTACTTTTCATAACAAATGCTCTTCTATTAGGTACATTTCTCTCATAACCCCGACTCATTAAGTGGTCTTAAAGGTGTAAGTATGACCTATTTTTCCCATTAAGCATGCATAATAGAAAGACTAAATTTCTATGCACATTAGAAACACTTGGACAGCCTAACCTCACTTGTAATCCTTAACTAGTTCAAATTGTTATAAAAATTATCATTTATCAATTGCACTTTTTCCATCTTTAGATGACTTATAATATTTTTCAATTTAGATAACTTCTTTAGTTTATGAGTAACCAATTTATTTTTAAATGTAAATATCTAGCTGTATACTTATTCAGATATTGATACCTAATATTTAAATCTACTTTTTTTACTGCAAGTGTTTGTTTTTATTATGTTAGAGTTCAATGTGAGTTTGGATGATTTTCTTTGACAATCATATTACCTATGTTTTCATCAAACTAAGCTGCTAATTATAATGTAAATTCAGTAGATTTGTTGGCCTAAAATATTAACCTGCTATTTCAATTCCTAGTACTTATACCTTTTTTGTTTCAATTTTGTTTGTTGCCTATAACTGTACTAAATTTTTTTAAAAAACCTTACTTGAAGTTAATTTTTTATTCATTGCTTAAAAAACTTGTTTCAAAATGAATATTTTTTCTTAGTTGTCATGGAAAAATTGTTTTTAAAGTACTTGTTGGGAAAAAAATTCACATTTTATAAATATAATTTTAATTTATAAATTTGCTTTTGTTTACCTTGCAATTCAATTCGAAAGGGAAATTGACTGGAAATAAGAAAATAGTTGATTTTCTTGTATGTTTATTAAAATTCTTAAATTTTTGATGAAAAGTTGTTTCCCAAACAATTTTTTTAAATATTATTTTACAAATTATAAATACTTTTTGGAATTTAGTCTAGCAAATCTAATAATATGAAGATAAAAATAATACAATTTACTAAGTGTTCACTTCAATCTTTCTAGCAATATGAAAAGTTGGACTAATTATAAACTTATTTTGGAACATACATATGCTTTATGAAAAGTGTTATTGCAAAGCAATTTTTAAATTATGTTTTATATAATCCTATTAATTTTTTTTATATTTCCTTCCTATCCAATTTGAACCTAAAGGTGATTAACAATCAAGAAGTTTTCTACAATTGCAAAGTAAGCTTCTACCTCTGGTAGATGTAGAATTATAAGCTTTGCTTTGCAGTAGTTTGCTTCGTTTTACCCTTAGTCGCATATTGCATGTCATAAGAGTATCTTTGATGTATTTCTGATTGATAAAGTTATGTATAAAAATATTACAAAATTATCAGCAAAGCTATATAACTTGCTTAGAGAAACATATAAAAATGTATTAAATGCATGATTTTACTGAACTTTATATAATATCAGATTATATGAGAAAGAAAGAAATAATTGCATGCGATTGAATGAAAAAATAACATTTACCCCAATATACAATGTTTTCATTTTTTTTTTTAAATATATATTTTCTTGAATTTTATTGTATAACCTATTGTTAAGCAATATTAAAAAAGTTTTGTTGCCAATAGTTTATTTTGAAGTTTAACAGCTGTATTTGTCTGCAGGTAGCAACTGAAAATGGAATCAATCGACCAAGCCAAGTCGTTATTACTGATGACTATACGGTTATTGGTGGAATTCTAAAAATTAGGTGAGCTATCTTTTTTAATAAAATTCTATAAAAATGTAAGATTATTTTCACGCAAACTAGCTTACAAACTTGCCTTTACAGCCCAGCTACTGTTCTACTTTTTAACCCACCATCTGAAAATACAACTAATGATGTGATAATTAAACTATCCTGTGTCTCTGACAAGACCATTTCTTACAAGGTATGTTAATTGTTTCTTTTATTAAAATATTTGCATATTAAAATAACGTGATTATATATTCTTAAATGCTATACTTAAAATAATTCTTGTTTTAAAGGTTAAAACAAACAACATTGAAAGTTATAGAGTGAAACCTTCTCTAGGAATTATTGAACCTGGTAACAGTATTGAAATAAACGTTGTACTTCTATCAGGTAAATTACTTTTATATATTTCTAATGATTTTAAGGTATAAAATTTCAGACAAAATACAGTTGCATAAATATAAACTGTTGTATTGCATATGGTAGTATTGTCACATGGGAAGTACAATGATGCACCCTGCAAAAAGTGGAATTTTCAAGAAACAAAAAAAAAAAATATTTCACTGTAAACTTAGTGATGCCTATCAAGTTGGAATTAGCATAATATTGTTTCAATAAGTGTTACAGTTCAGTCTTTGTTCTCCTCAGTATGCTAGATATCCCTTGACACAATTGGTACCTTGACTCAGTTTTTACAAATTTTCACTTGCATTATTGTTCCATTATGGTGATGATATATATATTATTAGCTTTGATTTATCTTTTATCTATTTTTATAAAAGTATTCTACTAAACCATTTTTTATAACTTGAGAGTAATCTTAATTTTTATTTTTATTCAGAATTTACGTATTTATTTTGTAAAAGTTTCAAATGAATTAACTATATCTTTTGCATTTATTTCTCATTGCATTTACTCATTTGGGACAAAAATTTAGGGCAGTTAATTTTAGATTTTTGATCACTGGTGACACTATATGATAATTAAAAATTACTTGTTATAAATTATCAAATGTAGCACAAACTGGATTTTCATTTATGAGTAATATAGTATTATTAGTAATATAGTATGTACTGTTAATTGTTTATTCTGCTTGGCTTTCTTGACTATCTTTATGATTATGTCCCTCTAAGCAAATGCACTGAACCGCTGCATCCAGATTTTTTTTTATATATATACGTATGTTTTATGCAAAATATGAATGGAGCAATATTCATGAACACTGATTTATTATGTTTCAGGCTACCAGCCACAACTTTCAGACAAGTTCCTGATAATGGCCATGGAAATTGCAGACCCGACACTTTCTATCCCTGCTTTGAATAATGTGTGGAAAAACTCTTCTTCGAGATTAGTCTCTGATCACAAGTAAGACTACTACTGTCCCCACGCATGTTTTAACATAGCAGTGTTAAATGGATATAGTTATAAATGTTGTCTTTGATTTTACAAGGTTGAAATGTGTAATAAAGAAGGATGACCAGGCACCCAAAGAAGAATCTGACTTGGAAAAGTCTCTGAAAAGCATTAATCATGTTTTAAGTAATGTAGAAAAGAAGGTAAATTCTTTAGTTTTTAAATACATTTATTATTGTAGCATATTTTATTTACTTTTGCCTCAGTTTAAAATCATTGTACTTGGTGCACAGTTGAAATAACCAAGTGTTTAATAATTTCGGTTAAAAAAAACTATGCTATTCCCCGAGTGTTCAATGCAGGGCTAAGTTAATTTTTTAAACATTTTAAATTTTGTGCATGGCATATTGAATATTGCCACTATTGTATTTTAATTATTATACTTCATTTTGATTTCTATGTTTTCTCCAAGCTTGTTAAAGTACTTGCTTAGCATTCTAATTCTAACTAAATTTCTTAATTTGAACTTTGTGATAAAATTGAAAGCCCTTTGTTTTGGCTTATGAAATTTCTAAAGTCAATTGCTCTAACCTATCCTGGCTTTAATAGTGTATAAATATTATAACATATCCCAATGAAATTTAATATTGTGAAATTAATTTTTCTTCCATTCTAATGAAAGCATTTTACTATTAATTATTTTAAATATTTTTCTCTTATAGTTACAGTCTCTTGAAGCCAGACAAACCTCGTTACACTTCAAGCAAACTCTGACACTGTGCCTTACTGTTTTCTTAATTTTTATATTTTTGTGTCGAATGTTCATGGACACAGGATTTTCTTGGCCGTCTGCTATTCCCAAGCTTGAATTGTAGCTGAAAGGAAGTTAGATACATGATGCCTTGCAGAAAGCCTTCATTATATAAATTTTATATTAGAAACTTATATACAGCTAATGAGTTGAATCAAAATATCAGAAGCTCATTTGTGTAGCTAAAGCAAGAAGATGAAAAACTATTAAATGTTCTTTGTTATGGTTCAATATTTCGAATTCTTTTAACATTCCTGTTTTCTGGGTCTAGTATGTTATACCGTACTTTGGAAATGAATCTAGAAAATTTAAGAACAAATATGAAAAAGATATATGGCAACTCTTAATGCTATTTTTCTAGTGCTGGTATTTGATGTGTTCCAAGTGTATTGCTGATTTGATCAGTAGGAAGCCATGAGTAGATTGATACAATGTATTGCCTCAATTTTACAAGTTATGTTGTGTATCTGAATTTTTATAAAGTTCTATTTTATAGATATTTAACATGTTTTCAAATAAATTTATAACAATGTTTACTAAGTTTTCGAATGAAAATTGTCACTTCTTTTTGCTGTTAATTTTTAATGATTTACATAATATATTTTGAAATAAAAGATAATATTTTTATAAAATCGTATTTGTAATTTTATTGCAATATTTAGTTTAGTAATTGCTACATATAACTACTCGCTCACTTACTGCCACTACATAGCAAATAATTTTAATGTACATAATGAAGGTATTTAGCAAATTTTCAAGAATTAAAAGATTTAATGTTTAATTTAAAGCGAGTTATGTTTTTTTTTTTTTGTTTTTTTTTTTAATTCTGGTTTTACAAACTAATTGTTGTAAAATCTTAAAAATTGCACTCCATGTTTTACAAAATATGTATTGATATCTTTTTCATTTTTTCCCACAACTAAACTTTTTTATGCACTGAATTTACCATATTATTTGGTTTATTTTGGCATTATGCTGGCTTAAACGTACAAGGTTTTTAAAGGTTAACATATATTTTCTTGTCAGATTCATGGTATGACTTGCATAAATTTCTTCTGCAACTTGTTATGCAAAGTTTTTTTCTACAATTATTTAATCATGAGTTTGGACCACAAAACTTTAGGAACTAAATTATTAGAGATAGCCTAAGATTTTGTGATATTCTACTTTCACAAGCGTATTTGGGGGTGAATTTAATCCATTTCTCTTGTATCTTTGATTTGCAAGAAACAAATGTTTGGCGCAGCATAGCCAATATTGGCACTTGTGCCATAAAAACCAACCTATTCTTTTGTAACCTTTTTTTTATATATAAGTATAATCTGTCTACTATTTTGACAATGAGATTTTCCCTACCATGAATTAAAGCTACTTGGATTATTAAATGGAATAATATTTATGATTAGTGCAGTGCTTTAAGGCTTATCAAACCTAAACCATGTCTACTCGTGTGTTCAGTACTTAAAACCGTTAGCTACAAAAGTTCTAACTTCCTGGCTGCTTCTGAGGCTCGAACCAACGTCGGGGCTTTCCCGTAGAATACCTCGGCTACGTGATCAACCGGGTATTTGATTTCAGCTACAAGTTTCTTTCCAACAGTCGACGGGATAATACGTAGGTACTTATTTTTTAGTTGCATTGAATTCAGTCATTTAAATGACTTGTAAACATTAAATAATAATACTACAAGCTATTAATCGATTGAAAAAAATATGACAACTACATCAAGGGCTGTTACATAATTGAATAACTTGTTTTTATTTATTTATTTATTTATTTATTTATTACTTGAACAATATAAAGGATGTGGGGTTTCAGCATTTCTCTTACTTTAAATCAAATTATTCTTTAACTTACAAAAGGGACTGGCAATGAGATCCATAATTCATCATTGAAGGTGGTTTGAGGGGAAATCAACATTTCTATCGACTGGAAGCAACGTTTACCAGTTTCGAATTTTTAATCTAATGGATAAGTTATGATTTTACTTATTTTTATTTTATTTACTTTTTTAATAATTTGTCAGAATATTTAATACATTTCAGCAACTTGTGTTATTTCTTTACTTTAAAAAACAATTTTAAACTTTAAAACATTTATCTGTTAAATTTCAAATTAACATCTAACTCGTAGAGTTGCAATTTATTTTTATGGATCAACCTTCTTACAATTATAACGTAGGCATACGAGAAAAATTGACTTAAAAATATGATATTGATACAATCTTTTTTGAAGTGGGAAATCGAATAGTTGTTTCAGTAATAAATTCTTTAATTATGTACCGTAATGATAAATACTCCAGGTAAAATGGAAATTAAAAACTTTATCTATCGTTGTTTACCTTTGAGATAAAAAGTCGCTAAAAAAAACTGCATACTTTTAACAATTTGTAATATAGTAAAGGAGCATTTAAAAAAATCTTACTCTTCTCAATTCGCTATGTATTTAGAAATCTTTTTCCCTAGAACAATAATAACTGTTTAAAATAAGACTTTTCTTGGATATTCCTATTTCTATACGAAATTTAAAATTATATATATGTAGTTATCCTACACAAATAACTTTTTATTGAGTAGTACCTGTAAATATATTATCCAAGTTTCCTGAGAATGCAGCTTCCTTCTCATCTGCAATGCATTGAGCACCTACCTGTGTTCATTTTTTATTCCTTACAATCGGCAGGCTTTTAGATTGGTATAAACGGATCAACGAATTTAGCAGCATAATTTCTACAGAAGTTCTCTTTGTATAGTTTCTATCTGCATTCTCGTGCTATATGGAAACGTTGAGACTTCAATGTGCTTTTGTGAAATGTACTAAAAGTTATCATATATCCCTGTTAATTCCTCGGATAATTTCCACAGGCGACGGGCTTTTGCTTCATCTCTGGCTGAACGCGAGGTCCACGTTGGTTTGCAGTCCACAAAATACTCTCCGGAGGCATTCTGAACTTCATCACTCACTGCCAAGTAGATTGAGGTTTGTGCACCACTTTTACAAGTTTTTAAAAAAGGGTAAATAACTGGAACGATCAAGTATTTTATGAACCACTGAGAGTTTCGTGCAATAGCTGTTCTCACTCCTCCAGGATGTAAAGCGTTAACCGTAACACCACTTCCTTTCAGTCTCTTGGCCAATTCCTTGACAAAAAGAATGTTGGCCAACTTGGTGCTGCAATATATCCAGTAAGGATGCCTGGTGTACTTCTCGCAATTCAAGTTGTCCAAGTCGAGTTTTGCCCAAAGGTGCGTAACGGACGATACTACAACAATGCGGGACGGTGCAGACTTCTTCAACAAGTCCAGGAGCAGATGTGTCAACAGGAATGGACCAAAATGGTTCGTAACAAACTGCAGCTCTAAATTGTCTTTGGTCAGATGCAATCCGGGACTTGGTGTCACACCCGCGTTATGTATGAGGACATCCAGGCGTTGCTCTGTCGCATTTATGGACGAGGCAAATTTTCTGACAGAATCTAAAGATGACAAATCTAGTTGGCGCACCACTACGTTTGTATTGCCAGTAGCACTAATAATTGCATCTGCTGCTTTTGTACCTCGTTCTACGCTCCGGCAAGCGAGAATAACTCTGCCTTTACGCGCCGCCAAATCTTTCGCAGTTTCAAATCCGATTCCAGAATTGGCACCAGTCACTACAATCACTTTTCCTTCCATTGTATTTGTAGACCTGCAAACTCCACATGATAACTTCAAATACAGCTTTAACACTATGAAAAATATTACTGGTATCAACAGCAGAAAGATGCTCATACTCTTCTTTTTCGTAAGTCGGCATTCAACAAATAGCAGGGATCACACCGATGTCGGAATGTTTCTTAACATTGACTGATTAAAAATTCAATTGCGTACTTTCTCCTCATGGAGAAAGCTTTTATTAGAGACCTCTTGTGATGGAAAGTAGGTCGTACATACACTGAGCTTTATTTAAAGTTTCATTTTGTAGATTACTTAAGAGATTGAGTGTTGACTCTCACATAAAGAAATCGGAACATGTCTCTGTGGGAGATGTTTGATTTTTATCTCCCGTGGATTGACAAACTATTTAAAAAGAAGGAAGTACTTAAAACAACCTCTTTCTCTATTTGAATTGAGTTATGCAATTGAGTAAAAGATTTTCCGAGGTGCTTTTAAACGTTATTTTCCAATCGTCTGTTATACTTGATATTTCTTCGAATGGTATTTTTTCTATTCCTTGAATATGTCGTGCTCTATAATATGAATCGTTTCTAATTCAACTAAAGTAAAAATTGATATAGAGTACCTTATCGCGGAAGAATGCATACATAGTTCAATTAAATATTGCACTGTAAACGTTAATTGTGTTATTGTAGATTATTTAAAAGATTACTCTCGTTTAAGGAAAACGGAATACCTCTCAATGGGAGATGTTTAATTTTCATCTCTTGTCGATTGTTAAACAATTTAAAGAGCAGGAAGTACCTAAAGAGTTTTCTCTATTCGAATTTAATTATGCAGCAAAAGGATAAAATATTTTCTTGTAGTTGTTTTTAAAGAATGCAAATTAAACTTAAATGAGTCCGTGTCGATTCTCTTTGTCTTTGCACTCCAGTGGCGCCTCTCAGGCGCCACACGATTGGATGCCAAACCACGAGAGGACCATTAGGTGTGATGCGGAAATTCGATGCAAGGCCAATGACTGTTTAGTTTCTATGAAGAAAATCCATAAACACCAACCGAACCTAAAATGTCTCGAGTTGTTGATTCCTCAGCGCGAAAAAGGCCTGGAGTGCAAAGGGTTAAATAGAAATCGAGCATCTTGTCCCAGAAAATTATACGTATATATTCAACGTAACAATTCAATTTCGCACTGTAAACTTGTTGCTATAATCATTACTTTGTTGAGGCTTATAATGAATTACTAAGTATATTCAACAAAATCGTGTAACATATACAAAGAGTTTAAAAAAATTGCCATAGTTAGAATGTTAACTGTTCGAAAACTTTTTTTAAGTAAAGTTTGTATCCCAACAAAAACATCTCTGTAAAAATGAACACCAAGTTCTTCATACAGTAGTTATGGCCGTGAGTATTGGGATCTAAAGTTGGGCCAAGTGTAATGTTGTTGTAAATTACAGGAAAATTAGTAATTAGAAAGATTTTCTTCTCAAAGTCAAAATTCCCCTTCATAGGCCTCAATATCCAGTTACAAAAATGTTGTGACATTTTACCATTACGTATTCTGGATCACTTGTTGGCTGTGTTGGTGTTGCTGCGCGTAATGGTCAAATTCACACAAGCATTTTTGTAGCTGGATATTGAGGCCTGTATGAAGGGGAATTTTGACTTTGAAAAGAAAATCTTACTAATTACTAATTTTCATTGCCCGTTATTTACAACAACGTTAAACTTGGCCCTACTTTAGATCCCAATACTTTTCGCGGCCATAGCTATTGCATGAAAAACTTTGCGTTTATTTACAGAGATGTTTTTATTGCGATTTCACTTCTTTTTTACGGTACTAATTTTAATTTTATTACTTAGATTGCATACCGATAGCTAGTTTAAAAAAGTTTAGTTTCCATAAGTTTTAAACTTGCAAGAAAACTAACTTCCTGGGTTGAAAGGGTTAAGTATACATCTTTTTTTGCTACTTATTATACACTCGATTGTTGACGAACTTTTTGTTGGCCGTCAGCTACTTTAGGATTACCCGACAACTTTAGTCTTTTAATTTAAATTATTATTTGGTTTTAAGAAAGCTTTTAAAAAACCATTCTCAGCTAAGTCCAATTAGCGGGATTTTTTCTAAGAATTCAATTTACCGGGTCACAGTAGTCTATGAAGTATTTATACATTTAATGTGACTGATGATAATATAAAATTATTTTAGGCAAAGTATGAATTATTAGAATTATTATATACTTTCCCTAAGCATTGTATATAATATCTAGGCATTCTATAGAATGACAAAGGCTACAAAATGAAAACATTACTTTTATTTATACAGTTTGTGATGTTGAGCTTGAAACTATATGCCAATGAAAATCAGAACTATATTTTGGTAGCCGTGTTTATGAAATATGAGTTTTAAAACGCGCACTCCTTACTATTTAAAGTTTTACAAGTACAAACTAATTTTTTTTTTTTTTTTTTTTTTTTAAACAAGGGATTTGGAGAGTGAGATGCCGCAACGACTGCCCGAAATAGGTAGGGGTATTTTGTAAGACTCAATTGGCCGTAATACCAACGAAATAGGTCATAATTTTTCCTTTTAGAGCGCGAAGTGCGCGCACACCTTTTTAAGGAGTTTTACAATATCAAGTGATTAAAAAAAGTATTTTTTTTGGGGGGGGGGGGTGAAATGTCTCAAGCGACTACCTAAAATAGGTAGGGATATTTTTTTAGGTTTAATTGACTGAAATGTCAACAAAATAAGTTGTACTTCTTCTAACCTCCTTGACTTCTTCGTTTTAGGATGCAAAGCGTGCGCAGTGCGCACACCTTACATTTTAGAGTTTTTTAGCAAGTGATTAAAAATATAAATATTGCAGAAGGGTAAAATATATTTATAGGTGTGCAATAAAAGTCACGTGCTTTTCTACGTGATATTCGAAATGAATTAGAAAAGTATTTCATACTTAGCCGGTTTCTAATGTGCCATTCTATAGAATGGAATAGGATAGCTGCTAGTATAACCTTTTTTTATTTCTCAAAGCTAATTGCATAGCCTTTAGGCATTAAATACTTTATTTTATATTTTAAAATTGCATCTTCATCTAATTTTTATCCACTTTGCAGGGCTAATCAACTAGTTTGTGAAATTGTTAGTCTCTTACATGCATTCGCAAAATTTTAATTTTTGAAAATTCAAATTGTTTTTTTGTTTTTTTCTAATTAAAAAAATCAAGTACGTTGTGTTGGATATCTAAGAAAAGCTACGATTAGGCTGATCTTAAAACTGTAACACAAATCCAACTTTTTGTGAGTTTATATAATAATTCTTCAAAAAATGTGTTTACAAAAATCTCTAAAGCATTCACTTGAATCTTTGCAAGAGCGCAATTCGTGGAGGAATTGCCTAAACTCTAAATAATTAAACATCGGTTTTCTTAAGATTTCGCAACTATAAAAGCTGATAGTTAAAAGCGAATATTCACACGCTGAGTGTTCTGTATATTAATGTGATTGTACGCATTGCACTTGTCCTTTTTTTATTTAAATTTAATGAAAAATTTCATTATTTAAAAAAATAATTATAATCTTATCTTAGAAGTTTCTTATCGAAAGCATTTGAAATTCAAGCTACAATTTTCTTGTAAACTATCATTGAATTAAAAAAAAAAATTAGCTTTGTGCTATTTGAAAAAGAAATTAATGATGACCTTTCTTCAAAAGATATTTTTTAAGTGATGCTGTAATGAAATACTTTCTGGCGTTTTTAAGTCCCGATGATTCAAAAAATGACGTCTAACTACATATCCAAAGCCCGCCTGGGTATCCAGTAAGTTGTTACCACTAATCTGCAACTACAACTTTTGGATGATGCAAGATTTGTTATTGACTTGAAGCCAAAGAAGGCTTAACAACCACCATAGAGATCTATATTAGCAACTTCCTCCCAAAGTATTTAGAATCTGTTTGTAACCATGAGCAACCTTTCGCAGCATTTCGGATGTAAGTATTCATTTGCATGCAGAGCAGAAACCACTTATAAGCTATCCAGAAGATAGAGATCAGTAGTTGTAAAATTTGATTTGGTTTGGAAATTCCAACTGTATATTTCTGCCACTTACAAAGTGCTTAACACAGCCATATACATCCCGTAATTTTGAACATCTAGAAGAATACGAGATCGAAATCTTCTAGTGTAAACCCCAGGGCCTGATTTACCATTAGGCCCACTAGGCCCGGGCCTAGGGGCCCCCAAATTTTGAAAGTTTTCTGAAATTTTTAAATATAATGGTCTTTTTATGGGAAGTACTGAACAAAAATAATAAAAAAATTTTAGTTACACATCCGCAAATTCCATATTTTTTATAGTCACAGAGAGTTAAGTTAGATAGGTTAACCTAATAAAACCTAATTAAGCAAATCTTTCCGGTTCAGCCAATCATATACAACTTCTTCATATATACACGGAGACAAGGGCTTTACGCCGCTGTTCTCCTTCTCTCGCGAGTTCTCCTTCTCCTTGTAAAGAGATGTTCACCAACCAACCATGTACAACTTCTTATATTATGAAATTAAAGAGTCTTTGTGATTGGTTGGTTTGCAGGCTCTTCCGTGAACTTTTTTGGCCCTCCTATTTGGTGAGATCGTGGAAACAGTGGAAAGGTTACTTTGTATTATTTACAATTATTGTTATAAAATTAAGTAATCTTCATTATTATATAATTTGTGGACCCTGTGGTAAAATGTAAGTTTCAAATACAGGAAAGTGTGCTTTAAAATCAGTGTTCATGGGGGGGGGGGGGTCTAGATTAATTCAAAAATTTTGAGGAAATCAAGATCTTACTAATTATAACAAAAAAAAATCGCGTGAAAGTAAACTATGAGTTTTAATTGTAAAAAATTAGTCTTAACGAATGTAGCTTGATCTGGTAATATTGTGACGTAAGGAAATAAATATTTGCTATTGGGAGCCCCTCTCTGAATGTTGGGCCTACAGTAAAAAAAATTCTAAATCAGGCCCTGGTAAACCCTCTCTCCGACCCCACCACACCAACGACATGAAGCCACTGCCCCCATTGGGTGTTACATTTGTCAGTCATTTTATAAAAAAAGGTGTTTTCTGACTCTGATTGTTAGAAAGTTCCCTTTTAAGTTGTCCATTATTTGTTCTCTTCCCTCAAGGGCAAGATTATATCGAATTTAAGGCGCATTAATTGTTAATAAAATATTTAAAAAAATGCATTGTTGCACTCATTGTGTATTCTCTTCTTTACAAGTACACAGACAGATAATCCTTACAATACCTACATAACAATGACTACACAACTATATACCAAATTCGAAATTCAACAATGTCCCTTAGCTGCTCTTAAAACTTCCAAAAGATGTTTACAAAAGTGCTTCAAATATAGGACTAAATATGCACCTTGAGGCAATTCCGTACAGATCGTAATAACTTTTTTAGAAAGAAAAAAAAGAAAAGAAGACACCCAAATTTCGGGCAAAATTTCCCTTTTATTTTTTCGAAAGCTAAACCTCAAAAAATGTCAGCAGATAGTTCCAAAACAGAAGATAAAGATGACAAGCCCAGAAAAAGTCACAAACGAGACGACGTTGTCCGTTGGACAGTCGGAATCCTGGAAAGCCAGAAGGACTATCGAAACATGAAGATCCTTGGACGAGGCACATATGGCGATGTCCGTCTGATGTACGACCCTGAACGCGAATCGGCCATCGCCGTTAAGATAGTCACATCCGAAAACATATCCGAATCGGAGTTGGTTCTGTGGCCCAAACTCCACCACCCCAACGTTGTCCCACTCCTTGAGTTGCTGACGCTGAGCGTGCTAGACGTTGCAATTTTCATTATGCCAGTTCAGAGCACGACCTTGAACGATGTCCTGTACGAGAAGCATATCATAAAGCACTACAATGCGTTGAATAAGGTGACAAAGTGGCTGTATCAGATTCTCTGTGGATTGGAGTATCTTCACTCTCAGGAGCTATGTCACCTGGACATCAAAGTGGATAATGTTCTAATTTCTGAGGCGTCGGTAGCTATGCTGTGTGATTTTACGTTTCTGAATATGACCACTAGATCACTTGAAAGGTAATGTATTTTAAAACTAGGTATGTGGAACATCGCTTAACTTTCAATTACGCTATTATACTGACGTGGAATAAGGTTATTTACTGCTTTTATATTTTCATCATTCATTTAGAAAAAAGGCCAGTTTGGAGACATACTTTTCGATAATTCTTACATTATCAGGGTTCCCACGGTCATTGAAAGTCATTAAAAGTGCTTATTATTTTTTAACTTGTTTTCAAGGCCTTGAAAGTGCTTGAAAATGCTTAGAGGTCCTTAAAAGTCCTTAATTTTTACAGATGTTGTCCAACTGCAAAATTTATAAAAATACAACTCGGACTTACTATCCCCGCGTGACCGCCACTTATTTGCACCGTATCAAAATTTTCCGACATATTTGTATTACGCATCCAGCAACTTGTAACTTTTTTGGTAGAATATACATTATTAAAAATTTAAATATAGACATGATGCCTGAAAATGAATTTTCAAAGGTCCTTAAAAACATTAATTAGGTCCTTAAAAGTCATTGATTTTCATTCTGTGATTTGAGTGGGAACCCTGATTATCCTTTCTTGTAAGTGAAACAGAGGAGAGGAGAAAAATAATCGTTGATGAATGATGCTCAAGGAAAGAGAACTCTATACATTATTTTTTAACTTTTTACGCTTTTATATAATTTTTACACGAATTTAGGAGGTGGAGATGTTTAGAACACCGATTTTGATCAAAATTATTAGAGCCGTTTTTCAGTAATTACAGAAAAATATGATTTTTTCCAATGTATATCAATGTTTTAACGCATGCGCAATTTTGACAAAAACTTTAATGATAGGACTTCCCATGGACTAATCCATGGACTGACCCATATACATCAGTTTTGAACATTGTAGGTCAATTTGTTCGAGAGTTATACTGACCACGTTCACACAGACGGATATTTTTTCTAGATCACTTTTTTGAAGTCATAATGTTGCAAAACGTGGAGAAATGTAAAAAAAATTACATTTTTAACCCAAAACAATATTTGGTACTTACGTATTAACGCAACCAGGCCAAAATTCGCATAAATCGCCGAATTTGGCGACCCTACTTACGGCAACCCTACGTGTTATACGTGGTTTTTCGTAAAGAAATTATTTTGCTTACTGGTTAGATTGAATGCCGTCAAATCGCGCCAACCTGGTTGCGATAATACGTAAGTATCCAATATTTTCATTACATAATACATTACATTGTATTGATAATTGAAAGTAATTAGTAGATGTCGTAAGGGAATAGAGAATAACTGCTTTAATTTATAGCGAAAGTAAGTCTAATTTTGCTGGTTTCACAAATTAATCAAAAATCAAATGTATTTTATAGTTAATGAAATGTATTTTTATCATTGTAAAAGAGAAAATCTATCGTTGGCTGGAGAAATTTTTGTAGTCTTGAAAATAAGCAATAACAGTAATTGCAAACAATTGGCCATTTGAAAGTAAATAAGAATTGTTAGATTTTTTAATTTTTTGAAAGCCAACATAATATATCTATCTCCTAACTAGAACTCGCACGATTATTTTAAAAAAGGAAGAACAGTTCAGTAGAAAAAGTACTCATTGCAGCATTGGCGGCTTCAAGGGGGGGGGCCATGGCCCCCTCCTTGAAGGGTTCCCTCTTCCTTCCTAGCCCTTTCAAATATCCCAAAACTCTTTGAGAATTTCCAGTTTAAAAAACGGTGAAAATACAGATTTTTAAGCACAATTTCATTAACGTAAATTTTTTCTTTACAGTACAAAAAATTATAGCCCCCCCCCCCCCTCAGAAAAAAACCCTGGTTTTAAATGTATTTACGTACACAACACACGACACAATACCCGGTACACAACACAAGTACACAGGTAGTGACCATCCCCCTCCTAAACGACGATTTCCTTTTTCCCGGGGGCCTCTGCCCCTTTTTGGAACAACCATGCTTTTCTAAGCAACCATGGCGCCGAGGGTAATTTCAACACGTGATGTCTGGACTAGTGTGTGACTTTTGTCACTTGGGCATGGAATCGGTACTGTATCGGTACTTATAACTAGTTTAGACAGGCCATTTATTGTGAAAATATCTGTTGAACTAGCAACACTTTTATTCGTTGTTTAAAGATTTCGTGATCATTTTACCTCGAGTAATTAGTGACGAATATCTACAATATGTCTTCAAAAAGAAAAAATGAGAGCATTTTTAAATACTTCTCTAAAAAAAAATACTCAAATACCAGAAGAGTATTTTAGAATCTCGGTTTACATACCTTTATTGGATAATATAATTGAAGACCTAATAGGAAGATTTCCAAAAGAAAATTTGGATTGTTTTGGCTTTCGATTACTGATTCCAACCTCCGATATGGAAAAGCCAACAGAATCAGAAAGCAACGAGCTTTAAAACTTATTAAAGAAGTTCATACCAATTTTAGGACTGACACAAATGAGTGTTATTCTGATTGAAAGTGAGCTAGCACTATGGAGAGAGAAATGGAAAAAAGAAGAATAGCTCCCCACTTCTGCCATAGATACAATGAGAGCTTGTGACAAATATGTATATCCTACTATTTACGAGTTACTTAAAATTTTGGCAACACTACCAGTTAGCGTTGCCTCTGCTGAAGAAGCTTGATGAAGTTGCTGATGAAGTTTCTCTACCCTTCGACGCTTGAAAACGTGGCTAAGAGCTAGAATGGGGAAAGAAAGGTTAACAGGACTTAGCTTGTAGCATACTCACAGAGACATAAACATTGATGTGAGCTGTGTCATAGGCAGATTTGCCAAAACAAAGCAGAGGAAATTGGATTTTGTTCTTTAGGCTTTCAAAGAGTAAAGAAGTGTGATTGTAAAACAATTATTAACTATTTTTATTTTTTGTAATTTCTTTGTTTTACTCTTTTCTTATTTTTCAGGAGAGCAATTCAAGCTTAAATTAACTTTTTTAATTCTGCATCAAATGAAAATTACTAATTTAGAAAATTCTACACTTATCATTGCAATCAAGCATTTAATCAGCAGTTAGTTTATTATAATTAGGTTACATAGTGCATGCATTTTACGAACTTAAAGTTTAAAATGGCCCCCCATGAAAAATGAACCTAGGGCCGCCTTTGCATTGCAGAAGCATTTTATAACTAGAAGTGATTCCATCGCTCTTAAAACACTAAAAATCTCAACAGAAAAGTTTACATCTAAGTAAAGGCAGCTGCTCTTAATTTCAGGTTAATATTACCTACGCTTAAACCTAAATAAATGCATCATGTTAATGCAAAAAATACATTGATTGCTTTACCCCTACCAATACATGGCAGAAATATACATCTTTCATCTTTGAACTGATTAAATAAGGATTTTTTTTTTTTTTTAAGTCTTAAATATACTTTTAACAAATAAGAAAATGCATATTTTATAAAAATAAGACCACCTCACTGATAATTTGTAAACTTTATGAAATCTTGTTCAATTCTACAATACAAGATTGCTAAAATTACAAAAATACTTTTTTACGTGTACTCCGTTTGAAACATGGACTTGCAAAATTTATTGATATAAAATTCCTTACAAATTCAGTTATATAAGTAAAAAAATAATTTGTTATTTAAAAAAAAAAAAAATCTTCCTTTTCTATTTTTAAACGCAAAATCCATAGCTGGTTCCTCAAAATCTTCACCTAACATAGTAGTTTGAATCCTCACAGTAATATCATAATGAAATATTTTACTGGTGTAACTGGTTAAAAAAGTAATTGATTACTGGTTTGAAACCTCACAGTAATATCTTAATCAAAACTTTGAATAGACTTGTACTTCGATTGCGACAAATAAGATAATCTCGTGTCGAAATGTCTGATTGAAGTTTTAAAATTTTCTCCCACCAAACCACTATGTTAGGTGAAGATTTTGCTTACCAGCTATGGATTTTGCGCTTGAAAGTAGAAAAGGAAGATTTTTTTTTTAATTTTTTTTTTTAATAACAAATTATTTTTTTACTTATATAACTGAATTTGAAAGGAATTTTATATCAATAAATTTTGTAAGTCCATGTTTCAAACGGAGTACACGTGAAAAAGTATTTTTGTAATTTTAGCAATCTTGTATTGTAGAATTGAACAAGATTTCATAAAGTATACAAATTATCAGTGAGGAAGTCTTATTTTTATAAAATATGCATTTTCTTATTTGCTAAAATTATATTTAAAACTTTAAAAAAAAAAAAAAAAAAAAAATTGTTAAATCAGTTCAAAGATGAAAGATGTATATTTTTGAAAGACCTTCTAGACTGATTTCTCGCTTGACATTTAGAGTTCTCGTTGTTTCCCAGACCTTGTTGTAATGATTTTTCGAAGTAGTATAGTCCTGGTGTAGCTTACTACTAAAGTTTACCATAAAATTCACTTTAAAATTAAATTCTAAAATTTTTTTTTATTTATCAGATATGACTTGGGTCTTCCTTATATCTACCGGCCTCCCGAAGCTTGTCATTCTATGGGCCCAGATATCTTAGTGGACGGTAAATCTTATGACATGTGGGGCTATGGTGTGATGGTCTTAGAGATTTTTACGCACTTCCATATGGCCAACAATCTTCAGCAATGCAACTGCTGGATTAAAGACATATATCCCACGATGTTTGACATGTTGCAGGTAAGTGAGACGTTTATTTATATACAAAAGAATTAATATTTTTTAAACCAGCATCAAAAACAAATAATTTAAAGTTCTAACCTATAAAATAAATAGTTTTTTATCAAAACGACTCAAATGTTTCAAATGCACTAGCAATGGACAATTTCCACATTTTTTAAAAACGTGTGAAATTAGTTTATATTTATGAAGAATTTCTTTCTGATTCAAATATCCAAACAAAAGTTCTTTAAAAAAAATTGGTTATTTAAATATTATGAAAAGAAATTGCGCCAAAACCCCGTCCGATCACAGTCCGAACAAAACGATCCGCTATAGTTGTGACGTCACGACATCCTTTCGTTTCTATGGTTATCGTGAGGTTTCTGTCAAATTTTCAGTGTGTGTTTGATTGACAATTGCTGTATCCTGTGCCGGTTGGCGCGATTTGCTACAAACTTGCAACTGGAAACTTGCAAAACTGCGTTTCAAACCAAATTGCTTCAGACGAAGTGATGTCACAATTCGCTTCTAGCCGAATGTGTCGTTTTTCCCGCCAAAACTAAATAGTGAACTTAGGTTGCAAATTAAAAAAAGAAAGAAAGAAAAAGCGCAGTGAGCAGAAATTTTTGTGTTTATGGCCTTTCCGAAACATTTAGAATTGAATAAAAAAAAAAAAAAAAAAAAAAATGCGGGAATTGTCCATTGCTTAAGGGAAATTTGATCTGATTTGATTTGAGTTTGTGTCATCTTTTTTTTTTTTTTTTTTTTTTTTTTTTTTTTTTTTTTTTTATAGTTGCTTTAGTATTTAATGAATTCGATTGAACATATAGTAAAACGTAAGTATATATCTCAATATCTCAGATATATCGGAGAAAAGGGGAGAAGGGGGGGGGGGTGATGGCAATCGTTTCTTTTGTTTGAGAAACATCGAAACAAAATTAAGATTACCCACTGAATCAACAACGAGAAAATATGGCAAAAGAATGGATGACATAGGGAAAACTATGAGGTGTCTTCCAAAAGAACACATTCTGGCAAGACATCCAAACCTACATGGATCTGATCTTCAGATGATCATCAAGTAGAGGAATAAAATTCATTCTAACAAATTTATTATTATAATTTTGAACATTAATAAAAGTTAGATACTTTTAGTTTGATTTCATTTGCGATTATACAATAAAATTTTCTGTAGATTAATAACATTTTTTTAGTTTGATTTGATTATTATTATTTTTGGCTTTATCATCATTTTTCTTTTTGAAATTTTACAACTTTAATACCATTTTATGTTAAAAGGGGACTTCTACAAATTTAAATTTGATCACTTGCTAATATAAATAATTAAAAAAAAATGTCTTCGTCAATTGGTAGGTCAATTTTTTTATAGTAAAATATCTTTGGATCCTAATTTGGTTGTTCTTTATAAACCAATTAATTTCTCCTCTGCATGCAAAATTTGAAAAATATCAGAAGTTTTCTTTTAAAATCAAACGATTTATATATGGTAGTAGTTCAACTCTGACGAAAACCAGCTTTGGGCATGTGAATAATAATTACAAATTATGTATTTGTCGCATTGGTAAAGTTATATTTCAAGTAAATAAATATGAACAAAAGACAAAAACAATCTGTTTCATAAATTTGATTTTGAAATTTTATAATATTAGCTTTTTATTATGATATCTTTATTTAATTAAAATTGCCTTGTTGTCATCGATTACATATATTTCGCAGGAGGATAATTTTTTCATCTTTATGTACAAAACATTCATCGGGGTCCGATTAAAAAAATTCTATTCTGATCAAGCTCTAAGTTTTGTCCACGGATTTCTGATGGTTGATTGTCGTAAGAGAATATCACCCTTGGAGGCTACTCAGCACCCATTCTTGAAAAAAGGAACCATTACAGGGCCTCCGCCTGATTCGATTTGGATGCACAAAGGTAAGTAGAAATATGTGTCAGTATATCACGGCTAACATGGAGGGAGGTACAGTGTGCATTTGGACGCCCCATGATTTTGAAAATTTAAAATAAAGTGAAGAAAAGTTGGGATTTTCTGTAGATAGACTGGTGGAGGTTTTTAAAATATTTAATGAATAGGAAATTTGATTCATAACTATTAATTAAAATTTTTATTAAGATAGCCAATAACACCTCCTTGGATTTTAAAAATTAAAAACAAAATGAAGAAAGAGTGTACGATATACTGGGGATAGACATATGGTAAATATTTTAAAATATTTAATGGAAAAGAAATTTGATATATAACTATGAATTTAAATTTTAATAAGATAGCCAAATAAAAAAAATCAAGATTAAAACAAACAAAAAATAACACCATCGGCACTTCCCTTCAAAATAATTCTGCCAGATCCCATGACGGTACATTCATCACTTAACAGTAATTAATTATTTAATGCGTCTCAACTTAAAACGAAAATATTTTTTTCTATGAAAGATGAATACTAAACGTTTCGTTGATTTTCTTGTATAAATGTATCAATGAAAGCCCCTTCCTTTAAATTAACTGATTTTTTAATAAATGAATACAATGTCTTTTTTTGCAAAATAATATGAGACAACAATATTTAATGGTCGTACTTCAGTTTCTTTTCGTCTGTTACGTTAGCTTTTGCAACTTACGCATTTCAACGTCACATTCAACTGCTAAAGTGTGAGAAAATAAAATGCGCTTTAGGATTGGCTAAATGAATAAAATTCGAATTATTTGTTTTTAAAGATGTATTGTGATTTGTTACAAGTATTTCCAACTGAAGGAATGCTACTCAAACTAATGCTTTGCATAAGCTCCATTCAAGTCGCTATTTTTGAGTCGATCAGCCGTTTCTTCAAACTCTTTAATAACTCATAGCCTATACCTTGCTGGTCGGGCAAGTTACGCCGATAGGAAATAACATAGTTTATGGGGAATGCACACTTTTAAAAAGTCACTCCAGCAAAACATAACCCGTTTTACAGATCAAAACGAAGGATCGTTTCGTTTGTAACTCCCGAAAAAATATAAGAAAATGTACTGCATACTATTAATAAAAACGTTTAATAGCTTTAAACTGATTAAAATAATTGAACGTTAACACTATAACAATTTCATTATTGATTATAAATGAACTGAGTACTGTTGAGATTGTTTAATAAAATTTTCGAGCTTGTACACTTCATAATATCCATTTGATCTCAAATTGCAAAATACTATTTTTAATTTTCACTTCTGTTTTAAATAATTGTTATTATGTATTTTAGTTCCTTCTGATGATGAGAGCTGTTCAATATTTAAGAAAAGGTGTCTACAGAATTGCAGCATAAAAGATGAAAACACCTACCCAGAGGAAGGCATATCCGATTCAGAAATTGAAGAAGACATAGATTACGAAGCCAGCGATGAAGACTCATACCAAAATTCAAATGCAACTGATAATCAATCAAAATTGTCAAATGATGATGATTTACTGAAGAAACAGGATTTCAGTGATGACAATTCTGTTATAGGTGAACCGAATAGGATTGATTTTCTGGAATATACGGGAACTGGCCAAATGATAATTGATGTAACTTCCGAAGGAGACTTGGATAGCAGGCGGACTCGAAGCAGCTCTTCGGAGGACAACCAAAGCTGTAAAAAATTCAAATCGTACAAAAACAGCCTGCAGAGGTTCATAGATTGTAAAAATGAGTGTGAACAGGGATGGACTGAAGAAAATAATCCAGACTATTTTAAAGAATCAACAGAAAATGAAACTGCTCTCGAATCAGTTGTGGAGCAGATGATGCCCAGTTTGCCAAATGTGAAAGAGATTAATCTAAGTGAAGAGGACTCGTGTAGTTTTAACGAGGAAGTAAATAACGAAAATATCACTCCTGATATAATAAAAAGGCAAAAGTTGGAATCTCCCGTTCTAAAAATAGAATTTTCTCCAGAAAATTTCCAAGCTCATCCGAACTGGAAAGATCACAAATTTGGTTTGTTAAATAAAGATTCCGGAACTACAACGCCTAAGGACTTTTGGCCCACATTCCCCCCAAATGAAATACCTAGTGTAGTCAATGAAGCATCCACAGAAGAGAGGCATGGAGTAGTTGAGGCGACATATTGCCCATCAAATGAACTATCTAACTTGCCTGTAAAGGGTTCGAAGTGGGCAACTGGAGACTCTATAATAGACTCTTCTGAGAAACTACCATTAGAGGAAGAAGAAGAAATTCTCTCCAATTTTGGTTCCGAAAATAATTACGTTCTAAAAGATCCCGTTGCAGTTACACATCAAATGAAGAACCTACGACATCGACTGGGCGAACTTGACCAAATGTTCGATGAGATGCAGAAAGTTATGGTGTGCGAGAATTGCTCCGCTCTGAACTCTGAAGACGCTGACTTAGATATAGTCCAAGAAGCACATCCGACAGTCTCTGACATAGCAGCAAGTGGGGAAAGTTGCCTCCGAGGCGCATGTCAAAATAATGTCGAAGAATTTATACACAAAGAGCAAGTTGATGATACTTTTGGAACTGCTCATTTTGATTCCCAAGCAGCACCAGTAGGAACTTTTGAAGGGAATTTGAAACCAGCCATTGACAATCCGGTACTTCAAGGTATAGTTTTCGAAGAATTGGTAGAAAATAAAAACCAAATAATAGGTATTGGTAAGTGCGTCTAAAGTAGTTCATTAGTATAATCTAGCAAATTAGTACTAGGTTTTGCCCTTTTTAACAAGTTTACTTAAATATATCTGTACATTGAATGAGGAAAAGTCAACCTTAGAAAAAAAACAGTATAAGTTACACATATAGTAAGATGATTTTCTTTTTTAAAGCCAGAACCAATACAGTTTTAGATGTATTATTTTTTGAGTTCCACAAAATATTGAACATTACTTAGAATTGATGGCAGACAATATAATCAAGCATTTTTGTGGAGATTATTTTCTAAGAACATATTTCCTTTTCCTGAAGCCAATTTCACAAATTTTCAAATTTTGTATTAACTAATGTTTCCCAATCAAATATATATTAAATTAATTACTACGATTTTAATTAATAGATGTTTATTAATAAACTTTGATTATCTTATTCTTAAACATTATTTAAGATGAATTTTAAAAACTTATATAAGTTTCTGAACAGCATGAATCCTCTTGTATTCTCATCAATTCAAATCGGGATAAAGAAAAACTTCGATTTTCGTATCATCAAAAGTTACACTAATTTTTTCGGATGTAGAATTGATTGGAACTTATGTACTATACAGAATGTGTAATGAAATATTATTAATTTTCGAGAAAATTAGCCAAATCCATTGCCAATTCAAAGCCAAATTCAAAAACAACCAGTTATACCTCCAAACTTTTGCACGCTCTATACCTTTTTATCTCCCAATCGCCGCCATTTTCAGCAAGGCACATGGCTATTAAAACCATATCCAGCAAAATACAAGCTCAGCTTTTCAAATTTAAGACACTGTTAAGATATTCTTTCATTTACATTGAAAAATATATTTGCCGTGAATTGCATTCTTGTACACTACCTATCAAAACAAATTATGTCACTTTTAAAAACTAAACATTTATTTTTATTGACACTTTGTTATATTGTCAAGGTTTGCTAATGCAAATCGATCCTAAATAACAATTTTAGAATCGATTTAAAAAAAATGTCTGTGTTTTATAAGTTTTTTCTGCATTCTGTCCAAAGTAGGTAGCTGTCGAAAGTTTGGACGTCGCAGAAAATTAGTACATTGGATAAGAAACAGATATTTAGAATTAGAAAAGGTCATCAAACGTTGTCCGTATAAGATGATGAAAGAAAAACTTTAAAGAGAACTTCCTCAAGTCTACCATCAACTAAGAAACAAATTCAGGTGCGTCTATTAAATCTAAATTTAAATTGGATAATTCAATTCTTGTTATTGGTTTTAACTCCCGTTTCTTCAGACTTTTAAGTAATAAATTGTGTGTTTTATATAGGGGTCCCAGCAAGGTTATTATTTAATGTTTGAATGCAAGAAAATTACTGTTTCTAAAAAGTAATTTGATGGAGATGTATTTAAACGCCTTTTAAGTAGTAACTACTCAACATTGATTATAAATTACGTGCACGAGCTGTCCAGTTTAGCATTGTCGATGCTTGTACTGAATATAATACTTTCAAGTAACCTATATGAAAGATAGTTAATAATAGTATTGAATTGGGTAAAAAAAAAATCGCTTTTTTTTATTTTCTTTCTTTAGCATTTATAAACGTTTCGATACGTCGATAGTTCAAAATAGTGGTCAAGAAAATATTTATGTGTGTCTTTCTGTGGTCAACATAACTCCCGAACGGATCGACCAAACATCGTAGGTCAATCCATTCAATATATTCAACTTTTGCTGTATGCGCGTTAAGTTATAGGCATGGGACCTGATATTATGGTTTTCATCAAAATGGCGCATGCGCAAAAGGTAGCTGGAAAAAAATATATATATATTTATTTTATCGATTCTCATAAAACGGGTCTAATAGTTTTGATCAAATTCGTTGTAATAATTTATTTTAAGGAGTTCATCTCCCGAAATCCCCACTCACGAAAATTCAATAAATGTCGCAAAAAATTGAAAACGAACACCTTTAGTTCAGAGTTCTCTTGAACGTTGCCTGTCAAAGATAGTTCCTTCTTGCTTTTACATAATTTGGAGGAGTAATGTAATAATTATCTCCAAAAATATTGTCGATTTCGTCATTTTAACGATATTTTTTTTTTTTTTTTTTTTTTTGCCCAATGCAACAGTTTTCGCCAAATTAATAAAAAAAATTTAATTAATGAAAATCTGAAAACGAAACGAAATTTATTAAATTACATTCATCTCAAATTTAAATGCCGCGAACATCTCAATTTATACTTAATTAAAAGCTGAGTGATGTTCCATACCCCTAGTCTTGTTTTGAATAATAGATAAATTATAAAATTAATTTAGCATTTTGAGTGAGCAAATTATAATGTCGGCTGGATTAATTTATAGATTTTATAATTTATAGATTTAAAATTAAAATGATAAGTATACATTTGGCTTTTATTCAAAGACATCATTAAAATCAGATTTTATGATAATTTAAAATAAGATTCTATAAAAAATACTTGAATATATGTACTCAAGTTTTTTTTTTTTTTTTTCCTAAATAGATTTTCCAAAACTATAAATAACCTATACTGAATTTAGTTCTATACTTTACACAAATTATTAATTTTAAAATAAAAATTTTAATATACTCTCTTTTTTTACTTCAGCAGGTTGGGAGTGAAGATTTTTAAAGAAATTAAATTAAATGAAACCTTAGAAAGATACGCAAATATACTTCAGTGTTTAATTAATATAGAAGAATATTCTGTTTTTAAAAAAAATCATTTGTTCCCAGAAATAAAGAGTATTAACAACAGTCGATCACTATTTATCTCTTATATATTGTTTTCCTTGTGTAATAATTTTAGTCACAAAAATAATTAATACTATTGACATGTAATGTGGTAATTATACTTCTACTTCGCGAGCTTCTAACGTCTACTGACACATATGCTTCAAATTCAAACTGGTCTGAATGCTTCAAGACTATTAGTATTTTTGTTTTTCACTCACACGCTACAGTGCTTCTGACTGTTCAAGCATATGTCTAGTAGATATGGCAAATCACTCAGTCATGTCGTTCATTCACACAATTGCGAATTAAGAATTTGAAAAATTCCTTCTTTCTTTTAAATATTCAATCGTCTTTTGTTTAAATATACAATTAAGTAAGATTTGTTTGGAAAGAAAATATTCAAACATTAATTTCTTCTTCATTTGGCATACGCGAAAGGCACAGGCGCAGTGGTATCCAATTTAAACACACATCAGATGTCCACGAGCATACTGGACAACATTCTGGGTTTGATTCTAATTGTTTCAGCTAAATATATATTTGTCTATAGCCGTCAAAAGTACGATCGTAGAGATATGGCTTTCAGATATAAAGTCATCAATTTAGTCATATATAGTTGATGTTACATAAACAATACAAATAACACAAACAATAAAGTAATTAACAAAATGGATCATGTTCAAAATCATGCCTACACACGGAGTGTTCAATATCCTTTAAACTGTATATAAATACTAGCTTTTGTATAAATAATGTATTTACAGTAACAAGTTACTATGTTAATACCGATGTTTTGCGTTTAGAATATTAGTTACTAAAATAAACGTTACTTTGAAATTAATAGAAATGGCTATCGTCATTTGAGAAGTGCTTTGATATAAACACTTTAAAAATTTTCTTCGAATTTAATCTAATTTAGTATTAAAAAGAATGTGAGTATAATGACTGAATCAGGCCAATAACCATTGATAAGAGAAAACGTCTTCGTGAAATTCTTCGTTACATGCAATTTAAAGACTGTTGTTTTTGTGATGGAAGTCGGAGAAGAGTTGGTGATGTAGGGGAAGGTGTAAATATTTTCAGTTTGTGAAATTCACCCCACTTTATTGCATTTAAAATATACATTCTTTAAATATTTTAGCTTTTCACATACAATGCTTTATTTTACTCCTCCAGACAACCAGCTTCTTTAAATATCCAAAATATTTATTATTCAATGTAAATATTTCAACTTCCAATACTTATGAGGAATATTATTGTTTTGAATACATAATATTTTGAAAATCTCGACACATCAAAACATCTATCACAATAAAACTTATTTACATAAAAAGTTTATAACTTATTGAAAACCTGTCATATTTTAAACTTAAAATTAATTTTACTCATAAGTTAATTTCTACATCATATTTTACTAAGTTGTAGAGTTTCAAAATTCAGAATAACAAAATGTGCATCAAAAGTAAAGTGTATGAAATGATTAAATTACTTTAATTACTGTAAGTTAATTACTTTAGCATTGAAAAGATAATACTTTAAGGGACTAGGTACGACACTTCTACTTAACTTTTCGACAATGTTCGTTGTAAAGTTCTTGGGATAGTTCTCATGATATTTACAGGAGAGAAAAGCTGTAGATGCTTACAACGACAACCCGTATTCACACAACGAAAAGTTTGGATTTTCAATAAAAGGTGTAGTTCCAAAATAAAGTATCCCAATCATGTCGAAGGGACCGGGCAAACGTCCGTCTAGTTGACAAGTCTATCTTCGAAATTCTCAAAAGCATCATCCTCTACTGACCCGTGGGACCCTTTCGACACGTAAACCTCCTGCTGCCTGGTCAGCTTCTGTTTACCAACCACAACTTGCTGTTTCCAAGCTTCGTTATAGATGGGTGGAGGGCGGTCGGAACTGAAACGACGATTCGAGTGGTAGCCCTTGTTGTAGAACGTGCAATTCGGAGGAATCGGCAACCTGTCCCTGTGGAAAGTGGCGAGAACAGGTGGGAGTATGATTTCGTCTTCCTTGTTCCTTGGTGCCGGTGGCGACAAGTTAAATGTGGTCGATGGCGCAGAACTTAGAACGGAGCATGCACTTGAGACTTTCTTGACTGCTGAATTCAAAGCAGACTTGAAGGAGGATCCCTGCATATCGATGGTCAGGACTCCGCAGGCTAGGGAGTGTCGTCTGCCGTAATTTTTGCATTTGCTTTCCGTGTTGACGTTCGAACCATTTGAGGACAGCAAGTTGTCCAGAGATTCAGATGACAGCTGCCGGAAAGTACTCGAATCCTTACTGTGTCGTCTTCTTCGTACATGCTGGGGAGATGTCATGGCGCTGTCGCTTCCTGAGCTGATATTCATGGCACTCTGTCGGACTAGTCTATGGCGGACCATAGTCTAATATAAAATCGATATTGAGAAGAGTAGTGATTGAGTGAAAGTTTCGGAAGAAACGTCATTCTTTGATGTAATGCCGTTAGGAAAGTGGTCCGGCATTAATTGGATTATGTTTTCGGCGACTGCAGCTAAACCTGTGAACTTCAGAAGATGTAAGGTTTCTTTTGGGCTTCCAACACTTTTTATAAGCTGCGGTTAAGCTCTGATTGTTGGATAGCTATCTTCCTTTACCTCCACCTGCCCTGAGGTTCGACAAGAATGTTTTTAGTAACGAGGTATAATTAGCGCTTGTTTTTCAAAGAATAAAATGAAGCATTTACATTAAAGCTGTTTATTTTTATCATACTTTTATTTCGTTATTTTGACATTTGGAATATATATATACTTCTTATCGTTTTATTTGAAAAAAGTGTTTCAGCAAAATAACATTTCTTTCACTATGCTTGTAGATATTTAGGCTCGGTTAAAAATATTTTAATAAAAAATGCGAATACTAAACAATTATTATTATTATTATTATTTTTTTTTTGTGCTAATTGTGGTAAAACATAGACAGATATCAACCTATCAATATTATGAAAAGTTATACCACCAATCCAGCTTAGTTTTTCACCCTTTATATTTAAGAGCAAAACAACGATTGCGTTGAGGCAATTTATTCCTAAAAGTCACATTCATACTTCTAAATTTCGGATATTTTATTTTTTATCTTCCGACACTTTTACTCATGATCCCATCTTACCAACGCATTCAATGAAATGATACATGCATCAATTCAAGCTAACGTGTCCTGGTTAATAATTTATGCAGTGACAGGAATTCTACCGTCAAATGCAACTTATATTTGCAAAACATGTCACAAATCACTCCATATAAAATTAAAGTATGAAGGACATTTTTTAATTTTAAAGTTATTTAAATCCAAACATGCATACTTTCTTCTCTTAATACTTATTTTACATCTTCCTATATCTCAAACCTTGAAACCTAATATAGGCTTTTGTCAAAATCTCAAAAGATGGTTATTGTCTCTATTTGCAAGATTGTATGGTGGTAGCTAGAATTGATAAGTGGTGGTTTTAGCGTTTATCTCTAACTGAAATAGTATCTCTCTTTATTTAAAAAATCTAAGCTCGAATATTTTATCTGTCTCAAAGAAGTATCTTATTCGGCACGTAAGAGTCTGCGAATTTAAACATAAGTTTCAATCATCCTCTAGAGTGCACCAAGGATAAAGAAGATTAAATGAGTTACTTTTTAAAATTAATCTTTAAATTTTGAAGTAATGTTGATCATTGGTAGGGTTGTACATGGTCTTGATTCTGCTTGCAAAACTTATCATCAACATTATGAATTTTAAAGATTCACAATTTTTAAAACTTCTCAGAAATTAATGCTTCTACAATTTTTCGATTAAAACCGTAAAGTGTTAATATGATAGATTTGTAAGTCAAACCTCCACTGGCCCAGCGGTTTAAAAAAAATTAGTTACTTTTAAAGTTATAATACTTTAAAAATCCAATGAAATCGTTGAAATAGATTGACGTCTTTTTCCTCATGGTTTTTTCAAATATTTAAAATATTTTTTACATTAAAAAATATATAATGTTAGCATATTCTTATCAGTTAATATTGTGTTATTTTCACCATAGCTGAAAAGTACAACTGTTTTTAGTCTTTTATAACACTTTTGTAAAGTTCTGATGGCGAAGTTTTACAGAAATCTGATAAGCCGTTTTAGCAGGACTTAGTAACAAGCCAACAAATTGCCACATTTATATATTAATATGATAATTCGATTAAGATATATTTTACATATAATGACGATATGACAAAGATGTGACGTTGATTAGACCCATGGAGGTAGAAATAGAAGGAGGAGGCATGCCCTATCTCACCCCACAGTAGAGACTGAAGCGAGGCGTCGGCCATGTCGGTTCAACCAAAAGCCTCACTTCGAACGTCGGACTTAGGCTGAGAGGAAGATTTTTCGCAATCATCCTTTCCCCTTTTAAGCAATTAGTGTTATACATTTATGCAAGCAAAATTGCATGTAACCTACTGATGAAATAGATGTCTTGGGGAAATTTTCGGAACATTAACGATTTTTTATTCATTATTAGTCATTGCTAATTATTAATGCATTTAGACAAAACATCAAGGAGTTTTAAGTATAAAATTTTTTTTACAAATATGAATTTTATAGTCCAAAAGTAAACTTTTCTGGTGATACAAATTAAAATAGAGACATTCATACAAATATACTCAATATAACATTTTAGGCTGAATTTGTAATTTCAAAAATATTCATTTTGTTGCATTCATCATAATTTTGTAATCTTATTCTTTAAAATACCATCTTTGACAGAATCTTGGTTACCTGTTTCCAAAAAAATATGAATTTCGTGTGATCAAAATGTTTAAAAATTACATGTTCTTATTTACATTTATTATAAGCTTTATTTTTGATTGCACATTTATTAGCAAAATTATTTAAGGAAGTTAAAGATTGCTAAACTTATGAAAATTACTACATAATAAAGAATTTTGTTTTAATAAAAATAATTACAAAGGCAACTAATACAAACGTGTTACAAGATGTAATTTATTTAAATTCCATATTGATTTCTTTGTTGTTGTATTAAATACTTTGTCACCTATCATATTACAATCAGAATTTCTTTCTATACTAAAAATAAGTAAGAATTAAAAAGTGTCGCAACGGTTTCAGAATTTTTCCACCGAGTGCATTTATCTCTGTGGAAAAAGTATTGGATTTAAAAGTGTGAAATTTTGCACATTAGAAAAGAAAAGTTTGAGAAGTCTGCTGATAAGAAAAATTTAGAGTTGCAAACTTTAGTTTCTAACAAAGTGAAACAATTTTTTTTATACATGGGCAGTCCTCACCAGGAAATGTGTTAATTTAATGTAGCAAAATGGTGTTTTCTAATTTCGCCATATTTAAAAGACAAAATGAAGTGTTTCAAACTGTAATATATTTTAATTCTAAGGTAATATGGTTATTAGAGTGTGAAGACTACGCCACGGGCAACTCTAGGAGACTTGTGAATATTCACAAAGTTCCAATATGTGTTTAAAGGGGTGCTTTGATGGGTCAAAATTCTTCTAGAGTTGTTATTGACTTACCATGCATATTTCTCATTTTCACATACATTTTTAAGTACCAGTTTTAAAAAATGTTGTATGTTAAAGATATATTTTTTTTTTAATTATTATTCCAAAATTTTACAAGATATTTTATTTAATAAGCTATTTTTCTGAATTATTGTATATCAAAGTCAGAGAATTTTTTGCATGGGCCGTCGTCCTCGGAGAATGCTCTAATTTAATAGTATGTTTTTAATTATATGAAAATCTGGCAACCTTAGATTTGAGAGTTCGCTTTCGAATAGATTCGATGTAATTTTGACCACGTGCTTGATATTTTAAGGAGAGTAATTCAAATAACAATTTATTGATTTCCAGGATCATGTCACAAAGCTTTCACTGACAGATGGTTTTCAGTTTCAAATTTTTTATAAAAATTCACTGGAGTAGTAAGCTTGGAGTTTGGCAAACATTACTGACCAGGTGACTTGATTGCGAAGCTATTTCTGGGGTTGGCGAGAGTAAACGAGCAGGGAGCAAAGGCCCCTAATATTTTAAAAATATATATATTTATATCATATAAACTTACGGAGTGAATTGAAATAGAAAGTGGGATTGTATTATATTTTTTGGAACACTTAAAAGAAATACACTGCTTTATAATACCTAAAAGTTTAGCATTTTTTTAAATACATTAACAATTCAATTTTGGTGTTAAATAATGGCACAAATCTATGTGAAAGATCTCCATGAAGTACTTTAAAGAGATTAAAATCTGATATTCTACATACTGTTTATCATTTCCAAAGAACAGCAAAAAGGAAATTCAAAAGAAGTTTGAAAATCATCATTTATATAAATTGAAAATATATATATGTAAATTGAATATATATACATATAAAAATTGAAAATGTCTATCCCAATCCTTTTTTTTATATTTCATTAGATACTCAATCATTAACATATATAGTGCTACATTTCAAAAATAAAAATGCTCAAGCCTAATGTTCTATCAAATGCCGAAACTGAATTCCAACACATAAGAAATCAGCTTAAAAATAGTATTTATCCATGAAAAGTTATTTAAGATATTTTCTTGAAATATCTATTTGTGCAGTTATAGACTCCATTTCTCTAAACAATCATATTTAGCCTAAAAAATATAAATTAATTCAATGTTCTACACTGTAGAGAGATACCGCAAGTCGAATCTTTTGATTGAAACAAGATGGCGGTAGGTTACAGTTAAATGCTTCAGATTTTTAACCGCTGCCCTCTCCTGTCTTATTTCTACCTCCATGATTAGACCAGTAGCAGTAAATTTTGAAAAGAGGCAGGGGGCAGTTTCATTCTGGGATTAGAGGGGAAATTGGGTAGTTGCCCGCCATTTTCAACCTTTTCTGTTATTGATGGCGATATCGACGAAATTTTTTTAATTTGTTTCCTACTTTTGGCACTTTTTCCCACACAAACCGCTACTATTTGCGACAATGATGTATAAAAACAGCAAACAAACAACCATGCACATTTCTGGCTATTTCATGCACTTTATTAAAAAAAGAGACGAACGTGGATTTCTAGTTTCATGATCGGAAGAAACACTTCTGACTAATTACATTTCGATATAGTCCTGAGCATTAAAATCTTAATGTACAGAGTTGTCTGCCTTCATGTCTACAAATTGAAAACGAAGTTTCTCATAAGTAGGCAAATAATTCCTTACTTCGCTGCCCTGTTCATGTATGAATCCGAACGTCCAAACCTCATGTGTCCGTAATCGTCTTCTTGTCTTTTCGCTATATCTTCCAATTCGAAGTCTGCCATGCCGACATCCGACGTTTCGATGTCACTGATGATGTCGACGTCTTTTGCATCCTCGTCATTAGAGTTATGGGAAAGTCGTTGAGGTCCTGAAGATTTGCGGAAATCCATAGGGTATCTTTTCCAGGATGTGTCTTCGTTGTGTGTGCATCCACATGCAGACAATGATAATGAAAGTGTGATTAAAATGACTATTTTCGTCTTTTGCTGCATGCTTTTTACAGGTTGGTGCAGAGTTATGTTCTGGAAGAAATTAGGAGTATGAAGTTAAATACGGTATGAAGTGTAATCAACAGCATTGATAGTATCTTTTACAGTAAAAATTATTCGTGGATTATTTTCAGTCCCGTTGTGCTATACTAAAGAAAATATTAAGCTTTAATATAGAAAAAAAAGTTATTGTATAGATATTTAGCTTCAGCATCAGCTATTTTCTTACACATGTTCCTTTTCTGTTGAAGAAATTAACATATATTTAAAAAAAATTTACATTACCTATTCATAGATCTCCAACACCATAGTTACATATTCAAGCCGGTGAAAGGTTCCTGTAAAGCAGGTGCTCAATGTTTAACCATGTTTTCATTAGGAATAATTATAATCTGTTGTCAAAATCGGTATGCTGTCAGGAAATAATTAGTAGGGATGGAACGGATGTGAGTTTTGCCGGATACCGGATTTCGGATATCCGGGGTACCATGTCTACCGGATACGGATATCCGAAACGGATTTCGCCGGATATCCGGCCGGATATTCGGTCTATATACTAAAAACAATAGTTATACGATATGCTATACAAAAAAAAATGGTCATGATATGAAGTATTAAGTAAATTATAATTAGTGGTTAGCGCACCGCGCTGCATGCCACAGGTCCATTGTTTGATTCGCGGACTGGGCAAGGTTGACTTAGCTGTTTATACCTGAAAGAAATAAACTGAGGAGGACCATGCATGCTTGGGAACTAAACACTGGGGTTCGGCGTCAGAATGACCATCTGACTGAAACATCTGCTATGTGACACACAAATGCCACAGTCGAGAAAGCTGAGCTGGGCCCAGCAGGCCTTAGTCCACACGGGCTGTCACGCACTGAGTTTATTTTTTTTATTTAAACTTTAGTTGATGAGTGAAAGAGATCTTTGTTGCTGATTTTATATCTTGTAATATTGATACTTTTAGTTTTTCATATAGTTCTGGCAGGGCTTTATCACGAAAATAATTTCTACTTGGAAGCGGATAACGAGGAGCTAGGTATTTTATTAACTGACCAAAGCCTTCTCTATTCACAATGGAGAATGGTTCAGCATCAAGAGCCATTAACTCACCTAAAATTATATTAAAAAATTTTTTTACAATGTTGAAGTGCAAAATATAGCTACTTTCAATTTACTTCATGCATTGTTTATAATTGATAAATGATTACAAAATTATACCGGAGGCATTTGTTAATAACAAAAGATTTATTTTAAATATTTTATGAAATTGAAGTATATATTTTTTTGCAATGCACCTAAAACATTACGGATTTAAAGAAATCTCGTAGAAAACTTAAATTGGATCTATCGGAATATTCCGTCTTTAAATATAAACTTAAAAAATTTCGAACCCAAAATTCATCAACATTATGTTATACCATATTTAAAATATATATTTAATATAAACAAACAAAATTAGTACTTACATATTTTTGCGGTTAAGGCTTTTGTTTTAGGATCATCTAAACTCCACAATTTTGGTACAAATAATTTCGATTCCAATGTTGTCTGCGTGCATTTCTTGTTTTGATGAATTGTTTTTTCTTGTTCATCAATATTTGATGCATTTAGTGAGTCTTTTAAGCTTCGGTGAATTTCCTTATGCACACTCATTAAATGGTTCCATAAGGGTTTTGTGGAAAAGGATTTTGTGCTTTTGACGCGCACATTTTTTAAACGATTCTGTGGAGCAAGTAACACATAGTGCTTTGCTTTCGTCATTTCCATTAATTTTAAAATACTTCCAAATGGGTGATTTTAAATGAGCCATTATTAAAAATTATAAATTGGATTGTAATTGGAGAAAAATAAAATTCAATGCATTCTAGAGAGCTAAATATAATTCCACATTGTGGCGCTGCTTTAAAGACCTAAAAATTACAATACTTCATTTTACGTCAGAAAAAATATACCAGCTTTCAACTTCTGCCAATGAAAAATCAGAAATTAGACCATACCATTCACAGCATAAAGGGGTAGGGTATTATCGTCGATAGAACAAAAAAAAAGCATTGCGGATTGCGCATTGGCTATTTATTGCTTTTTACTCGCTAGCAAATGTCAGAAAAAAAGGAGGAAGTGATAATAACTAAAACTCTTAAGAAGTCACTTATGTTATGGAAAAAAGTACTATTTATTAGTATTTCGGTTCGAGTTTTACGGAGAAGCATTCAAATATAACATCTGGAATTAATCAGATCATAAACTTGGAATGAAAAGAACATATTGCAAAACACGTATGAAGGATGTGTATGGAAAAAGATTGGAGGAATGGTTTATGCTTATCAATTCGGCGTCAATAATACGGCGCCTCTTTCTGTTTTTGTTTTGTAACTTGACTGCAATTTATGTCCAAGAAAAAAAAAATTAGAAAAAAAAAGTGTAGGATGCGGTGTTCCCTTTGTCCGAAAAAGATCATTATTTTTTTCAAAAAATTATTTCTTGTGGATACCTGGTGGTCGGATATACAGCCGGATATCCGAATGAAATTATCGGATGTCCGGTATTTCAAATCGGATATCCGACGGGGTTTCGGATATTGAAAAATCAGCCGGATATGCCGGATATCGGATATTTGCCGGATATCCGTTCCATCCCTAATAATTAGTATCTTAAATAACTTTTCTATCATTATGGTTGAGGATCACAATAAGGGAATCTTTACGATGGCAAGATATTAGAATATCTTGTATGGATATTTTAAAAACACGTGAAAGATCTATGGCGTGTCAAACCCTACGTTTTTGAGGTTTCTTCAACAGCATTGTCAGCCAAAAAGGTTACCTATTTTGCTTTGCCTGATTATTGATGCAAAAAAGAGTAAAAGCGAAGATGTCTTTTCGTGTATCTTTCATTGTAAGTTAATATTTTATTTAGTGCATGTGATAGTATCAAAGTAGACATAATAATTTATTATGAGGTACAACATGTCTGATTATTACTTTGATTGTTTATTGAAACATAAAAAAAATAATAGAAAATAGATCTTCTCATGCAAATATGTTTAATTGTATGTTCATTTATAGTGTATGTGGATGGCTCAAACTAGTCCATCATTGCTTGTTTTTTTTACTCTCTATTACCCAATATGTAATACAAAAAAATAAAAGTATTGCATTCAGTCGGATTTTTTTTTTTTTTTTTTTTTCCTTTTTTTTTTCTTCTTCTTTTTTTTTTTTTTTTTTTTTTTTTTTTTTTTTTTTTTGCATTTCGACATACTTTAGAACATCCTGAGTTAAAAAAAAAAAGGGGGTCAAGAAATAAATGCGTGTCTCTGGTCAGCATAACTCGCAAACGTCTTGTATATGGGTCCCGTCATGGAAATTGTCATAAAGGTTTTGGTTAAAATAGAGAATGCGCGTAAGGTAGCTGCAATTGAAAAAAAATTTCGCCAATCAACTAAAAAAAACGGCTAAAAAAATGTTGATAAAAATTGCTGTGGAAATTCATGTTACGGTGTTTTAAACATCCCCACCTATAAAATGTCCTTAAGAATATGGTAAAAGCGTAAAAAAATAGAAAACGAAAGTCTTTAATACATTTCCTTCTCTCGGGCATCGCCCATCAACGACTCTTTATTCTTTATCTCACTTACAAGAAAGGAAAATGTTATATTTAGAGGAAAGCATAACGCAAATTTCGCCCTTATGGCGATGTTTTTTCCTACTTCCAGTGTAATAATTTTCACCAAAATTATCGCCGAACTTAAACTATTTTATTTTAATGAAAATATGAAAACGAAAACGGAAAATTACTCCTACCCATGGCGAATTTACATGTAATGACCAGTATTAAGTGTAACTGAAAGTTGTGCAATTTTCTACACCCCTAGTTTTAATTGAAGTACATATGGACACATTATTCCTTTAAGGACATATTACTTCTGGTGACTTGGAAATTGATAGAGATCTCTCATAGACAAGTTCTGAAAAAGGATTCAATATTCAGAGGTAGAATAAAATTAAAACTGAAAAAAAAAATTCACTTATTAAATATTTTAACTAAACTTAGTTGCAAAATTGAGTAGAAATGCAGCTACCCAATCAAAGGATTCCAGAAATTGAATTATATTATTTATACTATGCATTTAAAATTTTATTTAAATTATCATAAGACGAGAAATAATTATTGTATTTTTTTATTTCCCAAATTCAAGGGACTTTAAGATATATTTATTAATAATTTGGTGGATGAAGCTGAAAATAAGTTTGGATTCGTATGAAATTTTTTAAAATTAGTAATGATTTTTTTTATCTTACTGAGTCTAAACGTAGTCTAAAATTACATGTTCTAACAAAGAATTATTAGATTAAAGGAATGCTGATTAAAATAAAACATTTACATTTAAATGTAACTCTTTAAAATAGCCCTATTTGTGTTTCCCACTATTAACTTTCTCAACAATCCTATAAACTTACGGTCCTAATACTTCCTACTTACGGTAAAAATTGTTAAAACTGTTTTTTTAGTAAAAAAATTTTGTTTTAAATTATTTTAAATGAAATTAAAGTAAATCAAAATTTTATAAATGTTAGTAGTAATTAAAGTGGATTAAAGAGATATTAGCATTTATTCCATAAATATATTCGACTTTGAAAATTTATTTACAAGTATACCAAATAAAAATTTAATAACTATTTCTTTAGTTCATTTGGCTCACATATATGGGCTAATTCCATTTTAGAGACAGGCATGTTGGAATTATGTAATATTGAAAAATATTACATTGTAAGGAAAGAAAATTGTGAGATTTTTGAAAAACATCTATTTAATTGTGTATAAGGTATATAAGGTACTATTTTTTTCTATAATTTTTATATTGCATTTGCTAATATCTGTTTGTAAACATTTGAGCCTGTAAAGCGAAATAGTTTTATTAAAGGCTTTAGATTTATTAAAGATTTTATAATCTTTATTACGGATTACTTAGGCTTTATATTAAAAAAAATCCTCCTAACCGGCTCAGTAAGAGACCACTGACAACAAAGTGCTCAATTTTTGGATTTAAAAATAAATTTAGGCTGGCAATTTAAAAATATTAATTTATGATAAAAGATTGAATTTTCAGTTTGATGTCATTTGTTTCATTAATTTTCAGGACAATCAAAACTGTAAAAAAATATATATATTTTCTTTTAACAATTCCAAAGAATGAAGCGTATTTGAAATTATACACATATTCATATAAAAAAAGCCTACAATATGAAAAGATAATTTTTTTATTGAAGAATATTATTTTCCGAGTAATTTTATAGTATTCTAGTAATTATTGTAATTTATAGTATTCAGCAATTCGGGCGATATTGAATTTTCATTAAGTAGTAAGAGTTTTGATAATAGTTATCTTTTTAATTATTTTCGGATAATGGTTCCAACTTTCACAGAAAATTAAATTTTCAGGTCTGGTTTAATTTGTTTAAAATAGAGGGCAGTACTGATTAAGTTTGGTAGTTATGAACTGCGGATCTATAACAGTTTTTATAGGGCTTATCATTGGACGTATATCATTTCTGACATATATCGTCTGGACGTACTATATCATTTGTTTGTGGGTCTAACATGATTTTTGTTTAAATCCATGAATGGTTTAATTGTTTTCATAGATGAATTGGTGTCGGAATTGTTTATTTCTTTCAGGTTAATATGATTCAATAGTAAGTAAAAAAAATTGTATAAAATTGTTTCCTTGTATATTATTTGTAATGTTTGTAGCTTCTCAGTGTATGGTAAGGAGGCGTTGGTGTTTGAAAACTAAGCTCAAGGTTTGTGTCAATAGTCTTTTCAGAAACGCCTCCAATAGGTTTCTCCGCAGGTTGGTTGATTGGTTGGTTTGTTTGCTCAACGACCTATATTTATGCACAATGACGGCTAATCACGCCGGGACCTACAGTTTAACGTGGATTCCGAACCACAACGAACATCCATGCCTAACCCAGGATTCGAACCCGGCACCTTTGGTATGCGAGGCCAGAGCGCAGAGAACCCCACAGCAATCAGGTTGTTTCTCCGCAGGAGAGACCAGTTAGGACCTCATTCTTTCCACTTTCGAATACTGTATTATAATTTTACCCGATTATTGAATTATAAAAGAGTGAAAGCAAAGATGTATTTTCATGAATGTGTGTTTCCCTGTATGTTCATTTTCAGTGTATGTCGTTATCTCGAACTAAAACTTTTGCTAAATGTGAGATACAGCTTATACTTAACATTGCGTTATTTCGTACAGGAAAAAAAGTTACTCAAAAATAATATTTGCTTTATTTGTTTAGTTGTGCGGGATGTACTAATGTTACTTGGTCTGTTTTATCAATTTAGGTTTTTAAGTAATATTTATATCACAAAATCTGATTTAGAGTGTTACCAATATCAAAGTTGGGTGTTTTAATCTTATTCACGTTGTGCAACACCACCTCACATTCGGAATAAATGTAAAACATCCTGCGCCAAACTCAGATTTTTATTTTCTTAATTCGATTTTCTTAAATTTCCATGAAAAAATCAGAGAATAAGGTTATATACTTGGAAAATAAATTAGTAGGTACTATCGCTGGAATGAAAGCTCCGTTTCACGATTTCAGTACACTTATTTATCTTGCTAAGACCTGTAATTTGATATAAAGCGCGTATACATATAGTTTTACTACGAATGTTGATATCTAGTAATAAAATGTGAAATCCATCGAATGGTGATCATTCATAAAGTTAAACAAGTTTATAATACATTTAATCGATTAGGAAGATTGAGTATCATTTTTTTAATTTAGAACAACTTAACTCCAACTATTTTAGAAAATATACCATGACATCTAGTAAATGAGTTTAATGAGAATATCATTAACGTTATTATAAAAGTGTAAAATGTTTTTTAGTTACAAATTAAATTCGATTTAGGCTAATTTTGATAAATTAATTACTGAAAGTATTCACTATAAGACTACAAGTTCCCGATTTGAATATAAGAACTAATTATCGATTTTGCATGTTAATTAATATCATTTATCTATGTTTTTATTACAATTCTATCTCTGATGAACTTATAATGTACAATATATAAAAACTTTTTAACCGCTTTATTTTCATATTTTATTAATTGCATTTTAATTTGTTGTTAAGGATAAATCAAATGGTAAAAGTTAGTGAATTTACATCTAGGCCTTATGTACGCCAAAGAAAGCGAATGACTTTCATTTTTACCCCTTGAGGAAGTCCTAATTAAGATAATTAATTCCTTATACTTGCTATGTTACAATCTTCTAGCCCAGTGCATTTGGAAACTACTTTCTATAAAACCTTGACATTTAGTGATCAGGTATGAAAAATATCACGAGCAAAGACAATATTTTTAAGTTTTTAATTTATGTCATTTCATGAAGGGATCATTTTGGTACCTCTTCACCAAATGTCAATGTGATTATAGAAAGTGGTTTCTAAATGCACTGGGCTAGAAGATTATAACATAGCGAGTATAGGGAATGATCGTTACGAGGACTTCATCTTAATCTCAACTACTGCTATAGCTTAATCTAGTAATTCTACTCCAAATTTGAAAAGAATTAAAAATAATTTATTTCAGTCTACACACTTTTTCTTTGATTTAAAAAAAAATTAAATATAAATATTTACTTTATCAAGAATCAAAATAAACTACTTTATTTGGTAAACAATTCAACGTTGGTATCATTATTATGTTTTGTAACATATAGCAATCGTTATTTGGATATTCTAAAGATACTTTTTGAATAATTAGCACTTAATTTAAAGATTCGGACAAAAGTATTAATTACATGTTATGATTTCAATTACTGAAATAAAGAAAAAAGTGTTGGAAAAATATTTTTCTTTATTAAATTAACTCAAAACTACCTTAAAAATTAATAATTGTCAAATTACTACAGCCGTAAAATATATTATATTTTTAACGTAAACTGCAATCCTTATAAATGCATACATTCAAAAGATTTTAATTATCTTCGAAAAACCATACATTTTAGTATTTACTTTTTGAGAAAAATTTATACTCACCACTTGGTATCTTCGCTGTTTGATTATGATTTGAAAATATCGGTTTTATTTTGAATTTAAAAATTTGAATGACCCATCAAACGGCACATGAATGACGTCACAGTATCTACGAAGCCTCATTGGCTAGCTTTATTGAATGGAAATGCTCTTTTTAAATTTCTCCCAGATCATAAATATTTTATCTCTATTGATATTAAGAAAATGTTTTGGTTTTAGAAAAACATTTTATAGTCAAAAAACATTAAAAGTTTGTTCTTTTATTAATATTGTTCTTTTACAAGTATTGATTATTTAATTAAATAATCAATACTTGAAACTTAAATTTTCAATTCAAATTGATTCACAATTCTTAAATAAATTATTTGACTCACGATTAAAGGTAAATGTTGCTTAGTTCGGCAAAATATTGCAAATTTAATTGAAAGTGAACCTAAAAAATTGTCAATTGATTGGGTAACTGTTCAGTAATATTATGCATTTTAAGTGAAAACATTTTCATTTTGAATAAAGTTGTAAAAGTTACATTCTCGTTAAACTAAGAAATTGCGAATTCCTATCACATGTTTCTGAGGCTGCAGGTTATTTAATGAAACATACACAGAAACAGACATTTTTTCTAGACCACTTTTTTGAACTCAGGGTGTTCCAAAACGTGGAGAAATGGGGGGGGGGGGAGGGAATTATCGAATATAAACTTTCATTACCTTATGTTAACATATGGGTAATTGAGAGTAAAAAATATTTAACCACAGTTCTGTGATATTATGAAAGAAATTTTTACATAAGTTGCAGCCCCATTAAGTTCTTTTTCTTGCTGTATAATCCGTTTGAGACGGCGTGAATAACAAGCTTGATAAATATAGCTTAGATGGTAAATATGAATTATTGCTTATATGCCCACAGTAACTTTTTTTTTCGTCCGTTTTTAAACAAATTCTTGATGACAGATGTCGAAAACCCAGTCATTTAGTTTATCTTAGCAACAGTGGCTCCGGCTAAACGTTCCACCAAAATAACCTTTATACTATCTCGTCCATCAGAAGTAGGCCGACCAAACGGTATAGTGGTTAGCGTGCTAGCTTCTAGATCGCGAGGTTGCGGGTTCGAGTCCCGTGTTAGGCATGGGTGTTTGTAAATGTATGTTGGCTTGTCTAATGACGAATGTTTCGGCGAATTATAGCCCTCGTGTTGCTGACGGCGCCAGATAATCTGAATACAACCAACCAATCCATCAGAAGTAGAAAGTATGTCAAAATAGTGTGTAGGTAAAGTAGAAAGTGTAAATGTCTAAGTTATCGATCTCGATTGTGTTACGTATTTTGGCCTAATATATGTGACGAGATTTTTCTATCTCCAGAAACTTCATAAGTTACCCACTCTGTTGGTTTTCTTAATTAATGAAGTTTTTTTTTTTTTTTTTTAAAGACTTTGGCTGGACTCTGTTTAAGCGGCACAATTTACCGGGAAGAGAGGTGAAAAGCGGGACTGTCCCGCCAAAATCGGGACCTATGATTACATTACTAATATATCACTCTCATTCTAAAATATTTAAATTCTCCCTGATCCCTGATCCGTTTGTTAAACTGAATTGGGTTATTTAAAAATGCATCCGTCTCGATGCATTATACTAAAAAAATTCCTACATTCTCAAATGTCATTTAATATTTGTATACTATTTGAACAAGCTATTGATTTTATGACAGTTTCTTCAAGTTTTAAATTAAAAATTAAGAGTAAGGGAACCACATTTTTTTTCAAAGACTACGAAAAAGAAATAAAAAGGTATAGTGGAAGCGAGGTTAACCCCTCCTTTACCCACCGACTTATTCATTTTTTCGACAGCCAAAAGTTATTTCGGTACTTCAGATCTTGTATAAAAGATGTGATCACCACAACTGCGATTGGCATCATGCAAGGTTATTGTTGGGGATACCAATATTGGTTTTCTTTTATACCTCGATGACTGTTTCTTTTTCCGTTAAGAAAAGAAGATGGATTTTTATGGTCCAAAGAAATGAACGTCGTCCAGCATATTGATTAAAATTTGAATATTAAATATAAAATGCATTGTTGCAATAGAGAAGGGCAACGACAAAAAATTCGGTATTGCTTGCATTTAATATAATTTGTTTTGCTAATACATATTTATGCGACGAAGAAGTTTTATAGTATTATATTTTATTGGAAAAAAGAAATATAATCAATAACGTTATTGATTTGATGTGAAAGGAAATTTATATTCAATATATTCTTCGGGTCTCATTATATGTCTATTAAAGTTGTTGTAATTAACTTAAATAAATTTGAGGGGGGGGGGGGAATCAGGATTCTTTACTAAAGCCAACTGATAACTTTTTAAAGGTATTTTTCACTCATTTAAAGTTAAGCTGAATTACATCTCATACAAATACGCGTATATTTCGAATGTTCTTTCCAATTCCACAGATGACCAAAAAGATAACAAGTCACTAAGCTAAATTTTAACACCTGCTAAGCTTTTAATCAAACGTTGTTTCATTTCAAATTATGTCGTATACCGATCCAAAGCTGATAGATAGATAAAGAAGCTTCAAGGATTTGTTAGGAATGGTCAAAATTTTTAAAAATGAGCCACCGAAACCGTGATCTAACGGCTTACTTAGCAGCTACTGACTACAGCTAAATATTGAAGTGAATTAAAAAAGAGGGTTTTTTTTTTTTTTTTTTTTTTTTTTTAATTTTCAGTTTCGAAACTAATTTTTATGAAGAATTGTTCAGAAGTCTGCTATTGGCAGGATATTAGAGTTAAATAACGCCTCTTTTAAAATCAAAGCTACGTTTTATGGAAAAATTGTCTCGCCAAAGATATCGTATAAAGAAAAAAAGAAACCTGATTGCAATGATTTGAAGCGCAGAAACAACCGTCACTATGAGTCATGTTCAATGTGTAATAGGCACAACTCAGTCAACTTTTGGAGAGTTTAATTTTAAGACCTATGAAATTAATGTGAATTAAATAGTTTCCTTATTCCGTTCGAAGTATGAGAAGTGCTGTTTAAATAAAATCTGCTTTTAAAGGTTTATCCAAATGTCATCATTAGATAATAAAATTTAACTTTTACTTCCAATTAACATAGGTTAATGAAAGTATTGATTCGGTAAAAAAAAATCTTTTTTTTAGCATTTCTACACATTTTGGAACGTGCTCAGTGCAAAAATGTGATATAGAAAAAATCTATGTGTGTGTTTGTGGTCAGCTTAACTTCCGAACAGATTGACCTACGATGTTCAACTTTTGCACCTGTCTTCAAAGTTTTCATCAAAATTTCGCATTCGCACAAGATACCAACCATTGAAAAAATCCATGTTTTTCAGCAATTGTCAAAAAACTGCTCTAACTAATTTGACCAAAATTTCTGTGGTAACGCCTTTTAAGGTATTCTAAAGATTACCTCCGAAATTCCCTTAGAAATGTGATAAAGGAGTAAATGTGACAAATGTAATAAACATATCTTCAATTTCGCCATTTTTTTTTATTTTTTTTTTTAAATTTATGTAAATATGAAAACGAAAACTATAAATTACTCCAATACATAAATACAGTGACCAGCATTGAGTGTAATTCATAGTTGAGCGATATTCCACACCTCTAGTTAATTGCTATTTTTAAATTTTCAAAAGCAGTTCCGAAATGGCGACTGATTTCTTTAAAAGTAGGTAATTGTATCTATAATAATAAAACAAGCTGTGTGTCTATCTGTCTGTTGCTCCTGTGGATCTATAGAAACCTACTTAAAATTGGAATAGAGCTCTGAAATTTTCAGCATAAGTAGTTTTGGCCTTCTAATTTTATGCATCATAAATAGAATGTCAAAATTTTAATTAGTTCTTTTTTAATTAATTTTTTTAATTAATTAATAAATATGTTAAAAAACGATATCTAATAGGGATATAGATCTGAAATTTTCGATATAAGTAGTTTTGGCCTTTTAATTGGACTTTTAAAAAACAGAATTTTAAATTTTTATTTTGTTCTTTTTTAATTAATTTGTTTAATTAATTAATAAACATTTTACAAAACGACTACTAATAAGGCTACAGCTCTGAACTTTTCAACGTAAGTAGTTTTGGCCTTCTAATTGTATACATCACAAACAGAATGTTAAAATTTTAATTAGTTCTTTTTTAATTAATTTTTTTAATTGATTAATTAATAAATATGTTAAAAAACGATATCTAATAGTGCAGCAGCTTTGAAATTTTCAACGTAAGTAGTTTTGGGCTTTTAAAAAATTGGGCTTTTTGTGGGCTCCACAAACACGTGTTAAAATAATCTTAAAGGGGTGTTGTGTTATTGTATTAACCGGAATTTATTTATTTTTTCCTTGACAAGGGAGAGGCTTCCAATATTAAGTCTTTATGTAGCAATTAGATACTTACGCAGCAATGAACCTTTCAGCGAGCGAACAGATCCTATTCTTGCATATCAATGAACCTTTTAACGAGTGAATTAAACCTGTGTTTATGTGTCCATAAACTTTTCAGCGAGCGAAGCGACCTCGATTTTGCGTAGCGATGAACCTCCTGCGAGCGAAGCGCTAAAAACTGGGTCCTATACACGAATGACAGATTTCCGTTTCGCGAGGCCTCACAGCTAGCTAAAATATTGCACATGTTAAAATTTCGTAGCGAAGCACGGGTATTTAGCTAGTTTGAAATATTTGGTTACATTAGATTTGTCCTGGCTCAACAGCTCTACCAAGGGCGCTACTATACTGACGTTCAAAACTATGAAAGTAGTAACCATCATTAGTATTGGCCTCTCGAAATAACTAGGTGTTAATAAATAAAGAAGCGAAACCTAGGTTTTTGAAAATAAGAATTGGATACAAGTGTCAAATACGTTCTATTGTGATTTTCTAGCTTTGTTGGTATCATAACGATATAAGGAATCGATGGCGAAAACTAGGGATACTGATGTCTTCTTGTTACGCTAGAACATCGATGCATCATTATTATTTCGTGTGAGTGCCTTCCGGGTGGTCACTCAAGAGGAAACTGCAGCATTTGCATCTCGAATGGGGGAATATCCTAAAACACCCAACAGGAAGTCCGACAAGCAAACCAAGATTACCTGACACAATCGCCTCCATGTTTATTCAAATTGAACGCAAAGACTGCAGAGCGCCAAACGAGGTAAGATCCAGAAACCTTTCGTATGTGAGGAGTGCATTCGGCCTCTTAGCCGCGAATCCGGCTTATATGAAATTCAGTTTATTGATTCAAATAAGAAAGCTATAATCCTCATAAATATATTTAAATTAAATAAGAATTTCCACTCAACCCAGAGCGTTTGAATTTTTTGGTTGAAAATCTTTCAATCTTGTTCTCTATTTCTCTCATAAATAATATAGAACTTTATTTAAGTATAGGCATTCGATTGTTGTTATTGAAGTTGCATCTAAATAAATAATTAAAGGTTTCATTTTGTCAAATATGCCTTTCAGCACCATGACTGTCGAGTCCAGAAAAGCCAATATCGACTTTTCTCTCCATAAAATGCAAAGAATAATAAATCAAAGGAGTTTTCATTAAAATCTCTTCATACTAAAAGAAAAAGTAGGGATTGAAAATTAACCTTTAAGAACAAAGTTTTTAATGTAAATCCTTTATTAGCCATTCCATGAAAAGAACCTTTTAATTAATGTGACATTTGGAGACATTTTTTACTTTCAATTATCCATATGTACACACTTTACATAGGGTAATGAAAGTATAATAATCTTATAGTATATAAGTATAGTAAATAAGTATAGTATAAGTAATCTTTCTCATTTAAAAATCATTGCCAAAAATATCGCCAAACTGGTCATTTTTCTTAAATGAGTGAAAATAAGAAAATGGTAAGTAACACCATCATGACCATGTTAAATTTCACTGCAATGGCCAATATTATATAGTGTAATTGAAAGTTGTGCGATGTTCCACACTCCTAGTTTTCTTTAAAAAAAATTTACTGCCGTGATAGCTAATAATTTAAAGTTGTTAAATTTAAAGAAATTTTTTAGCTCTTTTGATCAAAAATCTGACAACATTAAATTCAAGATGGCTGATTTTCAACTATTAGAACTATGGAAGTGTTCCAAAAAGATTATATTTTGTATTTGAATGGAATTCGAGCCTATCAGTGATACTCCTTTAAAAAAAAAATATATAAGTATTAATTGTATTTTAGTATAATTTAATGAAATTTTTACATTAGTTTTTATGTTTTATTAATAAAATGCCCCCAAGTGATAAAAATTTTGATATTTTTTCTAATTCATTATATGTCTGTGCAATTTTAAATTTCCCTCTTCAATTCATATTAAACCATCTTACTTGTAGAATTTAAAACTTTTACCTGTATCCTGAATTTTGTATTGCATTTTTTATTCTGTCCTGTTATGTGAACGACACGCTGCATTTTTTAATCGTGAGTGCCAAACTTATGCAATCTTAAGAAAAATTAATATTGTATCTTTATTCTTATTCTGAGTTTCAGAACATATTACATATATTTTGATACTCTCAAAATAAGGATAACGATACAATATTCACTTTTTTTAAATAGCCTTTATGATGAAATTATAGATTTAAACTTAACTAAAAGTTTTCAGCCAACGGCGGAAGTTATTTCGAGTGTAGTCTCATATTTTGAATTTAACGCTAGATTGCCCAAGGAAGTCATTTTGATAGCTTTTATTTCAGTTAGAAAAACAATTACGTAAATAATGACACAATTTCTTAGAATTTTGTAACTTTTTGAACAACAATATAAATGCATTTATTAATTATTGTAGTTACCCCTCCTTCATTTTCGGTATATATATATGTATGTGTGTGTTGTACAAATGTCTTTACATATTAGTTATTCTTTCACAATGCAGTCATTTTGACTGCTTTTTAATTTCAGTTAGAAAAATAATAATGTAAATAACGACACAATTTCTTAGAATTTTGTAACTTTTTGAACAACATATAAATGCGTTTATTAATTATTGTAGTTACCTCCCCCTCCTTCATTTTCGGTATATATATATGTATGTGTGTGTTATACAAATGTCTTTACATATTAGTTATTCTTTCACAATGCAGTCATTTTGACTGCTTTTGGGCAATATAGGTATATACTAAGTTTCAATCTTTTTTGTGCTAAAAACAGATTGATGCTTAAAGTTCTGGAGTTATTGACGAACAAATTATAAAGCACATTTTCATCGAGGAATTTGGCAACGTTTAATGGAAAAGAGTTATTGATGGCATAGGAGGCAGCGTAAAACGATTAGTCCGTCAGAAAATGATAAGCCAAGATGAAAGAGTTTCAGTTCAAATACCCAATTAAAGTATGATAGATACTCTATAAATGACCAATAAATTATTTAGTGTCCATATAGTTGCTGCATGAAGTGTATGTAAAAGCGGCTTTTAAGTCCCTAAAACTTGATAGAAGGGTCATTCATTCCATGTCAGATCGACCAGGATGTGATACCCTTACCCACCCCCTCCGATTTTTATGAAATTTCGTGTGAGCCCTTTTCTTATGATTAATAAGACAATTTTAGAATATCTTCTCGATATTCTTACTGGTTGAAATTTTACAGCACTTTAAAAGTTACGATTTCATCAAATTTTGAATTCGTAAAATTTTCAAAAAAAGAACCCCGGTCAGAGATTTTTTTTTCCCTCGATATTTTTTAATTATATCTTTTTTTTTTTTTTTTTTTTCTTTTTTTTTTTTAATTTAATAAAACTATGCAAAATCGAGGGAAGAAAATATTATTGTTCCAAGATATTTTAAGATTTCCACAAAAATTATCAAATTGTTCATACTCGATGTTTCCCAAGAAAAACATGTTTTTTGCATTAAATATATAGTCGAATGAGGGCCATTCAGGAACCATTATTTTATGATTGAAAGAACATATATTATCTTTCTAAAAAATTAAAATAATGTGTTTCAGCCTTGTTGTAACTAATATTTTCACTTAAGCGAATTTTTTTAGAAAAAAACGTATTTTCTAAAATTTAAATTTAAAGCATACGAATATTATTAAATCTGAAGATGTTAAACATGAAAATGACCGCGGATATATGTACTACTTTTGTGAATAATAAAATGAATCGAATTTTACATCTTTATCGTTAAAATTTGCAAACTTTTCTCAGTAAAGTTCATTTTTATGAATCTGTTGGTTGTTCTTAATGAGGATGTATACAAATATAAATCTGACCTACACAAAAGTAATAAAACATTAAATATATTGCAAGAAATTTTACTTTTTAAAGAGTTATATGTAATGGTATTTTTCAATTCTAGTTGAAATTTTGTATTTTTGTTAATATTATTTAAATGATTTCGTTTCCCGAATACCAAAATTTCCGCATGCTCCTATGATCCTTGAAATCCAAATGAGATTTTAGCATTCTTTTTGTTGTAGACCATGAATTACTAGTTCTTGCAAGAATTTTTGAAGAGAGAATTTTTGAAGTTTTTAGATTCATAAAAACGAACTAAGAAAAATTTGCAAATTTTAATTAAAAATATGAAAAATTCGTATTATTTTATTATCTTCAGATTTAATGATATTCGTAAGCTTCAAATTTAAATTTTTGAAAACACGTTTTTTTCTAGAAAAATTTGCATTAGTGAAAATATTAACTACAAGACCGAAACACATTCTTTTATTTTCTAGAAAGATAATATATGATGTTCTTGAAATAATTTTCATATATAAAATAATTGTTCCTGAAGGACCCTCATTCGACGTTTTTTTTATTACCAAAAACATGTTTTTCTTTGAAACAAAAAACAGAGTATGAACAATTTGATAAATTTTTGTGAAATTTTATATCAACATGCAGCAATGATAATTTTTTTCTGAATTTTGCATAGTTTTATTGAATTGAAAAAAAAAAAATCCTTAAGTTATAATTAATAGTTATCGATAAAAAGATTATTTTTCCTAGATGTGTTTCTTTTTTGAAAATTTCATGAATTCAAAATTTTGACAAAATCGTAAATTTTAAAGTGCTATAAAATTTCAAGCAGTAGGAATATCGAAAAAACATTCGAGATTTTTCTTAATAACCGTGAGAAAAAAATTCACGTCAAATTTCATAAAAATCAAAGGGGGTGGGTGTCGAAATCTGTTTTTTTCTGGTCGATTTAACGTGGAACGAAAAATCGACCTCAACAACAACGAATCTATCTGTCAAATTTCAGCTCGATTGGAATACGATAAAAGTCATACTGTATGTTCACCTTATCACACCCAAAAGTCCATCTTATTCATCCTAAGCGGTGATAGAAACGCGTATGTAAAAGCGTGGGTTTAGTGACCAACCCAAAACTTGATAGAATGCATTGTCATTGACAACGAATCCATCTACCAAGCTTGAGCTCGATAGCATGGGTTTTTACACACGCTATCATTATCTCTTCAGAGGACTAAATAAATTACCATTATCCCTTCGGTGGAGTTTTAGTGATAGCCCCCAGACCTTGATGGATTGCATTTCATCGACAAGGAATCCATCTGCCAAGTTTCAGATCGATTGGATGATGGAAACTTGATCAATTATTCCTCCAATAGTTAATAGAAACGAAGGGTGAGTAATGATGGTCTTTTAGTGACACCTCCCAAAACTTGATCGAATGCATTATCCCATTATCTCATTTCCGTAGAACAGTTACTTATTTCTTCATTTTTCCTTAGAAAAAATACAAGATTTTGCATAAAATCTATAATGATAAAAGAAAGAATCTGTGTCTATGGCTCTATAGAAAACCTCTACTATACGGAGAACTCTGAACATTTAAACATAAATAAGTATTCAACTTCCAAATGTGCACCTGTTGGGAAGAATATTAAAATTTTAATTATTTATTTTTAATTAATTTTTAAAGTTTTGCCCTAATTTTTTAATGATTCCAGCTACATTCCCTTCCTGTGAGATGGCAGAATGCTACAATTGTTGGTGATCGGGTTGATGCCCTTTGTCTTAGTGCTTTATATTTTACTAGCTGAATAAATACCCGTGCTGCGCTACGAAATTTTACCATTAACAATTTAGCGATCAAAAGACATTCATGTATTCTACACTTCAGACGTTTGCTCCCATTTCGATCACGACAAATTGATTTATCAAAATAGGAACTTTCCTTTGTTGACATTTTAAACGAAATTTATAATTGTGAATAGTAAATTGGAATAGTTTATTGTTGTAGTGTTTATGTTTGCTCTTAGTTCTAAATTTCAAAGTAGTAGCTGTATTGGAATTGAGGCATTAAATTAATCCTCGTCTAGTTTCAATATTGCGTCGACTTTTTAATCGATATTGGAATGACTTATTTTTTTAACATTTGCACCAAATATCAGAAATATGACTACATTGGAAGAGGAATTTTCGGATATCCCTCATTTGGAACATTTAACCCCTTTTCGACCCCTTAAAGTTGGTTAATCGAGAACGGAATAGTTTACTTTTTCTGTTTAATCTTTTTTGGCATTTGTACCAATTTATCGAGTTGTGACCAAATGGGAAGTGGGACATTCGAATATCCCTAGTTTGGAACGTTTAACGCCTTTTGCAAACCTTAAGTGGGTTAATCGAGATCGGAATGGCTTACTTTTTCTACGTTTATCTTTAGTGACATTCCTACCAATTTTCAGAGTTGTGACTATATGAAGTGGGATATTCGAGTTTGGAATGTTTAACCCCTTTTCCACCCCTTAAAGTGGGTTAATCAAGCTCGGAATAGCTTAACTTTTCTATGTTTGTCTCTGTTGATATTTTTACCAATTTTTAGAGTTGTGACCATATGGGAAGTGGTACATTCGAATATTCCTCGTTTGGAACGTTTAACCCCTTTTTGACCTCTTAAAGTGAGTTAATCGAGATCGGAATAGCTTACTTTTTTTACGTTTGCTTTTGTTGATACTTGCGCCAGTTTTCAGAGTTGTGACGAAATGGGAAGTAGAACATTCGAATATCCCTCGTTTGAAATGTTTAACCCCTTTTCGACCTCTTAAAGGGGGTTAATCGAGATCGAAATTGGCTAATTTTTCTACGTTTGCCTATGTCGACATTTGCACCAATATTCAGAGTTGTGGACATGTGGGAAGTGGTACATTCGAATATCCCTCGTTTGGAATGTTTAACCCCTTTTCGACCCCTTAAAGTGGGTTAACCGAGATCGGATTAGCATGCTTTTTCTATGTTTAACTTTGTTGGTATTTATGCCAATTTTCAAAATTGTGGCCATGTCGGAAGTGGAACATTCGAATATTCCTCGTTTGGAACGTATAACCCCTTTTCGACCCCTTAAAGTGGGTTAATCGAGATCGGAATAGCTTACTTTTACTATTGTTAATATTTGTACCAATTTTTAGAGTTGTGACCAAATGTGGGAAGTAGGATATTCGAATGTCCCTCGTTTGGAACGTTTAACCCCTTTTCGACCCCTTAAAGTGGGTTAATCGAGATCGGAATAGCTTACTTTTTCTATTTTTACCATTGTTGATATTTGTGCCGATTTTCAGAGTTGTGACTATGTGGGAAGTGGGAGAATTAGTGATGAGTGAGTGAGTGAGGGCTTTGCCTTATATATAGAGAGATAATAGGGAAATCAAATTAAGGCTTGTTTGATTTTTTAAGGGAAAATTTGCGTTTGAATGGAAACAAACCCGATAACAGTTACCAGACAATCGACAACTATTTATCCCAATCGTCACATTGTCGATTCAATCTTAAATCAATGACGACAGATTGCCAAAAGTTATCAATCCTGAAACTATTCGCTTGTTAAATAAGAATTCTGCTTCTGAATAAAAAAAAAAAGAGAGTCAATTAATAAGATTATTATTATGGCACAGTTCGTAAAAAAAAAAAAAAAAATCTGAACGATGGCTATATCTTCGGTTCTAATTATCGTAGAATCTTGCGGTTTGCACCAAAATGTTTTGTTTATGATTTTCTATATGTCTGATGCAATTTTTGTTTCTTAAGTGGCTGTATACTTAGTAAATTTAACCTTATTTTTAAAAATTTCAATTTGGACCCCCATTATTTATGTTTTCATTCGATTAAGAATACCTCGTTCACCCTAGATACCAAATTTCAGTTCATTACGTTGAAAAACACGTCACTTATGAGTGAAAATGTTTTGGAAGATCTTGAGGGTAAATTTCGTTATCGCGGAGAAGAATCCAACGTTTTACATGCTTCAAAACGAGAGCTTTTTTATATTTTTGTTAAAATATCGAGAACCAAAAGTCAAAATGGAATGAAAAAAATTCTGGAGGGGTTTTGACCATGATAATTCTAATGGAAGAAAAAAAAGTATTTGTTTCTATTTAAAAAAAATTTAAAACTTGCTTTATTAATTAATAATTAATTATTAAAAAACTGCTTAGTACAGAGTTGCATGTTATTTATGTTTGACCTTAAACAAACTATTCTTTGAAATAAAAATTGCTAAACTATATTAACTCTATAAGAATTTATGGCCAAAAAAATAAATTTTCTTTTTAACATTAATTTATCATTTTTTTCACATAATTTAAATTACTAACCACTCATTGGAAAATTATGAAATTTGGGATTTAGACGTATTTTTGAATTCTAAATCTGAACGGTATAATATTATTGAGTTGCCGTTGAACTTTTAAAAGTTTGGTTTAGTTTTCATATGTAGATTACACCTCATGGTAAAAAAAAACTTATATACAATTAATAAAGACCTTCCACAATTTATAACGGTACTGAGTTTTGGTTTAAACTACTCTTAAAAACATGGGTTTTTGAAACTTAATTTGCGATTCTAAAGAAAAATCTCTGGCTCTCTTTTGTTAATGCGAGTTTGACGTCCTTTGTTCTAAAAACACGAACCGAATGAATTACGTGCAAGGTCTCTAAAGAAGTTTTAGTTCTTGTACGAATCTTGATTTTTTTTAAAGTTGTTGAGGAAATGCTAATTATTTGATACTCTTTGTTTACATAAATTATTTAAAAGTTGTATTGCATACCGAACTGCTTATTATAATTGAATTTTACTGTTAATTACCACAGCTATATGACGTCAAACTTTTATAAAGAGAATTGATACGTCATTGTTTTAAGTTTATTCACACAGATTGCCTTGTGGAGTTGCAGTAACATACACCTCTACTTGTCTAAGTAAAGTTTATATTTTGTTTTGATTGTATTCTTGACTTAATGGTGAGGTTACAGGCAAGAACATTCGCCGTTTAAGAAAAAAAATACCGGTACCAATATGGCAAAATCTGATATTTCACATGCATTCTTTTTCCTGTTATATTTGCTTGTTATTATTGTATTTTTCTCATAACAAAAATGATTTATAGCTTTACTTCATTCGAAGTTCTTGATGGAGAAAACATTTCTTTAAAATAAACCTTGAAATTCTATTTAAAGATAAAATTCCGCCATATTTACAGCCTAACAATAACAACAGCCAAGAAAATAAAATTTCATTCGTCTAGTAGTCTGAGAAATGTTAAGAACGTGTTATCGTCGCCTTGCTTCATTGTTAACAAAAATATTCCTGGCCAATCTATTTCTAAGTGTTACGTTTAAATACTCATAAGTCTGTGTCTATAAGAGCTTGTTTACTAGTTTTTCGTTAAGTCTCGGTAGTGAAATAAGGCGATTAATGCTAAGAAATGGTGGCAGGAGCATTTATATCCCGGATTAGACATGGATGTTTGTTGTGTTTCGAAGTCCACGTTAAGCTGTGTGTCTCGGTCTAATTAGCTGTCATTGTGCATAAAAATAGGTAGCCGAGCGTGTAAACCAACCAACCAACTGGTTGCCGAAAATTAGCTATCATCTTGGCACTATTATATGTAAACAACTCTGAGTACAAAGTCTGCATGCAGTGTTATAATAAAAATAAACTAGACAATTATATACTTTATTGGTTACCCAATTACCACAGATATGGTCAGGAATCTTAATGTTTTTATGCAACTTATACTTAATGTGACTTGACATCCCGATTTTGGCAGGCCGACCAAGCTGTATAGTGGTTAGCGTGCTAGCTTCTAGACCGCGAGGTTGCGGGTTCGAGTCCCGTGTTAGGCATGGGTGTTTGTAAATGTATGTTGGCTTGTCTAATGACAAATGTTTCGGCGCATTATAGCCCTCGTGTTGCTGACGGCGCCAGATAATCTGAAAACAACCAACCCGATTTAGGCAGGACAGTCCTGTTTTTCACCTCGTGGCGCAGGTAGCAAAAATGTGAGACTGGAGATGGACGTTGCAGATTTTTCAGCAGCCTGCAGATAATTTTACAAATCTGACTTAAAAAAAGAAGTTTTTTTTTTTAGTCCGATTTGTAAGTAGGGTGATTTGAGTCAATGAATGCACATGCGTGTTAGTTCATTTCATGAAAGAGGTATCGGAATCCTAATACTCTCCATGCACTATTTTACGAAGATTGTATAGAAACATAATAAGTTTTATTTGCTTTCACGCATGCTATTTGCATTCGTGTGTTGGTGAGTAGTAGTTAGCTTTGCTAAAAATTACGCTGATATAAGGACCGCAATTGCCGAGAATTGCACTGCTAAGACAGAAAATATCGGCGAGAATTCTTTTCAGCGAGTATTGCGCAGATATCATTACTTCTGTTTCGAAGGTTTGCACCTCAATAGTTCTCACCATCGCAGAGATTTTCGTGATTATGACAGTCAATTTTGTAGAGTGTTACGTCGATAGTGTGATCGTCTCTATTGCATAAATTTTCAGAATTTTACTGATATATTGGGTGCTAACGCTGATATTTTCATTGGTGTAATAGTCATTTTTGCAGATTGTTACTTTAATGTAATTGCCGAGATTCTCACCGGTAAAGTGGCCAATATTTGCGTTGGAATAGTGGTAATTTTCACCTAGGTTTAAGCCATTTTAATAGCAGCTATCGGCGAGAAATGAGATGCTGTTTTGGTGTCATTTGCCTTGGCTTGTGCGATATGACAGCTGTTATATCCGTGATTAGTGTGAAGATCGCTTTAGTCGTTTGGTTTGAATTTATACAGAATAATTAGAATTTAATTTAAGAAACAGTAATTATAAATATTTCTGTGTTAATATTTAATTTATTTTGCCAAATTTCTATGTTTATGTAAAACAGGAAGTTTTGATAAAATTGACAAATAAGGTACTTACGTATTTTATGCTAACTTAAAAAAAATTAGTAATTAAGCTGCAGATTATTTTCTAATACCCAAATTAGTGTCACAGACTGGCAGAAAAGTTTCTGCTACTAGGCTCACGGCTCCACTGACCTAATGTCCCGCTAAAGTCCTTCTAAGTAAAACAAAAATGTCTTCAGAACTTCGTTAATTAATAAAATGGGTAACTGATGAAGTTTCTGGAGATAGGAAAATCTGGTCACGTTACTTATACTCATCTACTAGCTTTCTTATTTTCCTCTTAACCTCTATTTTCAAGGTAAACTAGTTATTTTGCATTGCTATTTAATGTCTTTGTTTTTAATAGTGAATCTGATGATTATTTTTAAAAGTAATTTTCTTCAATTACCTTGTACCAGTCTGTTATACCTTGTGGGCAAAAGCTCTATAGACAAAAATTGGTCGCTTATGCAAAAATCTGTTTCCAAATATAAAACTGAACGACATTATCAGCAGTTTTCCCTATTTACAGAAAAGCCTGTCCTTCCCTGTAATTAATAACAAAATAACTATCAAAGTTAAAAAACAAGCAAAAAGAACTACCATTAGTTGCTAGACAAAAGCTAAGTTAAATTGGCGCTATTCCATTAGCCAGGTACAAAAGAAAAACAAGTTGCAGCATTATTTAAATGTGTAAATAGTTAGACTTGGCGACAACTCTCTAACTGGTACCTGGATAACAGAGAATTTCTGTTGTATTTGTGGGCTTAATCCCTAAAACCGCTAATTACCCTGGGCCTTAAGCCCAATTGTTTTCAATTGGTCAAAAGTGTGGTCTGTTGTCTGTCCTCACTTGATGAATGTTTGAGCATGCACAGGAAAGGTATTGTGTGGGCATGCACTTGTCCGTATAAAAAGAGATGTATGCTGACAGTGTTCAGTTGTATTGATGTATCAATGTTTTATAAAACTCAAATAAAAAAACCTTTTTAATGGGCTTTGACTTAAGGCCTAGGGTAAACTGTAGATCGGTCGTAAGCCAATTATTTAAATTTTTTAACCATGTTATATTGTGTATAATTGTGTTCTATCCATGGAGTTCAGATATGGGTATTTTACCTGGAAAAAATTGGTAAATTTTAAGACAAAATTTTAATTTAAGAACATTTTAAGCTCTTATCTTATCTTAACTAAACTTAAGTTCATTGTTCATTGATACTATTGAAAGACACTATTTTCTCAACATCGCAGCTCCTGCAACGTTTACCTCTCCAACAAATTATTTTGTTTTTCACAGATTGCACAGCAGAAATTGTATCATTGATTGTTAAAAAATTACACCTTTAAACAAAATCTTAAAATATTACCTTTAAACAAAAAAATTTTAAGTAATCTCTCAATTAAGTTATTGAAGCAATTATTTTGTTCTGCTATTTATTCCATAAAGATTTTTAAAGGAATGTATTTAGTAATTTATTTCTGTATATTTCATTGCATTTTATAGGATGTTAAGAAATCAAAGACAAATCAAAAGTGCATCAAGAAGAAAGTATTCTTGAAATTTCCTCTGCAGTCCCATTTATGGTATGATTTTTATTTGTATGCTCCATTAAGCCATTTTTATACCGAATATTCCATTATAAGTCATTTTTAGTTACCGAAAATACATTGATTCGTAATGAAAGTTTATATATATTATTTATTCATAAATTGTTGTTTTAAATTTAAATTGTTTTAATTATGTATGTTACAAACCAAACTAGTTTTTACCTATGTATTTTAGATAAACTAGTTGGATTAGAAAAGTTTGTTTATCCTTTCGTACTCCGGATCATAATGTATTATTATAAAAAATGCCTATAAAATAAGTGGCACAAAGCCAAATGAAGTGTATAAAAAATCTTAATTATGTTAACAAATATATTGCAGATTTTCTTCTATAGTGTATGGTGTGAATTGTATTTTAACTTTGAGTTGTATATTTTTGTTAGGAAGTTAAATTATAATTATTATAAAATAGACAGCTGAAAAGCCATTGCGGCAAAAGATAAATTTTTTATGATGTAAAAATCACATTGTGAAAAGTACATTTTGATTAATCTTCTTCAAATTTGAAACATAGTACGTATGGTGGTAAATGTTTGTGTGAATGCCTAGTTCTTTAATCTCAGCTGAGGTTAATGTAGTGAAATATGTTATATTTTATTATGTGTAAACGAGTGTTAAAAGTACTATGCATACATAGGTTTATTGAAATCAGTAAATGTTTGTACAATTTTATTGGCTCAACTGTAAATTACCAGTACTACCATTAACCACAACGGCTATGATCTTTATACTGTCTAAATTATTTGGAAAATATTACTTTACTGCATTTTCCAATAAAGAAGTTAGGCACATTTTGTTATTAGAAGTCACTTGTATTAAAGGCCTGAAAACGTTCATTATTTTAAACCTAAACATACTTTATTTGAAATCTCAAGTTGTAACATTAATTTTAGTAGACGGCCTTTTCGAGAAGAAAAAATAAGCAAGTTAAGCATTCCTACTTGCAAAATTTTTCAGCTTACAAATTTTTTTTATCTAAAATTTATACAAATTTAGTCAAACTTAAATTTTTTTTCTGCAAAAAACTTTGTGCTTTAACAGCATTATATCTCCAATCATTCATTTTAAGAAATCAGAAATAAGTGGTCTAAAAATTTGTATAAAAGTAAATTTTGTTACATTCTCCTTATAAAATTACTCTTTTTTCTAAAATGTAACAACTGCTGGATTTATTATATATATAAGTTTGAGTTATTTAAAATATATTCTTAATTTCTTTTAAAGTATTTTGTACACAAATTTATTTTAAACTGGTTACTTACATTCATTTTAATTGTTACTTGCATATACAAGACATTTTAAGAATGGTTATTCTTAGGGTGTTACTTTGAATTTTTATTTTAATTTAGTACATATGGATCCTTCTTCGTAAAACGCACAAATGTTTGTTTTGTTGCAATTTTTTCAACACTATATAAGTTAGATATTTCTGCTAACCATGAAAAATATTTTGATGCAATCAAAACAAGTAATATAAATTTAATATTTTTTATACTTAAAAAATACGTCCATGGACATGATTTCTTATGTCCATGTTGCAACCTCAGTTTTGCTTTCTTAATCAGTTTTTCAATCTTACTTCATACTTTCTTAATGTCTAAATTTATTTATTTTTAGCTATAGGTATGTTAAGCAATGTTATGCATGTGTATAAAGCTTTTATGAGCAGTAATTTCATTACAATTAATGTAATACCTCTTGCCGCAAGACTGACATGTTATGTCCTTGGACAGTAGTTTTTAGTTGTTTAACAGCTCACCAAGTGATAAGTTAACTATGATGTTGGAAAGAAGTCTAATGTAACCATTTTGGTTCCAATACACATTGTGTATTCTATTCTTCAATAAAAATAAAATTAGTTAAGGTTAAGATTAATTAAATATTTATTATTAATTACTTATTTGATAGTGTTGTACTACAGATATCAATTTAGTAATCTCATGTTTATAAACCAACAGTTCCATTCGGAACTAAACAATAACAAGGAAATTGTCATGTCCTTGGACATCAATATGGAATAACTAAGGAGGATCTCTGCCATTGTCATAATTGGATTGTAATTGATTATTTCTAATTTTTTTTCTCTCTTGCTGCTGAAATAGTATGTTCTGTGAAGGATGACCAATATTTCTTCTTTAATCTATAATATATTAACTTTCTCTTTTACGTACATTGTCACTGTAATAATTGATATTAAAATTGAAAAGTGTTTGTGTCTGATTTCTTTATTAAACATCTAATTTTGATATTGTTCATTTTAGTCTTAAAATGTCCAGTTTACTAAGAATTGGTCGATCTTTATGTGGCTTGACAAGTGCTGTGACTGCAGCTGCTAAATGTAAGTTTCTTTTCATTTAAAAGTCACCATTAGAGTGAATATGATGTCATGCTTGCTTTAAATATATATATATTTTTTCATTCTTGTGTATCCCAAATTCATGCCTTGTTTTGTTACAAGTGGAAAATTGATCAGTTCAGTTACTTTTCCATCTGTAGTATGAATATAATGGTAAATAATAGGTAACAAATATTTTAAATAATACATTTGTTTTATGTCCTATCTGATTTAATGCTTATTCATTACATTCAATGGTTTTGATAGAAAACTATTTCTATGTTTTTCTTTGAAATGTACCTAAAAAAAGTTGCATAATTTGATTGTAGAAGTAGGTAGGAACTTTCTTAAAAACGGGACTGACATAGACATTTCCTCAAACTTGTAATAATATTCTGCAAATATATAATTATAAAAGACCATCTAGTCATTAGTATATTTTTATGTACAATGATGGATAATTTATTAAAAAAATTTAATTACAAACATGTTTGGTTATATTTTTGATATTTATTACTAAATTACATAGTTATTATATTTATTGCTTGAACTTTGGGAAAGGAAATTGTTTTTTGATTGATAGTACAAGATAAGAGTGTTGTTTTGAGAATGAATTTAAAATGGATTTACTTAAGCTGAAATTTTTATTTCATTATAAAATTCTAACAAAATTAATTTGATACAGTAAGTAACCATTCGGTGAGCTTTCTTTAAAGAAAAACTTATTGGTTTTTAAAATTTCTAAGAGAATCTTGTCAGCCTAAACAACTTAAAATTTATATTAAATATTGTTTGATGCTTTGAATATAAGTAGCATTAAAAAAGAGTAATGTACATACTTTTAAAACGGCTCTAATGTGGTCTTAATTGTCATGTGGCATCTTCTACTTAATTTTGATTGTTTATTAAAAATATGATGAATTTTTTCTTATTTTTGTAATTATCATTTATTTATTAATCATTATTTATCTAAGTTGTATGATAAATCATTTGCTATGTGTACTATAGGTAGGGATAAATAACCTATGTTAAAATATGAGTTAAGTGTGCTAAAATGCTATGTTATTAAGCAAATGCTTATTTTCATATCATTTATTTTCTGAGAAAAAAAAATTGTTCTTGATAAAGTAATACTCTGTAAACATATGGAATACAAGATTATATAGCCAATACCATGTTGTGAATGAAAAATTATTTATGGAAAATGTTAAATTGCATTTACACATTTTATTTCAAGTTATTTTGTTATCTTTTGAACTAGTATGGCTAGCACTACACAAATTTAGATTGTATTTTTTCGGATACTTTAACTATTGTGTATGAAAGTGTTTTCTTGCATTTATCCAGTTTTCTTTGTTGCTTTTTTCTAATTAATCTCATAACTTGGGGTGTTATCAAGAAAATATGTATCACAGTAAACATTTGTGCATGCAAAGTAGATATTTGTTCAAGTCCAATTTATTTGCCAGCTGTCTCAGATACACACAAAAGTGTTTATCACATGCTCTCTATTGCATTAAAGGATACATTTCTGCTTTATCCTGAACTTTTATATCTTCTATGACATTCAATCAAGCTTAAGCAAAAGGTACAACCAGCGATGACAATTTTTCTATATATTTCCCGTAGTTTTTACATATTTTCCATGGTTTTTACAATTTTACTAATTTTTTTTTAAAATACCAAACTTACGCAAAATATCTTTTCTCAATCTTTTGCCAATATTTTTTCTATTGCCAATATTTTTTCTATTGCCAAGATTTATATTGCTTTCACTGATTGTTACTCTGATGTAATAGTCGCTATTGTATCTCGTATTCATTCGTCATAATGTAAGAGTATTGCCTATAAGCCAACTGTTAAAAAAGTAAAAATTCGTAAGAACTACTAAAATCCGTAAAAGAGTTGGCATCTCTGTGCATCCGATTTTATTCACTCATTTTTTTACTATCCATTTCCAAAAGCTTATGTACTTTCAAAATTATTTGTCATGCTTGATTTGTATTCAACTGTGTTTTGAACTAACCATATACATTATTTTTCGAGTTTACTTTATCACTTTGCAGCATTTAATTATCTATAATTGCTACCTTTCTTTGTGAGGCTTCATTTTATAGTTAGATGCAACTTCTGACATAGAAACATACTCTCGTTCTAGCTTCCTAGATAATAAGGGTTCGAGTGCGTAATATTAAGATTTAATAATTTCCACACCAGGACCAATCAGGTATTCCGTCTCCGTTATACAGTTTGTGTGTGAGGCTTACAAGTTTTTGGAACATTTGAGCTTTTAAAGTATTGCAAACTTGGCCTGGGTTATCTTATTGTAATAAATCTATAAACATTTTGCTTCTCAAACGTTTGGTTTCCTTGCTCTCAACGAAAACACTTATTTTTTATAAACCATATCCTTAAATATTCCTTATTTGGAATGGTTCTACTATGGTTTAAACTACTATAGTTAGAGACCTCAAATTTGTGTCATTTTTTTCGAGATTAAATAAGGTTTAATATGATACCTAACATGACTAGGATTATCAAAAAATGTTTTTTTAACAATCTCAAAAACTCATTTTAATTTTTTTGAGCAAAATATGTTTTGAAAACATTAATTTACTACCTGTGTGCCAGATTTCAGAATGGGACACAAATGGGTTCCTATTGAAATATACAGTCAAACCCTGTTAATGTGAAGTCGATGGGGCCGCCAAAATTGTTCGTGTTAACCGAATTTTATGTTAAATGAATAAATTAACATTAAGTTTTAAGTATAGTAAACTGTTTTTACTTCACGTTTAAACAGAATTTCATGTTAAGCAATTTCACGTTAATGGGGATTGACTGTATTTTTATACATATGCTAGTCATTGAAACTAGAGTCTCGACGTATGAATATGTTGGCTGTAATGCATTGAAAGTACTATATTTATTAGACTATTTTGCAAGTTTAATTGTAAACTTATGATGAAACCTTATATTTTTCATAATATAACTTGGATCAATAACCCATTTAAGTTGCTTTCTGAACATATATTGCTAAATGCATACCGTTGATAAATAGTGTAGGTCAAAATCATTCGTAAACCACCTTCACAAAATTGATATATGAATTAATGTTTTAAGTGCCCAGATAACTTAACTATTAAAAGAAGCATTATGTAAGTATTTGAAGAAATATTAATTAATGAAATTAATCACGACCAATGGGTTTCAATGGACAGATATAACTTGGTTCAAGTAATTAAAAGTAGTGATGATTTTATAGACTAATTTTTCGAAACTCTAATGAAACTTAACACTTACACTTATATAGGCAATGATCAAAAGGAGTACTAAATGGATTTTAAAATTGAACTGAATGCAAATTAGTAATTAATTGTGATTTTGCAGAAAACTATTTGTACTTCAAGATTCAATTCAGCCGACCAAGCGGTATAGTGGTTAGCGTGCTAGCTTCTAGACCGTGAGGTTGTGGGTTTGAGTCCCATGTAAGACATGGGTGTTTGTAAATGTATATTGGCTTGTCAAATGACGAATGTTTTGGCGCATTATAGCCCTCGTGTTGCTGACGGCGCCAGATAATCTGAAAACAACCAACCAATCAAGATTCAATTCAGTATCACTGGACCAATAACCACATCACACTGCACCCATTCCTTCTATATTATAACTGAATGAGCAAAATTAAGCAACATCAGAGTTAAAAAAATTTGAAAGAGCTTTATATTTATCAAATACTATAACATTGTTTAATTACATTTTGAAATATTTATGATGGACATGTATTGGCTTATTTACATTGTCAAACGTATAAAATTACCTTATTGTAATTTACTGTTCTTTAATTAAGAAGATAACATGCGCCTGTAACAATGAGGTAGGTCATTTTTAGTAATAACTTCTGTTACTTAAATTCGAAATATTTTGGATTTTTTCCTATTCTTATATTGTGCCGAACTGTTATCAGACAGAAACATATTGCAAATACATGATTTCTCTCCACTTGTGTGTATAAAGATCGGGTGCCCATGTTTACTGGTCCTTCATCTTGAAGCACAAATTAATCAAATGAAGAGTTTTCTTCAAAATCACATTTACCACTTTAATTTTCTTTAAATTCCATATAACTACCCTTTTTGGCCATTGGCTGTATAAGCGTCAGTTATAAGTTTTAGTAAAGTTTTAATAAAATCTTCTATGAAATCATCGCAACTTTTAACTATTTTCACAAGGGTACATCTGTCCACTACAACCCATTGGTCATGAATTTCTTCATCAATTAATTGTTCTTCAAATACTTACATAAATGCTTCTGTTAGTAGTTTAAATATCAGGGCACTTATTACATTAATTTATGTATCAATTTTGTGAAGGTACATGTCATATTCAGAAACCAATTTAAATGTGTTATTAATCCATGTAATATTTTGAAAAATATGAGGCTTCATCTTAAGTTCAGGCGCGGATTTAGGGGGGGTGCGGGAGGTGCGACCGCACCCCCCATAATGTATCTCGTCAAAATTATTTTTAAATAGCAGTTTCCTCAAATTCAAAAAAAAAAAAAAAAAAAAAAATTACATTTCTTTAATATTTGTAAGATCTATTTTTTATTTAATATCAATATCGATGGATTTAGAGGGGGTAAACAAAATTAAGCTTTTTCTGAAATTTTTCATGATTCTAAAATTAAAAAATTTCTCACAATACATTAAAAAATTTCTCAATTTCAGCACGATTTTCTCATTTGGGAGTAGGAGATGGGACCAATAACTGGCAAGTTTTTGATTGCAATTACCATTCTGCAGATCTACTTCTTGTCTTCTTGATCAGAGGACAATTAATTATAAATGTTTAATATCGGGGTGCCATCGCACCCCCTAAACTTCATTCTACGTACAAAAAATCATGCACTAAAATATATTTAAAAAAAAAAAAAAACCTTTAATTATAATTGGAAAATAAAATGCCTAATTCCTAATTAAGAAAAAGATTTGATCAAATCAGTACAATAGCATTATTGCAATTCTACAGAGTGTTGTAAGAACATTTCAGTTCCGATGAAAAAGCTATCGCTAAATTAGGACCAAGAAAAGTTTCCCTTCGTTCTCTCCAGATCAACAAAAACGACCACTTCTTTCTTGACCTTGAATTTGAAACTAAGGACACGAAGCAATAAAACTTGTGGGGCATACTGTCCCCTCCCATGCACGTGACATTGCACCATTGTGAGTTGCAAATTACTAAAATGCCTCTACTCTGGGGTGAAAGTGACAAGTGAATGGAATGGTCATTCTTGCTTGAGTTGGAGTGTGCGTGCGATGTCAAGACTTAGTTTGTTTCTTCAATTGGTATGGCAGTGCAAGATAATTGACAGTAATATATAAGCATGATAAGATTTTTTAAATGTTACTATTTATTTTACAAAATGTAGTATTTCATTAACAATTTGTTTTAGTTTAGACGTTTGCTTTTTTTTCCTAAATATGTTTAAATATTTCCTTTTTTACCGAATGATCAGAAGTAGTGATTTATCCTACACACTCATATTTGGCATTTTATGCAATTATCAATGTAACTCTCAATTCAATACCATCAGTATATGAATAGATTATAATAAAATATTTAATTCTTATAAAAATAAACTGGTTTTACTGGATTAACCCATTGTATCTGCACCCTTTCATATGCAAAATGAAAAGCCCTTTGATAATGTCAAACAAAATTGCTTTCGTAAATTATAAAATGTAATTTATCCTTAACAGTATAAAGTGAGTTCCATACAGCTTTTAACTTCTTTTAAAAATATTCAGGACCATAGCCAAACACGTTTTTAAATATTGCTATATGCTCTAATCTCACACCTCGCGAAAATTCACCGGATCGAGCAATATTTGGCTCTCTGTAGTCTGTTTTCAAATTGAGTAAACACTTCAAAAATTTTGACTTGTAATCTCGCTTCGATTGTTGAGCTACTTCCTGATAGTTTTCTGAGGTTTCTTTTATTTAAGATGAAGTCCATTTTTCCCTTGAAAGACCATCTGGTAGATGTTCTCTGCTTGATAAACAAACTAATCAAAATCTAACGTTGTTCCGGTGCAATGCCTTGAAATATCCGATACAGCGACATTTATTGCTACTAGAAGAATATCAAGTAATTTAACATATAATTTCAAAACTTTTCAGCTTAGATTGCAAATTATTAAATTTGAGCATTCGCAGCTTTTGGCAGTTTTTATTTGCTCTGTTAACAAAAACCAAAAAAAGTTCCAAAATTGTTTTGTACGAGTTGATTATTTAAGTAAAAATTACTGAAATATTAGGAACAATACCGATGACTTACAAATAATTTAAATCATTTAATGTTAAAATCTTTTTAATTTTTTTTTTTTAATTCTAATTTTAATGTGTTTTTGTGTGTGTGACTCAAACTTGATGGTAATATGACTAATAATATATCTAATATGAGACACAATATGTAACTGATTAAAGATGCTACTTGTGATGAAAAAGCAGTTCCTATGGTTATATGAAAATTATTATTATTATAATTTCACCTGCTGTAACTAATTTAGTTTGGAATTTTATTTGAGTAAAACGCGGAGAGTTAAACAAACTAATTTTCAGTTGATGTTAAGTTTATTGTTTGAAAAACCTGCTGCTTTTTTTTCTTTCTTTCTTTTTTTTTCTTCTTTTTTTTTTTTTTTTTTTCTTTCTTTAAATATGAGGATTTGTGTGTTGACGGTTTAAGATGGGCTTTGAGTACATTTTCCTAATTTAAGTTCTTTTTAAATCATATTTATAAGAGAAAATATACAGTTATGTTAAACCAATCTCAAAATTTATATTAAAGTACAGGTTGGGTACAATTAAAATCCATCTTTTTAGAGAATTTTTGCAACTAAAGGAAAATATAAAACTTTAAGATGAAAATGGCTAATATGGCTGTTCGTTTTACATGCTATTCCTTATAAATGAAATAATAAATCAAAATGAATTCAACCCAATGAAGTTTTAAATATATTGTTGTTCTTGAAGCGTAATTAGCAAAAATCCGAACAGTTATTTCTTAAAGTTTTCATTTCAAAAATTTTATGATAATGTTTAAACAGCATTTCCAGATTTTCCCACCAGTACTAATACAAAATTTCAAAATTATTTACTAATTTCTACAGACATCGGATTGATCTAAATAACACCAGTTTAATTATGGTTTGATTGCACTTTAAAAACTTTCGAAGCTGTCAGAAATAAAGCATACGTACCGTTTGGTATTATAGTCCTCTAACCAAATTAGAATTATATTAAAGTTTTAAAAGAAATTTATACTGGATTAATAGAGAAAATCTTTATAGATTTTTATACTAATAATGCTGATGCGCATTTAACCAATAAAAAGAAAAGAAAGTTTACATAATAAATAAAAACTATCTTATATTTGAAGATATTTTTTTTATTAAAAAAACTGTACACGCACTCACCTTGACTTTTTTTACTATAAAGTTCGAATATATATTAATTTAGTTACAGTAGTTTTAGTGCATCAATATATAGTGTTAATGTGACTAAACTTCGGTATTTTTTTTTTTTTTTTTTTTTTTTTTAAATTTTACTTCTTATTTCACAAAATATAATTTTTCATTAACAATATTTGTTTAGACATTTGTTTTTTTTCCAATTTTTTTTTAAATATTTCATTTTTGTCCGAATGATCCGAAGAAGGGACTGTACACTCTGATATTCGATATTTTATGCAATTATCAACATAGTATTTGAATATATTATAATAAAATATTTCATTCTTATAAAAATAAACTGTTTTTACAGGAATAAGCATTATATAAGCACGCTCTCATATGCAAAATCATAAATACCCTTTGACAAAGTCAAACAAAATTACTTTCTTAAATTATAAAAAAGTTATTTATCCTTAACATTTTAAAGTGAGTTCCATGTTGTAATTATACTTCTTTTCAAAATATTGAGAATCATAGCCAAACACGTTTTTACTTACCTATCAATTACTTTCAATTACCTATATGTTTACATAGGGCAATGAAAATGTATAGCATTCAGAAAAAGAAAAGGAAAAAAAAAATCTATTTTTCTTTCATTTCCCCAGGTTTTGAAACATCCTGATTCAAAAAAGTGGTCTAGATAAAATGTCTATATGTCAGCATAGCTCCTAAACAAATTGACGTACGATATTCAAATTTGGTGTGCGGGTTAGTGGTAGCCATGGGACCTACGATTAGGTTTAAGAATTCACATAAGGGTGAAATCATGAATTTAATGCCTCTTAAGGTGTTTTAATCTCCCCCACCTCCGAATTTCCCGTAGAAATCTGATAAAAGCGTAAAAAGTTGAAAAATGAGTGTCTTTAACGCAGAGCTCTCTGCCCTTGTGCATCGCCCATCAACTGTTGATATCTTTCTGCTTTTCGTTCAAAAAAGGACAGTGTAATGTCTATTGAATATCATCACCAATTTCGTCGGTTATGCGTTTTTTTTTTTTATTATTACTTTTTTTTCTTGTCCCACATAAAAATTATTGCCAAAAATTTCGCCAAACTCTTCATTTTCATTTAAATGAAGGAAAATTTGGAAACGGTAAATTATACCATATCAAATTTGAATGCAGTGACCAATATTATAGCGTGTAGTCTCAAGTTTATGTAACTTATATTTTAATTTACTAATGTGATGTCAAACAGAGTTGAAAAGAATTGTTTAACTTTGGAAATTATTAAAACCTTATGAATATAGAGTTTTACGTACCTGCAATGTTGTCTAAAGTTGTTAAAAGATCTATCGCCTTTTTCTGCATCAATTGATTTATGATGTTGAATGTATTGGTAAATTAACTTGTATAAAAAAGTTTAATTTTCATGGTTGCTGAGCTTTTTACACTTCACCTAATCTGCATGAGATATGTTTTGGCGCTCTTAAATATTTTTTGTTTAATAAAAAATACTATTTTTTATTACATTTTCGGGGTAATTTGTTACATGGGGTGCAAAAGAGGATTGTCAAACCCTCTAATTTGTATGTTTCATTGAACCCTGGTAGTATCATACTAATTGATGATACCCCTCCCCCCCCCTTCCCCAAGTTGACAAACTATCACCGCTACTGTAAACACTCACATTCATAATCGCACCCCCCTTGATTGACCTCTAAATCCGCCCCTGCTTAAGTTAACAATTAAAATAGCGAGATAGTCTAATAGATAAAGTACTTGTAATGCATTACAGCCAACATATTCATGTCAGACTCCAGTTTCAATGACCAGCATTGTATAAAAATATATTTTAATAGAAACCTATTTGTGTCCCATTCTAAAATGTGGTGCACAGGAAGGTAATTAATATTTTCAAAACATTTTTTTTTTTATATTTTATCAAAAACCATTTTTTGACAATTTTAGTCGTATTAGGTACTGCATTAAAGCTTATTTAATATAGAAAAGAAAATTTCACAAAAATGAGGTCTCTAACTGTATAGTTTAAAATATACAGCAGTTTAAAGGTATCAAAACATTGCAGAATTTGTTCATTTTTGCCTTTTTCAAAGGTCCATATCTCAAAATCTATAACCCTCAAAATTTTGTGTTTTTCTTCCTTTTCATATGTTTAATCAATTCACAAAAAAATCAGGAAAATCCAAATCACAAAGGTCCAAAAAAATAATTTTATTGGTTGATTTGACACGGAACGGAACGACCCTAGCTCAATCATTAAGGCACTGAGCAGTTAAAACAGTTTTAACAAAAATTAACTAGATTTGAAACAGGAAAAGAAAAAGAAGAAGAAAAAAAAAAATACTAAAGTTGCTGTTCATCTGTTTACACTTTTGTTTTATATTTTTTTTAATATAATCAAGATTTAATAACTGTATTTAACAGTTTTTGAGCTAATATTGAGTATGAAACTTCAAAATTTTTCATTTTGAGTCAAAATTGCATCTAATTGTAGGAAACCTTTACACGTGAAACATGAAACCAAGAGAAACCTTTTTGAAACTGAAATAAAGAAGAAAAATAGTGATATTTGTTTTGGATTATGCTGATACTATACATTCATAACACACAGAAGAGATGTTTACTTTTTTGTTTTTGTGGAAGTATTGCTCATTCATTTGCTTTCATAAGTATTTTACTAAAAAGGCAAGAACTCTCAAGTGTTAACAATTTAAAGATAAAAAAAAATACCATTTAGTTCTGCAAGGTTCAAAGGCATTCAATTCATATAGGAAACGCTGAAACTCGCAATATGTAACTTTTGATGTCCTATTTTTAATACTACAAATCAAAAGATATTGTTTATAAACAAATGTATCATCACTAGAAAAATGCTTAAAAGTGATTTTTAAATTGTTTAATTAGTTATTTGCTCAGCCCATTCATTTTGTAACAAAGGAATATAAAATGCTTAGAATTATACAACCATTTAAGTAACTATTTTATTGTTGCTAATTAAAATATAATATGCCATCCATAAATTATTTTCCCCTGTTTTACATTTGAAAAATGTTTCTAAAGAAGCTTTGAAAAGAATATGTCTACATTAGGAGTCTATGTCAGCTTTACCCCACCTGATGGCTGTGTGGTTAGCGTTCAGGCTAACATCACACATTAAGCGTAGAAACAAACCAATTTTTGGGATCTGTCCCTAAAATTTTTAGAAAACTCACTGCACCCCTTGGCTTTTTGTAAAATCCCCATAACCTTCCCTGACTAAATTTCACAAAAAATATCATTAAGCAAAAGTCTTCTTAATAAATTGTAATTTTTTGTCTCTCATACCTGTCAAGAGCTCAAAAGATATCTAAAAATTCTAAAAAGCTACCTTAAAGTAAGAATATTCCATGTCCAGAATTGGAGAAAGCGTTGTTGCAACTTAGTGATTTTTTCGAAAACTTTTTACTAATTCTTGTTGGATAACCCTACAATACTTGCCTCTAACAAAATCAAAACCCCAATGAGGGTAAGAAATGACTTAGAATCTATCAAATTTTGTAACAAAAAGATCACAAATCTGCCAAAAATTGGAGAGGGAAAAAACAAAGTTCGGCAGTGACTTTCTAATTAAAAAAATTATCGTAAAAAAATTAGGTGCGGAGTTCACCCTGATATCAATAGTGTTTAATAAATGCTATTAATTAGCAAAGACAGAAAAGGTGATTGGTAAAGATCATTTCCGTACATTTAACGACTAACCCATATAAGTTAAAAAGCACAGAAAGTATTTTAATAAAACGAAAGTTACCTTTCATATAAACTTTCATGGCGAAGAATCCCATCGTAAAAATATTTATTGCATTTTGAATTTGTAATTATTTCCACATAAAAGCCATTTCTTTTACTCATTATTTAAGTAAAAGACATCAAAAACACAGTTACCCAAAAAAATTTTGGTCGAAATCATTACCAAACGAATCATAAATAACATGTACTTCATCAACAAGCTCAAATTTACCAGATACCATTACAATTTGCAATAGAAGTATATCCACATTTGAAGTAAAAAGAAAATGGCTTGTGTTCATGGAAATCGGAAATGGTAATTCCAAGCAACCCTGTTAAATATAAAAGCCTAAAACTGCTCTAATAGCAAAGTCCCAACCGGCAAAAGTAGGCAACAGGAAAATAAAATTGGTAGGCACTATGTTAAGAAAATAAAAGTAGCAATCGAAAATTAAGGACATACGAGGAAAATGAGGAGTTAGACGGCCCTTTTATGATCTATCAAAAATAAGTAGTTCTTAATGACCTTGTGAACCCTGAGTAAGAATTATTTTTGGACACCCTGCAGAAACAATTAAGGGTTTTTTCTTCAATGTTTTAAAGTGGTTTCATTGTAAACTTGAAACTGGTCTCACTACATTGGGATTGAAATTATGAAACCAAATAGTTTTGTTAAATATTCCATATATTTTCTTTTCTCTACTATTCTTATAATTTTTTATGTATTTATTATCACTTGATAGAAATGCTATTGATATTTCTAAACTTGTATAAAATATAGTTTCATTATGAAATAGGAATTTGGTACAAGATTGTTAAAAGATGAATTATGAAAAGAAATAATTCTATTCTGTATTTTATTCTTTGTAATTCCTTTATATTACTTTTATAATCTCATTTGAGAATAGTATTCATCATTTTTTTTAACTATACAATGACATAGTGTTCATTATTAAATGTGCTGTATACTTGTTTAATAAGATTATCATTCAACTTAAGAAAACAGTCTATATCTTCAAACTTTACATTGTCTTATTCTTAATTTAGAAGACTGTCATTTTCCCAATTTTACTGAAAAAAAGCCTAGCCTTTTCACTCTTAACCTCACTCAAATTCCTCTGTGTATTTTCTTCATTTTTTCTACATCCGATACTTCTCCTTGCTATAAGGATAGTTATGATTTAAAATAAACAATAAAATCTAATTTCCTCCTTTTGTAACTTCCAGATGCAATGTACAACACTACCCACTTCAGTACCTTCCCCAAACTCTTAACAACTCAACTTCCCAAAATAACCTCGATCTTTCGACCTATACTCAACATCAACCCATCTCTGCTACAGTCAGCTAGCACTTATCAACTATCCCAACATAGAAACTACAAGTACAGGACATACCAGTCCAGAACGGGCAGCCAAGACCAGGCTTTGTACTACATCCACTATTCAAAGCCAAAATTAAGAACAAGGAGACGACACCCACTGGACAGCAGGCCCCAAATGAAAGGGGTTGTCCTCCGAACACTGATCAAGAAGCCCAAAAAACCAAATTCGGCCAACCGGAAGTGTGTTTTGGTCCGTCTGTCCAATGGTAAAGAAGCTACTGCTTATGTGCCCGGGGAAGGGCATAACTTGCAGGAGCACAACGTCGTGCTCGTGAGATTCGGACGAGTCAAGGACGTGCCGGGACTGAGGTTGAAGGTGATTCGTGGCAAGTATGACTGTGCCCATGTTGTGAAAAAAGGTAGCACGTTGCGTACTTTTTGATGTGGAGTCATGTAGAATTTGATCCATTACAAATACATAGCTTGTATTGAGAATTTGTAATTCGAATAAAATTATTTCTTTTGTGCATTGATATTTTCAGTCAATTGCTAACTTTCTACTTTTTTTGTCAGATTTTGCCATTTAAAATTATTTTATCATCATAGTTCTGACTTCAGCAAACTTTAATCATTAAGAATATACAAGGTGTCTCAAAAGTAACTCCCCTTCTTTAAAAATGAGAATTTCGTAAATCATTGCTCTAAGGAGACATGAAACTACCCATGTATTTATCGGATAGTTAATAAAGTTTTGAAAATATTTGATTTTTGCTAACCATTCAGTAAAGGTACATGTAGTTCCAAACCCCTATGAAGAACAGGATGCTCATTTTTAAAATACGGTAGTTACTTTTGGGGCTTGCATTTTATATGTTGCCATTTAATCCCACAATAACTATTTCCAAAAAATTTTAAACAGTAAATAATTTAAATATTTAAAAATAAACATAAATTAACCTCTTAGTAAATGTGATGTTTGATCCAAACTCGTAAGATAAGCAAATGAAAAATGTTAATATGAGAAGTAAATTTTCTTAAGTGTATGTTATAAAGCTTTCAGAATCTCAAATTAAGAGCAGAGCTTTTCTCATAAGTTTTAATTAGCCTTCTGTCCATTGGCTTCTCTTTAAAGGATTTTTTGATGCATAATTTTGTATGTTATTCATGTTTTTTTTTATTATTTAAATATTTTTATTTTGGCCTTGTATTATGGTAGGTTAATTATAATTTTGGTTTAATGTATGTGAACAAATAATCGTTATCACACTTAAAATCTTTTTATTTCATTTTGTGGATTCTGCTTCATCAGAATAGACTACGGAAATATATCAGATGAATAATTTGTATAACCCCATTTCTTTTATAAGGAGCTTTATCATATAATTTTGCTATCATAATCAAATTGCATTTCTTTAGTATGAATTCTAAGCAAGGTTATTTTTTTAATGTCTGTATATTTTAATTTACATAAAAAAGTGTCAGCATTTAAAATATCCATGTTTGTGACAAAGTTTGAAGTCATCAAATGAAATAGAGAAAAACATCCACTTACGAAAAAAATTGCATATTTTATTTCTATCGACGTCATAAACGTACAATAATAGAAAAGACATTTTACAGTTACAATTATCATGGTCCTTACAATTCCAATCTGGTCAAGTTCTTTTCCCTCAGTCAAACACTTGAACTAATGTAGCAGATAATTGAAATAGAAAATTAACTTTTACATGCAATCTCACTGAGCACATGAAAGCAAATTGTTCTTGATAAAAGGGACTCTGAAAGGGTACAATCAATAGTAAAACTGAATTGCAGTTGTATATCACAGGTAGCTCTGGCATTGGCTAATTGATTTAATAAAAGGCCAGATTCATACTGAAGCATCAGGTGGAGGGACTTACTTCAAAGCTACTCATGAAAGCTTACTCAACTTTCTTTTTTTAATTCGTTGACCGCCCTGATGCTTAGTCAGCTTTAAGGGTAATAACTACACAGTGGGGCATACTCGCATATTACCTAGATGGAAATATAGCATAGCTTACTCGCATACTATAGACAATAGCTTGGAAAAGGCAGATATCTGCATTGAAGATTACGATTCATGTGAGGAAGGATGTTGGATAGAATCAGTAGAAAATGGTTTCAGCTGCCTTCATTCCACAGACTTCAATATTCATTTTGTCTCTTGTAAATTCCACTCGGGTAGTTCCAGACTTCACCCTGGTAATCTGCTTTCATTCAAGAGACATCAATAGATATCCTGGCTGTTCAAGATTTCACTTTGGTAATCTATGGAAACTGGTTAAAGCCGCTTCTTTCTACAGACATACTGTAATCTATACTTATTCTGATTGACTTAGATCTATGTATGCCTTCAAGGTATTTTGCTTCCAGTAATCATCAAGGTTAGTCTCCACTGTTTATTTTCATTAAGAAGCATTCCTGTCGAGTATGCCGCCAACTAGGCAACCAGCGAGCCTCCACCGTGTCTGTACCCTAAGTCACGTATAGACAAAGTTTATGAGCCAATTCAGGGATGATACGCAAACATCACATGAAGGAAGCTGAATGAAAGGCCGGCATGATATCTCCGTACGAACTGCCGTTCTCTTCTGCATTGCGTTGACTTAGCGGCGGTGGGATAGGTCGACCGTCACCTCTAACTGGGACACCCTTGCAGTTGGGTTTACCCGCTGGACTACTACCCCTCTGGGAGCAGGCGAGACTAGTGAGAGGAGGCTGGGCCGGGTAATCCTCGTCCTCGTCGATGGTAGAATAAATATTTTCTTGCGAAGCGCTGGCCGAGAAACCCATTTCCGGATGATGCTGCTGTCCGTGGTTGTTTAGCCACTGAGCACTGCCCATGTTGCGAGGATCAACCGGCGGCACAACCACTCGTGGTCTGATTGGTGCAGGCCGTAAATGAGGTGGAGATAGATGCCTTTTACTACTGTCTGATAGTGGCTGGTTGGAATGTGATCTGAAGCCAGATTCCCTTTGAGCAGTCCTTTCTGGAAGCGGATATGTCGTATTGTTCTGTTGCCTGGGCTGCCTCGGATAGCCGAATGAGTTGTCACCGGGCAGAATCTTAGGCAGGTTATTGATCATATAAGAGTCACAGTCATTTCCCTCATCGCTGGACACAGGGTCCCTACAGAGATCACCCCCTGTCGACCCCCTGACGCTACTGGTGGCCGAACACTGTCCGCTGCCGTCATCAAAGTCCTCTTCGCTGGTGTGGTTCGCAAGCTTACCACTAGGCTCGAAGTCCGTCTCGTAGTTCTTGCTGGACTTATCCGTGGCCACCTCCTCATAAACGGGATGGTGGAAGGGCGGCTTAAGATGACCGGTGGTATCACGGGATGGATAACAGGGCGGGTGGTGCAAGGCCGGTATCTGGGATGGACTGATGTCGCCTAGCTTCACGTCCAGTATCTAAAACAGATGAAAATGGTAAAGTATATATCATAAATGAGAAAAAGGTATTTTCGATTAAAAGGAAAGTGTTATGTGAACTAAATAATTCCAGGCAATCCTAATATATAAATCTTTTAAAGTTGTCCTCTCCTTTACAATTAATGGTACAAAATTTGTACTTCCTACATACCATTATCATATTTTCATCATTACTTAATATCCTGATTTTGATATACTGTGTTAGAGGTCGACAATCCTTTATCGCTGTACTTCCGCACAATTTAATTTTCAAAATCAGGTCGCATCTAAAATGTGCTGTAAAAGTTTACATAAAATCACAAGAAAATATTTCTGCATCTCCAGTTTCGACTTCCTTGGCAATTGATGGTAATTTATTATCACAGTGAAAATTGCCAAAATTGAATTCAGAAGCTTATAGATATCTACAATCTATCTTAGCTAATTATAGCTAAAGAAATATCGTACAATTTTCAAGTTTTGGAAAGGGACACAATAAATAACAAAGATGTGCTTGTTTGAGTCCTTTTATGATCATACTTATCGTATTGTTGTTTATATAATGTTTGCTTTTCAAGTCTCACGGCTAAATGTGCCAAACTAGGGAAACAATCGTTCTATTTGGATAAGAACTTTCTTCTAGGTGCCTCAACTGAAGAAAAATCACGATGAAACATCAAATAACATTAAATTACTGTGTAATAAATGCAAATTTTTCCATGTTGAAAGAAAAGTAGCTACATTCACAGAGGAAGTATGAGATCAGCTTGGAAAGAATGAAAACGCAAATTCATGGAAATGGAAAATTGTCGGAAAGATTTCACAAAACCACTGCTAGATTAAATGGAATTGATCATGGGTGAAGGAAGAGAGAAACTTCCATTGGTCTACGGACAATAGATGGATGAGTTGGTTGGTACGGGCATCGACACATAAGATGAAAGACAGTCAACAGTTAGATGTACATGAGATCGATTTATGTAGAATCGGTGACAAAGTGCACAGAATAGATCAAAGATCATTATGTTTTAAACCAACGTTTAACCTTTCGTAGCAGGTTGAATTCGTCTGTTTGTAATAGACTTCAAATCACTTAACGTGGTCTACGAACTTGATGTACTAAATGAATCATAGAAATGAATGGAGACTAGGGGGCTTCGCCCCCTGCTCGCTAACGCTCGCCCACCCCCAAACGCCTTGGTGGGCTTGGATTGAGCGGCTTTGCAGCTCGAATTTGTGGTTAAAACATCTTGCTGCGCTCGAATAGGTTTGCCAGCCATAAAAAATGTAACCAAATTTTTATAAATTTAATGTAAGGCCTAATAGAGAAAACACCCAAATTGCAAGTTTCATAATAGAAAGTTAAATATACTATCCGCCAACATTCTGATTTAAAACTTCATTAGTTATGCCCTTACATTGAAGTCCCAATATCTTTTATTTATTCTGATAAGTCGCCCCGTTAGAGAACGAAGTCCAACGCGAAGCATTTTCTAGATAGAAATACTTCAAAATAATAATTACTCTAATGCAAAAATGCTTCAGAAAAACAGAAAAAATCAACTTTGAAACGAAGAGTTTAAAAAGAGCTTTAAAATTAGCAACGGGTTTGTTGTTTATATACGTAAGGATGTTGCCATTCATATATTCAAAATCATTGAGGCTTTGTAGCAGCTTAAGATGATTGAAATTTAACTAATTAATAAAGTGTTAATAAATTATTTTGGCACGTTTTGGCAAATCTACAGCTTATTTCCTTTAAAATGACACCTTGATCATTGAAATTGGTTGAGCAGTTTAGGCAGACGGACTAACCCCAAAAAACGTATTGCCTATTAAATATATAGATTTCAGAAATACAGAGATGGTTGTTTTTTAATACATGAATTTTTCACGTCTCTTTTCTATGAATATTAAAACCGCTCCATTGAAAAGTTAAGTTTTCGTCACTAGTGAAAAAGCTGGAATAAAATCCTACTAAGATAACTACATCTGGCAACAAAAAACTCGCCAATTTAACGATCCTCACACACATGTGGCATAGTTGGCGAACCTTTACGAGATTATACATCATCTTCCAAATACTAACTTAGGCAACAAAAACGATTTTACATAAAACTGACAAGAAAAATAACACAACTTAAGAGACATTACCTCGAGCGGCATGAGCGTCTGACTTCCCGCCAGGTGCGTTCTTGTGGGATGGTGATGTCCTGCCAGGATGTCCTCGTAGGTCACCCCGTTCGCTGCTCCCAGTTCCCCCGCGTGACATCCACCTTGCTGCTCTGTCTTACAAGGAAGAAGGTTCTGCACTTTACTCTTGTGTCTGTAAAACAAGAAGATATTTACTCACATGAAGAGTTGGCTATCTTATAAAAGTGATTATTAATAACCTATTGCCTCATAGACCAATTGCCGTATCGACCTCAGCCCACTGTCGGTCGAAGTAAGGCTTTAATACGTTTGCAATTTTTTCATGGAGTAAAAAATAGAAGCTTATCAATGAACTTTGAAGGGAAATAAAATGCGACATTTGAAATATAAGATGATTATGATTTGAGTTCAACTTTCAAAAAGCTATAAAAAAAAAAGGGGGGGGGGGAACACTGGCTAGAATGACCTGAGAATAAGCGAAGAAGGAGAAACGGTAAGGCTTAAGAAATAACTATTTCGAACTATTTTTTTCTTCTTATGCATGCCATTCTATTTCCTCCATCGCGGATATGCAGGTCATTTTGACCAGTGGTTATATTTTTATAGCTTTTAGACAGTTGAACGTCAGAAAAAGAGCTTTTTATTGTTTCGAATTTATGCATTTGAATAATCATTGAATTTAGTGACAGTGACAAAAATTTTCAAAATTGGGGGAGGGGTATCCCAGTAGCACAAATACTCTGACCAATATCGTTCAACACTTTCCAATAGCGATGTGGACTGCTGTAGACTGCCCGTTGCTATGGATATGTATTATCATGTGACATGCTTATTTTTTTATACATAAAAAAAAATCGTGCATTTTGGAACGATGATCGAGTTTCGGCATGAATTGGCCAATCTTACCAAAATCCGTGTTTTCTACAATGGCCAATACCGCTGTGCTACCAGGGAGGTCTGCCATAGTCAGTAATATTAAAAAAGTTTAATACGTGGATGTTGAAATTCGCTACTAATTGAATTAGTATCAAATTCGTGTGGAATGTTGTTGCTTATGGGATAAAAGTTTTTAATCAATATTCCGAAACATTACATTTTGTCTATAAGACGGGGTAGAACTTAGCAATCAGCAATATTATTTAGATGAATGTTGTTTTACTTTCTTTTAGATAATAAAGTTGAGTCCTATTATTAAAACATCATGTTTATCCAATAAAATGTATTGTACACGTATGAGTTTATCGTCGCCATCCTAGAGTACAGTTTCTCATTGACAGATCAGGCACTAGATTTTGGGGCTCATCAGAATGTAAAGAAGAAAACTTTTCAACTAAGTACAAATGAGCTGCAACACTTGTTTTGCCAAGACACTTTCCTTCCAAAATAGAGAAGACACACAAAAGGGTTATTTTTTTTTCCCCCTTTCTTTTTTTTAATATGGGACGAAGGAGTGGGGGTGGTTTTGAAAGTCGGATTTCAATAAACTCTGTGCAAATGATCTTCTTAACTTTGTTTAGAGATAAGACACAAAATATTACTTTACACTCGATTCAATTATACATCACTATTTCAAATGCATCGTATTCTGCAATTCGAAGATAAGCTCGACTGTGTCAGGATTTTACCAAAGGGGAAAAAAAGAAAGAAAACAGTATAGTTGATATTTCAAAATTCGTTTTAGGTGTACTCAACCGTATAATTTCTCTTTTTAGTTCAGAGGGAAAAACAGCATCGATGCGCGGATAATGTTTAAGAAATTCAAAGGTTGGAAGTGAAAAAAGTGTCTTAACGACATAGTGTAGTTTACTTCAAATATTCAAACTTGGAAACTTAGTGGCAACTTAAACCTCGAATAAATAACTTTTTTTTTTCTTTTTTATGGGCGAAGATGAAAACAGCCGATTTGTCTTTTCTTTTTTCTTTTTTTAAATCCCGACTATAAAAAGAAAAAAAATGTATTTTAGATACGAATTTAAATATGTGGTTGTGTTAGTCATAATAAAATTACAAAATTCTATTTTATTTTTAAAATGTGGAAAAGAATAGATTGTTATTGTACTTAAATACCAAATGTTTCGAATTGATGAGATTGGGTTTACTGATCTAATTTTTTTTACCATTTCACTCAATGAGGCTGTTCAACTAACATTCCATCAGATCCCCCCTCCCCGCAAAAAAAACCCTTCATTTTTGTGGGTATATTTCGTGTTTGTTCAGTTAAAAATCCAAATCCATATTGGAAAAAGGAAGATGACATAAACCTCATACTAATTACTACTTCGAACTTTAAAAAGAAAAAAAAGAAAAAATGGCTCATTTCGCCATAACACGAGACGAACAATAAAATAAGGCCGGTATTAAAAAGAAAAGGAAATTCTTCTCATTAGTCTCCGATGCAGAAATGAATGCCCACGGGATATTCCTTTACAGGAAAAAAAGAAATTCGACAAAACCCCCGAATGGCGCGGAATTTGGCGAAAGTATTTACGCAGCCAGAGCGCACAATTTATTCCAATATTCCCCTCTTAATAAATATTCATGCATTGATTTTTCTCATTATTAAACAGACCTGATCATACATCACTGGGATAATGATGTATACCACTAAAGCTCCGTTAATAACTGCTCAACAAATAGCTTCCAATATTTCTTTAGTTACCAGCAATAATTAATATGTTAGCCTTATTTATTTGGCGAGGGTGTCCTCGTTTTTAGAAGTGTTCAATCAAAGACCGTGTACCAATTGATGTCTGTGGTTATAGAAACATGGTTTTCGTTTTCATTATTAGTCAAGGAAGTCTGCATTATTAATTCGTTGCGAATTGCAGTTCAGCTCGGAATAACCGTAACGGTGTATTTCCAGCTTTTTAATCGCAACGTTACGTCATGCTGGTTCGGTTGTTAAATAGAGGCTTGTGAGTGTTCAAGTGTAAGGAAACGAATGAATAAATCCCCCCCCCCACACACACACACAATTCCTGCTCCAATTTCCCCCTCTTCACAATTCCGTCCAGAAATAATGAGTAAATGGAAAGAATTTTAGTGTTTTTATTTATAATATCTGAGAGACAGTTCTATAATTCATATTTTTATCTTCCTTCAACATTTAACATTTATACAATTCCGTCTAGAAATAATGAGTAAATGGAAAGAATATTTACTATTACACATTGTGTTATTAGTTTGAAAATCGAAATGAATATTTTTTTTAAATTTTTTTTTAGGGATTCTATGCAGAAGGTTTTTTGGTCAGTGGCGTGAGGCTACATTTATCGTAAGGGAAGCAACTTTTGATAACTAAATGTATCATCTTACACAACAGTTCCCAAAATTAACAGTCAGATATCTTCGGAACAATTTAGTAAAAGTAATCATTAAAAAAAACTTAATTAAAATTAAATAGATGTAATATAAAAGTTGAGTTTATTTCAAGAAAATAATTAATAGTCAAAAATTCAACGAAGGAGCTTTATTCAAAGCTAGCAATGCTTACATTGCTTCTATGGACCCGCACGTCACTAATTTGGGTACAATATATATATATATATAAGAGAGAGCACTCTACGCACCCTTGTCCAACATATAGGGATGTGTTCGACTCGTCCCAGAAAGAATCCCCTCTTCCCGTTCTACTTTAAACTACAATAAACAAATGTTTTACTGTTTTATCTGCTTTTAACAATTTTCTTCGTTATTTGTTGATAAATCGAACTGAAATGTTATAAAAGTTTCATTGGATACTCTATGATGGATTACGGGTTACGATTTATCACCAGACCGACAGCCGCGACGAGTTCGGCTTTTCAAATCATAACATTTCCCAACAATGTAACACAATATCTAACTCTGGTGCACTTCTAAAAAAAGTTATTCCTCGAAACGATCTAAATTAGGCATTGGTCCACAGTATCTATTCATATATTTCACTTTAACGCTCGAGATGTGAATTTTATGATTAATTCCTGTTATAGCAAAAAGCTTAGCAACGTTTTCATTTCGACACACCAAACCACGTCTAATGCCTAGTCATAAAAAGAACTTATCCTATAATATTTAATTAAAGTTCAAAATATTCGAAAGCGCTCAAACACTGAATAGATTTTAAAAATATATATTTCTTGTAGATATCTACCTCTCCTACTTTCTTTGATAATTTCGTCTTTCTTTCCGAATTAATATTTTTCTGGAAAACTATATATAAAAAAAAAAGTGTGTCAAAGAGATGATTGATGCAATTCGGAAGAACGAAACACTTCCGAATTGCAACAATTAAAACTCTTTCCATTCCTTGTAATACCTATTCTTCCATATTGAATCTGAAGTATCTCTTTGAAATACCATGCAAACCCTGTCGACTGTTCTTTAGATAAGCATGCATTTCCTCATTTCATGTAACAGAATTACAACACCTTTCATTGATACATTTCCCATGAGACCTCGCTAGTGCATTACTACCCTCAAAGCAGATTTAATAAAAGTTAAACCTCTCCCACTTTATATTAAGTCCAGGCAAGAGTTCCTTTACTCCAGTCGTTAATCTCATCAAGCCGTACTCAATTAAACATGAATAAACCCATGCAATCCCCCTTTCTAATGATCACTATTCAGTCCCGCTATAAATACCTTTTTTTTTTTTTTTTTTCTTCAACCTTGCCTTTCATTCCCTTCTGTTGCAGTTTTTACCTTCCCCTTCAAGTCGAGAAGATCTATATGACGTATCAATGGGTTAAACGATGCCTGAAAGCTGAATCACGCGCAGTCGTTTTCATCTATAGAAAAGTGGATAATGTCACTTCTAGGTAGCTCGCGTCGATTCTATGTTCCCTGTCTCCTTGCATAAAGAGACAAAGAAAGCTCGGAAATTGAATGCGACAGGTGGCCGACGACGTGTAAACTCACTCAGACAATAGTTTTGGAAAAGTTTTAGAATGGCGTGCGTCTTTGAAATGAGTTGGCGACGAAATGTGTTTGTAATGGTTCGTAACAAGTTTTGAGGTGCCTTGTTGAAATTTTAGAAGTCATTTCTGACAATCTTTTAATCCCAACTATGAGGCGTACATGTATATGTCATTCAATTTCCGAAACACCCTTCTTTAAGAAGGAAAGTATCGAAATAAATTGGAGTTTTAAAAGATTAAAAATTACTACACGGTGAAAAGAGGATCTTTACTGAATTGCCTTTTTGTTGTTGTCTGTCAATTTAAAAATTGACTCTTATTACTTTAATGTAAAAAGTTGTTTGTCATCTGGAACAATTATTCAACGTGACAGGGAATCTGTAAATGAATATAATAAATAAAAAGAAGTTTATCAAAAATTTACAGCTTCGTTGCATACAATCTACATTGAAAGAGAAATGATCCACTGCTCCATCTATTTAATCCAAGGCCTAACTTGCGCCTGGACAGATCATCGACATGAGATAAGCGATTTGCTTAGGGAGGCACTTTTCCTCAGTGGTTTCTTTTTCAGTTTTTTACTTCAACTTTATAATTAGTGATACTATCAAAGTTTAATTATTCAATATTATTTTTTAGCTTTCCATCACCTAATATTATTTGGCGCACTGATATCAATCATGACTTATAATATCGTAATTTCATTACTCGACATGTGTTGAACTATACCCTATAAAGAGTCTTACTGAAGCATATGCAAGAATATAGAAAAATATATTTTTTTTGCACATTTGGAACAGAATTTCCTGCCCGCGACATTGGATAAACTCGGCTCTTAAGGGGAATCTTCAACAGTAATCTTAAGCACATACAATCCTCCTAAGTAAATATCGTGGAAACAGGACACTAAATACGAAATCAGGACTTCCCACCAAGGTAAAGCACGTTGGTGGGGAAAACAAAAAGCATACACATGCTCGTAAATTCACAAGCGGAGTTCAATGTCAATATAAAAAGGTCGTTTCCTTGCTCTATCATGTCCGCGGCGACGCCATTATCCGTTCTTTATGTCCCCTTTTCCGCATTATATTTTCAACAGAATGACCTCTTCGTAAAAGTAATTTATTAGAGGTAACATTCTACTGCATGGGATGAGAGGCACACACGGTAGGAGCAGGTTCAAATATAACTAACTAGACGACTGCCCTTACAGCGACGGATTCAATTTTTTTTTTACTTTTACGATTCACATACTTCCAGAAATCAGGTGCGTAGTCAGGGGAAGGGATAAGGAGAGAAATATAAGTTTACCCAACAGAAATTAAAAGTTTCCCTCTTTAGATTATAGACTCAATGTGAATTTTGCACATCGGTATTTTTTTATTGTGTTACTAGGTATATGGTACTATTTCTAGTTGACGTGGAAATATCACCAAACAAATTTGGCGCCAATCGGTAGGCGATAAAGTTTCATATTTAACAGGTTTTTTTTCACCATTTCTTAATTTGCTTTCTTAACTGCTTGATTTTCATAAATGCTAATTGATTATTTGCATATTGCTTATATTTCTGGTCGTCGTTTAGTGTTAACAGCCACTTTGAACTGCAGCCACATAGAAGATTTCGGATCAGCCGCCATGATGAATTGGCGACATTTAGGACTTGATATCAACTTTTCAAAATCGAGCCAACCGTCCACGTAAACTAGGAATGTATTGGTTCATGGAGTTTTAAGCTACAAGTGATACGATGGCAATTTGCTGAAAACAGGGATTAGAAATATCCAATTATGATATTCTATTAATGTGACCAGATTTTTCTATCTCCAGAAACTTCATCAGTAGTTAATTTTCTTAATTAACGAAGTTCTGAAGACTTTTTTGTTTTGTTTAGAAGGACTTTGGCGGGACTCTGTAACGGAAAAGTGGGACAATTTGATGGGACATTCGGTCAGAGGGACAGCAAGATGAAAAGCGGGACTGTTCCGCCAAAATCGGGACGTCCTGGTCACATTATATTCTATTCCTTTTCAACATCCGTTACCGTTTAAAAAGAAAAATTGAATGAAAGTGAATAATTTATAGCATATTAAGCATAGGTTCACTTCTAAGTAACGTTTTCAAACAAAAAACTTTTTTTTTCCCTATTAATTCAACATATTATAAGCTAAGAAATATTTTCAGACCCTCATTGAAAGACTGTATCGCCCTACCTCCAGGGTATCACCACACCAATGCTGTACTTGCAATTATTCAAAGACACTGCCTAATAGTGAACAAGACATCTTCGAAAGTGTTGCATATGCAACCAAAGCTTGACTTGCATCATTTGGGCCCAAAGCACATCATGTTTTCGGGACCTTATAAAAAAAATTGTGGAAAAGTCGCCCCGATATTTATTGACAATGTTTGCTGAAGAATTCTCGTCTTTAGGCTGCAAATTTATTGATAAACAAGTTTCTAAATTCCAAAATATTACAACAGAAAATCAACCAAAATGTAATTCACTTGAGTTAGGTTACACACATATAGATATACCCTTGAGTTAGGTTCACATAGTTAGGTTAGCCCATTTTTCCCCAAAAAAATTTAATAGTTTAACGACAGTTGCTTTGAATCAGTTTAAAGTTATAGTTTATTTAAGTTCAAAACGTTATTAAAAATATTAAAAGGACACAGGCTCCAATTTAACAACAACAACTTTAAGAATTTTCGGGGCCCCCAACATTTCGGGGCCCTAAACCTGAACTTTGTTGGCTTGTGTGTAAATCAGGCCTTGTATGCAACACTAATAGACTCGGATATAAAACGATCGTCACTTAATAGTAGTATTATAGCAGTAGAGTCTTTTGGTGAAGACGTGGAAAAATTTCCATTGTTTTTTAATTGAAAGAGTTAATAGATGTACCCGAATTTTCTACGTATAATTATAAATTATTTTCATAGAACATGAACAATAGTAAATTTCAAAATGAAACTTTATGTTATCACAAAAATTGATCTCATATGCATATCCCCGACCGAAATAAATTCCTTGCTACGCCCCTGACCGAAGAGAAGCAGACTTGCGAAAACGAACGAAGAACAGAAACAAAAATATATATGTTAAATAAATAACGGATTTTTCCATTATTCTCGATCAGTAGATCTCGGTTTCTGAAATAAAACCAAAGAAATAAAATAATAACACATTGTATATATTAAGTGAACAAAATTCGCGACTCAAAATCCAAACAAGCCCCGACGCACAAACTTAACCAAGACACAGACTTGTGTTGCAAGGAATAATGTTGGTCTGATGCTTGTAAACTTTATTGATAACAATCAGAGCCAGATTGTTAAACCATTCAGGTAAAAACAAACACACACACACGTTATTTGAAATACTTTAGAGGAAAGCAAACCTTGGATTCAATCAAAACCAAACATTGGTTTTGGAAACATACACATTTAAAATCGAATTATGAGTTGGAACTGCTAAAGCAAATACAATTTCTCGAACAAAATGAAATTGAATCCCGGACTATATTGGAAACAGATATAAATAAAACTGAGAACTGCTAAAGTGAGTTTTTCGTCGGTCCCTTATTTTTGAATTTATCATTAAACAATATAACATGTTTGATTTTGCACGCATCGAACGTATGTTTTTAATATGACAATGATAATATATTAGAGGTCAGCAGACTTGACTTAAATCTCTTTACTCTCAAGTTTGGCCCATTTGTTGCCCTTGCACCGTTAAACTCCTACCAACCATCCAACCTTTAAGCTCAAGTGGCACATGAGGCCACGAGCATAGTCTTCCGGTCTAGTGCTGCTGTCCTGGCTGTTACCCAGCAAGGCCGCCCAAAAGAATTCTGTTCTTTTATTATCATTTGACGCCATGATTTTGGGCGTCCTCTTTTTCTTCTTCTATCAGGTGTCCAAGTAAGGGCAACACGTGTTGCGTCTGATGGAAGCATCCGTAAAACATGTCCTACCCACTGCCATCTTCGTTTCTGTATTATTGTAGTTATGGGTTTACAATCAGATTTTTTTGTATATTTCAACATTTAGAGGTCAGCAGAAGACATGGAAATATATTCAGCCAGAACGTCTGCAAAACAGTGAAAGACATAAAGTAGGGACAAGTTGAATATTGGATAGATTAGGTATGGAATTATAAATGCACTGTTTTATGAATGTATTTGTCGAGGGCTGCATATAGTTTACCGATGAGGCTCCTTTTCATTTGGTCGGATTTTACAATAAACAAAACTGGTGAATAGGGGTATTGAAAACTCGTTTAAGTGGCTTGCAAAACCATTGCATTCTGCAAAAGTTACATGTTTGGGCTGCACTATCCAGTAAAGGACAATTTGTTACCACATTTCAACAATGGATCATCTTCCGTTAGCCGGGTACCAATTAGTCCAGTTGTCGCCAAGCCTAAATATTTGCGGGTTGTTATAGCAACTCTGTAACAGTTTGTTAGAGGAATTATAAATGATTTGAAGATTGTTGGATGAGTTAGGTCTGCAATTTGGCGGGTTTTATCTGGTACCCGGCAAATGGAGCCAACACTGTAACTTAATTTTACAAGAAGGTGTATTTAAAATTCCATGCATGTCTATCCAACGTACAACTTGTCTTTTCTTTCTGCCTCTCACTGTTTCACAGTTATGTTTTTTCAAAGTTGGCGAGACCTTTCTGAAAGAACCCTATCTATGCCTATAGAAGAACACAGCAATCATCGTAGGCCTCGCATTGTAGACATTGTCAACAAACTTCAATTATGGAAAAGATTAATTTTATTAATTTTGAAATGAAATGCATATAGAATCAGAATATGAAGCTAATATTTGACTTGTTCTTTGCCGTCGAAAGAAAGAAAAAATTAAGTACAAAACAAAGCATATCTGTATATATTAGTCTTAGTCACTGACGAGCGGAAAAATTACATGTTACTTTAGACAACGGATATCAATCAAGGTTATTTTAAATAATCAGAAGTTTTTGAATTATTTATAATTGAATTATTTGAGGATTAGAATTGGAAAATTTTCAGGGGAGCCGGAAAAAAAAAAAGGGGGGGGGGGGGGAGAAGATCGATTTTTTTTTGGTACTTAGGTCCAGGAGCGAAGCCAGAGATTTTTTTTGGGAGGGGATATGAAATTATAAGTCATCAAATCATAATAATACTTTTTATTATTAATACCGAATGTATTTAGTAATCCAGATAAATGGTAATTTTGTACATATATTTAGAAATTTAAATAAATTTACCATTTAAAAAAAAAAAAAAAAAAAAAAAAAACCAACACAAAAAAAAAATCAGATTTTTGCGTTCTAATAGCAATTAGAAAAATTTCGGGAAGGGACATATCCCCATATCCCTCCCCCTGGCTACGCGCCTGCTTAGGTCATTTTCCATTTCTAGTCTTCATTTTATGAACACTGAAAATGTTTTAAAAGGTATAATAAAAAAAATAATAGTGATAAGAAAGTAAACAATTAAATCAATTGAGATTTATCATATTTATGGGCATTCTAAGGAATCACACCTCAACCAGAGATACAGAATAAATGACATCGGTTCGGTTTTTCGAGCATGGTAATAGTTATCTGCTTAGTCACAAGATGGCGCTACGAATTAAGGAATTGGGAAAGGTTTTAATGGTAAAAATTGCTTACCAGTTCTTAATTCTGCTATTAGTATTATAGATGAATCTTACTGAATTTGAAAAATGGTACTTCCCAAAGTTAAATTAAACAATCACAACTCATAGAATAAAAATGTTGACAGTATAAAAATTGAACTACAGAAGTTAAAAATACCCCATAGTAAAAGAAAACTAACTACGCGCTAATTTAATTAAAAAGTTTATTAAAATTTAATTATAAAAAATAATCAATAATCACACCAAGAACATTAATAAACCGAAATATCCATCTTAAGTTGAGATTTACTATTCGCCATTTCCAAAATCTTTTTTTTACCACATTTTTAAAGAAAGCCAAATAATTAATGCTTATACTTAAGTGAAAGTTTTCCTTGTATTAATTCAATACTAAAAGGAAAACCAGGATAATTAACACACCAAACGAAAGAATATGTTTAAAAAAATTCATAAAAGTTAAGCGAATAAAAAGCGAAATCCTGAATGAGGCATGTCTCAAGTAACAATTAATTGAAATTAAAAAGCATTTTATATTCTATTAAATACAAACATGACTATTGCAACAGAAATACGATTACTAAATACTATAAACAACTATGTAACAACAATTTAAACAACTATATAACACCAGCGACCAACCAATAGAGAGTTTTTTAAAAGCATACAAAACGATTACCAAGAAAAAGATTGCTGAGACACTAACCAAATGTAACATTAATTCAAAAAAGTTATCTTAAATAAAACGCAAATATGATCTAGAATACGAACCAGTAAATTAAAACAAGTCAAATGAATTGAAACAAGACAACTGAAATAAAACAATTTAATTAATTACCGTAAAACAATTTCATTAGTCAGCATTTTTCCCAGAATGTGAAGTCACCATGCAGGAAATGCAGCTTTCCGAATTCCTACAGTATTCACTTAAGGAGCAATGGCCTTTTAAAGAAATAAATTCAACATAAGGGTCGAATTGCTTAAGAAAATTTCGTATTCAAGAAATTAAAATTCAAAATACTGGTTCGTTTCGCCAGTAAGCATGAAGTATGCAATCCAAAAATAATTAATGCCTTTTTTTCCTAATCAAGAGGAACAAAAAGTTTCGAAGAATTTAGATAAATTCTGGAATGCAATGAAAACATTGGACTATTAGACTTCCATAAAAGCCTAATTAAAGAACAGTGTTGAGCCTTAAGGTAACGCCCGGATAAATTTCAATTCTTTTTCTTCTTTTAGAATAGTTATTGCACCCGACATCATATCAGTTAGGTACGTCGCATGTAATTAAAAGAAATATTATGTCGATTAAATTTAGCCAAGGTTTACAAAAAAAACATTTTTAAACTTCTAGTGCGTGATTTTTTTTTCTTCTTTTTAATGAATTATTTATAAATTATTATTATTATTTCGTTTTCTTTTTTCCCTGGACTGCTGAAAAAATTTACAAAAAAATCATAAGTGCCTATTTAATTAAAAAATTAATCAAAACCGTTGTTATTATATATATGCAACCATCGTGTGCTAACAAAGTTTTTTTTTTTTTTTTTTCTGTTCCACGATTTATCCCCAATAAGTTGTGTAGCTACACTACGCACTAGAGGGTTAAGAATATCAAGAATCTTAATCGGTTGTGTCATATTTGTGTAAAAAGATTTTTATGAATACCAAAAACCTTTGCAGATAAGGTATTTGTAAATTTAGCCTCCTCGGCTTCAGCTGCCATGCAATAAATTTTATCATTTCCAGAATGAAGTGAAGATTTCCAAAATGCTAACGTGAATGAAAATGCTTACTCGACTGGAAAAATTAAGTTCCAACAATTTTATCCAATCCGATTTTTCGGTCGAGTTTAACACCAAAACGCTTTTTTTACCTGAATACAAAGCTAAATACTTGAATGACAAGTTCCTTACCCCCAAAAGAAGATTTTCGCTTCTTTTTACACCCACGACAACAACAATTCTCAATTACATTACACTCCTACATTCAAAGACTCACAATGAAGATAAGAAGAGACTAAACCACGATGCAGTCACAATCTAAACAAGTTGGATAATGACAGTCACTGAAAGGGCAACATTTACACACGTTTGTACTGCAAGTACATCGGATACAGATACCAGATATTATGTACAATTTGGCGACATCAAACTGCTGAAATATCCTCCTCTTAAATTGACATTTGGTAACCAAACACCCTGACAATTTGGAGTGTTAAAAAATGCCACTAAGTTAGTAAATTTGGTGATAAACAGCGAGAAAACTTGCCAATCAACTTCCAAATTCTATAATCTGTTAATTCAATTTAGAAGTGAAATGCGATTTTCCCTTTTTAGAGTTTCTGTAGAAGTTTCTCCAATTTCGCTTGAATTTTTCATTTATATTATTTGTCTCATCTTCAAGCAGATATACAACACACGGCAGAAGCATTTTGTTAAGGATATAAAAAAGATTCAACGAGTCTTCTGACAGCCAGAATATTTTTAAAGTACGGGTAGCAACAAAAAGCACCGTTGACATTACGTTTAGAAAAAAAAAATGAGAAAGAAAAAAAATGAAGCAACTTTAATAAAATTTGCAAAGCAAATTTTGTCAAATTTTTTGCACTAGTTTCCTTCAAATTACAACTACAGTCAACGGAAAAAATTCTAAATGAAACAATTCTATTTATCGGAACAAAAATTTTCGTTTTTTTACTGTTGCTAAAGGTAGTTAGCTAACCATTCTTCCAAAAGATATTTTGATGTAAAGCATTTGTAGTTTAGGTTTAACGAATTACAAATCGACTTTTGACTGTCATTTCGGGTACTTCTTGTAGTAACTTCTCACCAAGGCCGTAGACCGACCCCCCCCCCCCCCCCATTGCGAGAAATCTTGTTTACCACTTTCCCATCTTTTTTTTTTCTTGCGGGTGTAACTTGTTATATGCATTTAATCAAATCTCCGACCATGACCCCCCCCCCCCGCCCGAAAAAAATCCTGGCTAAGGGCTTGTCCAGCTGAATTTTCGAAAGGGGTCCCCTCTATCGACTATGTCATTCACTTGACATATCACACTTGGCAGCAACATTTGTAGTTTTCTTTGAGAGTGTTAACCCCAGACGAGCGCTGGAGTCTATGTATAAGTTTTTTACTGCATTAGTGTAGAGTAGAATTTAAAAGCAAGACAAAAGAAGACCAGCCCCCCCCCCCCCCCTCTCAAGTCTATTAGACGAAAAGCAAGAAAAAAGCAAAACTCCACGTTATGGTTGAGAAACTACGTCTGAATTTCTTGTAAACAAAACCGAAGCACATTCTTAAATACGAAAATACAAGAAAAAGAATGAGGGATGTGGAAAAAAAAACCAAAAACTGTGATAATGTGAACAGTTTCACCTACAAAACTAAGTAAAACAAAGCTATGGTGGGCAGTTGGAAAATTTGTTCTTAAAGGAGGTTTAAAAAAAAAAAAAAAAATGGGGATAATGATTTATAAATCTTTTTTTTTTTTTTTTTTTTTTTTTTTTTTTTATGTGTGTGTGACCTGTCGAAGGGTAAATGATCCCGATAAAATTCCTCATTTTATGGCAACGATGTGAATATTTTTTGATCAACTGTCCTTTTGGGATATTCCGTTGGGAGATTTTTCGATCTCAAAACAAACATCCATTATTGATTTGTAAAGAAACGCGCCAGCTTGTTTGAAAGTTTGCAGTAGCAAATTATTTAAATTTGAAAATTGCCAATCCAGTTTTTGCATGTTACAATTGGTAAATAAGTTTTTTCCAAACAGTGCTAGTTTAAACTTTAATTTAAAAAAGAAAATGGTATTTATTCAATTCGATTGACGCAGAACAATAAGTTTGATATTTCGAAAAATTGCAGATTTATCGATTCGAGAACAGGGCAAAAGAAGAACAGAAATAAATGAAAATGTCCGTGTTATGTTTAAAGAAGTTTACTTACAAACAACGAGGTTGTAGATAATACTTTCAACCGAAATCGTTTACACAACTATTTTATAAACACTTCTAAATAAACTTTATAGACATTTTAAGTTATGGATATATGGAACAGATTTTCCAGAAGAATGACCACATTTTCTCCAATAGTAAGTACAAAAATATAAAAGGAGGCAGAGTAGGCGAATGTTTTCTACTGAAATCGTAAACAAAACCTTATTTAAAGAAAAACAGGATAAAAATTCCCAAATTTAAAGAATGAATATTTTAGAAGTTGAAATTTATGAACATAAAGGTTCAGAAAGTGCGCACGGAATTCATGCACATTATTTGGAATAGGATTTTTCTGACATAATCTCATCAGCCGAAACTTATGGCCAATCTCAATAACACCTTTAGAAATAAAACCTAATTTCCAAATTTAGGTAACTATGTAATCATAAACCCGTACTTCATTTGTTCGCGACCGAAATTTCGAAGAAGCAGTTATCGACATGCATAAAATCTATTGACGTTTATCTGTATAAAATTAATTCATAAACATGGAAAAAAGCACTAACCAATTAATTCAGCACTAAAAAAATCAATCTCGTACATCACTACAATATCATATATTATTTTAAAAAACATACTTTTATAATAATCCACTAAAATGAAAAAAAAGAACATTTTAATAATTTTGAATAATAAATTAATAAAAAAGAGCGCATACCAGTAAATTCATCATTAGCAAATAACTTATTCCAATATCATACAATACTTTAAAATGTATAACTTTATGAAATTGCCCAAAAGAGCTGCTACATTTACTTGATTCTCATTTGGGAGATAGGGATGGATAGTGCAGTGAGTTAACATATTTTAAAACAAGTTATTTATTGCTTAACATTATATTTCTGTTTCGAGCTATAAATCTTTCATTGAGACCTTACGTTCAGTAAAAAGTAACCTAATAGTGTATAGGTTGGTTTGTGCGTTCAACGACCTATTTTTGACCACAATAGCGGTAAATCAGGCAGGGATCTACAGATTAACTTGGATTCTGAACCACCAAGAACATCCATGCCCAACCAAGGATTCGAACATGACACTTTTGGCATGTATGGATAACTGAATCTTACATATTTTGATTGGCTCATGATTACAATATATTCACCCTGATTCCTTTATGCGAATTGTCCTGTTACACTTTTTCGGCAATTCGTTACAATTTCAAAGCAAATGCGTGAAACAGCATGAATAATTTGTACCTGGTACATATACAAATATGCACCAGTCCAATAAACTCGGAAAACTATCTGTTCTTCAATTCCCCCCCCCCCCCTCCCTCCCTTCTTACCCCTTGTTTTAGAAGAATTAAATTGAGGCAATAACCCTCCAAAATAAATCCAACAAACTTACGTTCCTAAATACCACACCATCCCAATAAAATCTTAACTTGAATGGATTGGATATAACTCTATAAGAGTGTACAGACTGAGGTGGATCAGGTGGATTTGTTGGTGGGATTTTTGGAATACTACGGGGAAAAATTGCATTTATTATTTTTCAGTGTAAAACGATTTTAAATTATTCGTCTTCTGAATAAGACCAAAAAAAAAAAATCTAGCAAACAGCCGTGCAGACAGCTAATTTAGATTATGATTTTGAGACAATTTTTTTCAGTCAAGGGATGCAATATTGTTGCGCGTTCCTTCTGTGGAAGGAAACCAACACTCTAAAAAGATTTAGAAAAAAAAATACTGGTCGATTTTCAGCAAAACTGAGCAATATTCCGCATGCACACTTATCTGTGATTAATGATATTTAACCCCTCCTTTGGATTTCGCTCACTCATTCATATCGGAAATCGTTCTGAGTGTACAGCAAGCCAGACTTGGGAAGTTCGATCCAACTGAAGAGTTTAGCTGCAGCAGAGTGCGGATATGGAAAAACCCCACATTGAAAAGGATTGCAAGTTATCGGAGATGAATAAGTCAGAAAGTATAGGGTGCATCGTTATTTCTCATTCGTTTTGTACATGCGGGCGGACTTTTGAGTCAAAAGTACTTTGGACAAAAGTAGTAGGACAGACTTTGAGTCAAATACAATCCTGGGGCGGTTGTTTATTTTATTTTGAATAGACCCTTTTGTACAATTAACATTTGTATGCATAAGAGGTGGATCACTTAATTTTTGCTACATGGTGCAACACGTATAGCTGAGATATTGATAACTCGTCGACAGTCAAAACTTTTTGACTGTCAACGAATTATCAATATCTCAGATTATACGTGATTGCACAGTGTAGCAAAAAGTAAGATAGGACATATTAAAGCGGACAGTCGTCACTAATTTCGGAATGCGATGTTTTGAAAAAAATTTGCCTGCTGTGTTAGTGTTACTGATATTACACCTACAAGAGGTAAATTTCTCAAGTGTCATGGATCCATCACATCCATGGTTGGGGTATTGATAATTCGACGACAGTCAAAAGTTTTGATTATCGACGTGTTATCAGTATCTCAGACTATACGAGATTGGATCGTGTAAGTGGTATACCTCTTATGTACACAAATGTTAGTCGTACAAAAGGTCCATTAGGATTGTCACAGTTTTGCCCCTATCATAGACGTGATGATCCAATGCACTTGAGAAATTTATACTCTTGTAGATGTAACTTCAGTAACTCAGTTGCAAATTTTGTTCAAAACATTGCATTCCAAAATTAGGGGGGAAAAAATGGAAAATTATCACTTCGTAAACTTGGAGTGAAAGTATTCACCCTTTCCAGGGTTTGTATATGCTACTAGCAATTTTTTTTTTTTTCCTTTTCTTCTTTCGAAGTCGATTTTCAAATTACAATTACCCAAGAAACCTACAACTCTCCAACAAGCCCTTACTTCTCCAATAATAAGCCCTACATCTGCTTGTTCTAAGTATATGGCGTAGTAATAATTTTTCATTAGTATTGGTCATATTTATAATTAGTCTAAGAAGTGTTAGATATGAATTTATTTACAATAGTGAACTGCGTAATATTACTGAACTGTGAGAAAAAACACAACCGTTACTTTATAATAAATTAGGCAAGTGCCGTTTAATAAAAGTGTGTGATTATTGGACAAATTTCCTACAGCTGCCTAATTAATATTTCATAAAAATAAAGTTATATTATCAGCATTTTTTTAATTAACCTGTATAACGCAACTTTAATAATGCACCAAAAATTAAATATTTAAATTTTTTCGAAATATTTCTTTATAGATTGTTGGCCAACATTGGTGGCAAATAAACTGATGCTCTGTGTAGTCATAAAAAACAACTTGTGTCCACTCTGTATTACAGTGAATGAATTGAAATATTTGTCCGAAATTTTTTCCATTACAATTAATAAGCAAAATTTAAACATTGAAGATTTTAACATCCAAACAAAAACATAATACAAATCACTTCTGTAATTAGATTGCAAAATCACAATTATATAAGAAGCACAAGAATATATCCTTATAAAGTTGTACATTTTACCTTTAGGTTAATACACTGCAAGATAAAACAAATATATATAAATATATCAGAAAATATTCAATTATCCCTTTTAAGCTGGCAACAATTAATGGAAGCCGTAAATATAACACCACACAGCTTATCACAAGTAAACAGCCACCACCTACTCAAAGATGCTGTTTTTCCAACCTAAAACGACAGCGGATTATACGCCAACCAGTGTCTGCCATACCAACCGATTATCCAAAATAAGATGGCCGACTGGAGGGAATTATAGAAGAGATAGCGAAAAGGGAAAGAATGGTCGAGAAGAACAAACCAAAACAACAAAAAAAAGGAGGAGGGGGGGGGGGGGTTCATGTGCAGGAATTTAATTACGAAAATAACAGGGATTCCTAAGTTGCCAGATTTCGAGATGGTAAAGCTATTTTTAAAAAAGGAATAGCAAAGAGATAGGCCTCCTTGGCAATTAACACTTCATGGACCTCACCATCAGAGGTTGTTCTTTTTCTGATTTGCATGCGTGTATTGAAAGCTTTTTTTTTTTTCTTTTTTTTTTAAGGAGATCTTGAGAAGTGACGTCTTGAGGAGAAAAATAATTCATAAAATAATAAGATAATGGACTGGTTTCTTGATAGAGAGTGCAGTGTCTTGCAGACATTGCCCTTTTCGTTGTTGTAGAATTTTAGTTGATTTTTTGAGATTTTATGACTTTTGGAAGGTAAAGCTGAATGGAACAGCTAAGTGGTGACTGAAACCTTGTTGGTGGCAGAAGAGGAGTCGCCAAATTTTAAAGATTTGCTTACAAATTGAAATGCTTTTTTTTTATGACGGAGATGTTAGGAATAATGCCGCTTGGAAAATAAAATGTAAAAACTTTGAAAAACACATGGTGTTTATGTTTAGCATTTTCAATGAGAAGAGAGCATATAAATTTTTGAATTCATCAATTGGGCGGAATCATGCAAAGTATAAACGATGATCGCCTGATCTTTGGGAAAAAGAAGACTTCTCGGATTCATCTGGAGTGTATGGAGACATAACAGTTTTATTTTGGAATCTAACGAAACACTAGTAAAACTATTATTATTTTAATTTAATTTACTTATTTTTCTGTTTGGGTACATATGAGCAATGAACACTGAACCAGCTAAATTTAATTTAAGTAATCGAAATAGACTTGGATTTTTGCATTAGGGGATCAGAACTCCAAAAACAATAGACACATCATGTCGTGGATTCTCAGAAATGTAAGTTTCATAGGTCTGACTTGTCACTCAAAGTTTTTATAATAAGTGAACACCAAATGAAAAAATTACTTCCTGTTTAGTTGCAACGCAATTTATGTGCAGATAAAATTATCTTTTAATAAGCAATACAGGGTGAAGGAGAAGTATGCAAACAAGAAGGCGACGACCAAAGCTTGATGTTTGCAATTTACGTCATAAAACAAAGTGTCAACACCATATATAAAAAAAATATCCATTCAAATATTCTTTATTCTACCTCGAAATACAATAAATTAGATGAATTTTTCAAAAATTAATTAAAACAAATTAATTCCTGGTACTGGTAAGGTTACGTGGCTTTGGCGTAATTCTAAAAGATCACCGTGGCTTTAGGGTACAGATTCCCATTGCACCTGTTTTGACTATCCCTTCCTCCAGAAACACTTTTCTCATTGTGAGACAAAAACCAACGAGTGTCAAAAACCCAAAACTGGAAATTGCGACAATAGCCAACACTTTTAAAATTTACGACCTCTTTTTAGAGGGAGAGGGATAGGTTGAAATACTGAAACAGTCCATTTTCCAAATACTGTATTCTATCACCAAATACTAGTGACCAAATATGACCGCTCTTCTAAGTTTTGAATGTCACGTTGATGTGCCGATAAGGGTTTTTGGGGGCTGAAAATGCCTCCTGGCAATAGGCAGGGGGCCACGTAAAAAAGAATACTGGCACTGACCAATATATTCAGTGTTCCATTGTGGGTTTCACTGTGGTTTGGTTACATAAATTTTGAAACACAGTACATTTCGCTGATAGAAATGTTTTTGTTTTTTTCATATCGGCGCTGTGTTAATGAATATAAAAATTGACAATGCATATAAAGGATTTTTTTTTTTTTTAAACTGTCCTTATAGTTTTTTTTTTTTTTTTTTTTTTTTTTTTTTAATTTCTTAAGTTAAAGGGAGAGTATTGCTATGTAAAAAAAAAACATATTATCGTATCTCCGACGTAATAATTTTCTGACAATACATCAGACTTGAAGTTATATACTGAGAAATAAAATGGTCTCTTCACTGGTCGCAACTCTTATACTATACATTGAGACAAGCTTCGTCTGTGTTTAAGAACCAATAGTTAAATAATTAAGAATGAACAAATAATAAGTAAGCTAGTCTTTTATACCAATGAGCAAGGAATTAAACTGTTTGAAATAAAAAATTGTGGCGAAACTAACATTTTATCGCAATGCTTTCAGTAAAATATTTAATCACACTAGTGCAATAAAATACTCTTTATAACAACTCGCAAAAAATTGAACTTAAGTTAATCAGAAATCGTGTTGAAAATAACACTTAAGTGCAGTAACGTATATCGCATGCCTCGGTCTTAAGTTTTCTATATAATCTTTGTATAGAGATGTTATATTTTCAGATGAGATTCATTGACTTGAGTTGCCAACATATGTATTATTTTTTACTTGATTATAAGAAGTATTTTATGCAACATGTGTGAAATTACTTTATCAAATTCGATAAAGCAACACGAACACTAAAATACACGTTTGTGATATTTCATATATACTAGCTATATATAATACTAATTTCTTTCATTTCTAAGTAATGAAATTAGAACATTATATAGGTTCATATTATATATTGTTAACATTAACAAGAAATAAAATGCAAGTTTTCCAATACAAATAGAAAAGTTCTAAGTTATCAATATAACTTGCATTAAAATACAAATCGTATTTTAGAAATTAATTCTATACGAAATTATTCAAGACCAAAATCATGCGTTTATCAACTTCTTATAAATAATAATAGTCTTCTCGGAGTAACTGGATAGCTGTAGTGATTAACGTCTTTGGCTAGTAAGCTCCAGTCCAAACCCCAGCCATTTCAAATATTTTGAAAAAATTTACGATTTCATAAAATAATAAAGTAAAATTCAAATAAAATATGATGTCTTCCACGATATCTCAAATAACTCGAAAATCTTCTCACAAAATCCAACCATAGCAAAAAAGGACATCATCCACAGAAAAAGGAGAAATGGCGCCCCCCGATCGGAACCCCACGAGTAAAATTGACACGCCTCCTTCTCTTTCTCCCTAGCAGGTGTTAAAGTACGCCAAAGCCACGCGATGTAACGGCATTGTACCCTAAAGCCACGATATTTTAGCTGTACGCCAATGCTACGACACCACTGGTGGTTATATACTTTAAATTTCATTTCTAATAAAAACAAGTTAGATTGTGACAATAATTGTCTCTATAAAAATCCGCTTCTACAAATGTTTCTATCGTGATACATCAAAAGCAATACATGTATAATTTGGCAACATTTCCTGACTGAAATATCCTCATGTTAAAATTAACAAAGTCTCCTTAAATTGGAATTATTTCTTTAAATAATAAATATATCAAGTTGGCGTGTTTGGCGAGAAAACTTGTTAACGAATATCCGAGTTCCAATATCACTCTCTATTCTGAGGCAAGTGGCGAATTAACCATTGCGGTACTATGACGGCATTCTTCCAGATCAAATTTATGTAATGCTACTAATCTAATGCAGACTTTTAAATTGACATATGACACACGTCTTTAGCTTCAAGTAAAATTTTGGTATTGAAACTCGTCTAAATGGAGCCTTTCATTTGACAAATCGCATCAGAGCCTTTGTATAAGAGTCCTTCTGCATTGTAATGAAGAAGCTAAAAAAATAAACATATTTTGCACGTCGACACAACGTTCTCTAAAAAGTCTTCTTTAGGATATAGATAATAAATTTTTTTTAACAACAACAATTTAGTTTCAACAAAACATTTCAGAGACCACCTGGAATGCTGAAAACTCAGCAACAGAACGCAGTATTATTTCCAGTCGCTCAATATCGAATAAAAAAAAAAAGGCATCAAGTTTGTGGAAATAACTGGATCAACAACTTCCCAAGATGCGCAATTAATTCCAAAAATTTCAAAAGAAGTTTTCAATTTATTTTCTTTCCGGACATTAAAAAAACAAAACGCAATTTTCAAAACTCCCCAGAAAAGTATACACTCCGCAAAATTCCGTAGTTTATTGTGGTCGCGTAATAATAGTGTTTTGGCCATCTACCCATCTGGTGGCCATTTTGATTATTTTGAAAAAATTCCATATTCCTCTAACTAAAAGGGTGGATGTCGAAAACGAACTGAAGGAAGCCCTTGATCAACTTCGTCGGCGTACGTTTATGTATATTTTTATCTTTTAATCAATGTATAGGACGTCTATCTCAGACGGCTACTTCAAAAGATAAAACCCGAATTCGGGTTTTGAGATTTAAAAAAAAAAAAAAAAATTGATTTGCATGAATCAGTGTTTTATTATATGGCCTTTGGAAATAAGAATGCTTATTATTTTATTGTGCTTTTCTTATGACAAGGGAATGTCTGCATTTCAAATGGAAAAGTGAAATAAGCATTACTGATCCATTTTATACCGAAATATTTGTGTTTTTTTTAAGTGGTTTTTTTTCAACTATTGTTGGTTAAAAAGCATTCAGAGGCATAATTTCCAAATATATTTATTTTGTAAACAAAAATTGTAAATAAATAATTTGTGTCGGTTGATAGCGGATAATTTCGAATCATTTGACATTCCTTGCATAAAAAAAATTATGTCCCTCATGATGGAAAAATTGTTATCAAGTATAATTTTATAATGAAAAACGAAAACAATAGTAATTTAAACTAAAGAAGAATTGGCAAATACAACCAACCATAAACTTTGCTTTAAAATGATTCTAGAATATAATTATGTATATTATAAAAATATTGATCAATTTTTCCACAAAAACATTTCAGGACAATTTTTTTATTAAACAAGAAAATACTTGAAAAATTGGATTGCGTGCCACGAGCCAACGTGTATCGAGCCAACAGGGTAAAATTGTACCACTAGCGCACCAACACCTGTTTGTAAGGGGAAGGAAATCCGCGACAAGGTAACATGGTACCACGAGCGCACAAACTCCAATCTCTCAGGAGCTCACTTCTTCATTTCAATGGAGGCAACAAAAACAATTAGATTTTACTAAGTAAAAGATAGGTTTTCTAGAATTTTAAAGAGACAAATCTCCAAATCTCTTTTGCGGCTAAATCTGTATCTCAGTGCATGCAGTACATATTAATAGAGCTTACCAAGCCAAAAAACACATTTTTATGTTTTTGTCAGATACTAAGTTTTTAAATTGGAAGGCCGATTTATATTTCTTACGATGATTGTGTTCTGTTTAAATTAGAAGTTTCATTCCGTTACATTTTTGTGGCTTACTTTAAATTCTGATAAGTTTTTGGTTTTCATATGTTTAGTTCGACTGCTTCTTTATGAGTTCTTCATTTTCAATGTGTTCTGCGTTGTTGTATATTTTACATTTGCCAATATAATGGCCTGCACGTTTGCAATTTTACATGAATGTCCATCTTTTAATACAATCAGAATGCAACATTTTTATACTCACCATCCCCCATTGTCATTAATTTTAAGCTCACCACCTTACGTATTCATTTTATATAAAACGGATATGTAAGATGTTGTATGAACATATCCATTTGTATTAAAAGAACATCATGAGTTTGATGGAAATATTGAAAAAATAAGAATATCCAAAGGATGAAATTTTATTTCGAAAATATTTATAGTGACTTTTAAAAAATGCTTTGGTTTCCCTTCACAAGTTTTTACATAAATGTTTTTACGTTGTTGTAACCTTGTTTTTTCTTGCTCATTTTGATGCTAAATTTAGCTGCGAATACTAGCGAAAATACTTATTATTTGTATGAGTAGATTCAAAATCAGATACCTCTTTCAACTGTGTCTGTAAGAATGTTTTAATAATGATAAATCCAATGCAATTTTTTATCACGTGTAAAAACTGTTGGGGAAATTATAAATTTTTCGGTTGGGAATAATATAAAACAAAATTAGACCCCTGCAGACTTTTTAGAAGTTTCAAACTAACATACCAACTAGCAGTTTGTGAGCTCGTGATAGCATTCTCTCGATAAATGAGAGGAATCTCTCTCCCCTCCCAAACACTGCAGGTGTTTGTGAGCTCGTGGTACAATGCGCTTGTGACACGTCGGCTCGTAGCACGACACCGAAAACTGGGAGAGAAAAAGAAAAAAATGCGAATAGCTTATTTACAAATAATTTTCTATTTTTTTCACTTGCTTGAAATAGAAGAATACTTTCAAATCCTATCAATTTCCCTCCCCACTCCCTTCTTTGGAAAACCTATGATATGGTCAATTATTTAAAGTTCGGCCATGTTCCATGAATCGGCCACGGCAATTGTATTTTAAAAACATATCAAATCCTAAGCCTTTAACAAAATGAAAATTCATCGGAATAATTCTTTGAATAGTTTTGCTTTTATCTTCAAACAACTGCGTGTTATGATAAGTAAAGAATAAGACGTAAAGGAAACTTTATAATAGGTATGCCAAACACCGGTACTTAATATTGGCTAGTGTTACAATGGTAGATACCTATGGCAAGCGCAGGAAAAATGGAGAGGGGGGAAAATACTTTGTATAATTGTCACCAAATGTTTTTTTATTATTAAAACATTTAGTGACAAGTGATATTAAAGTATTTCTTAATTGAAAAAATAATATTAGTTCTGCAATGGAAATAACCAAACCAAATAACTTTAATTATATTTATTATAATAATTAGAAAAAAAGCTTTGCAGAACATTAAAGTAGAATTTTCTATTTATGCGTTATATTATACTAGGAATTTCATTATACTTTTTTATTTATTTTGTTGTATAAATATTTGATGTTACGAAAGCTTTGATAAAAAATATGAAGCAAATAAAATTTATAATAAATATTTATTATTTTTAATTGCTTTAATTAGAAATTTCAATATTTTAAATATTTTAATATTGAATATTTATATTTAATATTTTAATTGCTTTAGTTAAAAACACTTTAAAAAAAATTAAGTATAAAAAAAGTATCCTTGTAGAATCGCTGATCTTAAAAAAAAGTATTTGTTCAAAATCAATTTATCATTCTAAATACAAGGATTTATTCCTTCTAAAATCAACTTGAAAAACTGACTTAAAAATTAATATTTAAAAAAATTAAAAATTAATAAAATAAAATTGAATACTTAAAAAAAAGTGTAATTTTCACCATAAGTGGCGGAACAATGAAGCATTTACCTTAATTTTATTTCACAATTTATGTGGGATTATGTGTTTAAACGTTTGGAAAACCAAATAAGCAACCTCCATATCAATCGAATTTCAAAGTAAACAACAAAAGATTTTTTTTTTTTTGCTGTACACTTTGCAATTCGATTCGTACGTAGTTGAATGGAGTTACGATCGAACATAAAAAAATAACTACAAAACCAAACCACTTTTATTTGAATTTCGAAAATTATACACTTAAAGAAATGGAACGCAATAATTCAGAACACATATTCAGGACAATGAAAGATCTATTCTAAATTGAACCCCAACTTCAACCGTACCATTCGAATATTACATTTTCGAATCCATAAGGAAATTACCCTTCCCAATGGATTGACCTTATTCCTAACAAACGATAAATTAAACTCAAACAGAAAGAGTACTTATACGACCACGGTAATAAATGGTATAGCAGGCCATACACAGACGTACATAAATGTATTGTTTGCATTTCTACTTGTGGTAGAGTGGTTTAGTTTGCTTTCAAAGTAGGGGTTTTTTTTTTTTCCTTCTTTGTTTTATTTTAAAAAATGCCAATAATACAAATAGTATTTTGCTATTTGTAGAAATCAAAACATAGCTTTGTAGCAGAATTTTCCAGAGATTTCTGTGACAAACTTTAAGATTGCAATTTGTAGACATTTTTGGAAATTTACATAATTCTGCAATGTATAACAATTTACAGAATATTAATATCATACATTATCGAATAATTAACTAGAATACTGAAGTTCAAAGATAACAATGAACATTATGCAAGGCGTTGTTTTGAGTCGAGTCTCATCGTTTGGCAACACTTGTGACATGCGTGAGACAAATCACAATAGATTTTCAAAAACTGAATACTGAAATTCCATTACCCAATCCCTTTACGCATTTAATTTTCCAGCGAACATAGCCGCTGACTATGACCTCACCATGTATAGGATCCATATAATTTAGTTCAATTTAAGTCTCTCATGCAGGATGTTTTGTTTCCTAAAATATTGCCAAAGGTTGATGGTTTTCTGCTATTGAGTCGTAATATATTTAAGATGTGTTTTGAAATTACATATTAGTAAGCGTCACCTACAGTAAAAAATCGACTAATGTTGATAGACTGACTTTATGATTCTTTCATTAATAATACAAAACACTTAGACTTTAAGCAAAAGGGGAAAAAAAGTCCGTTTTTTTCAGAGAAGAGAAAAAATAAAGAAATTATTTTCAGAGGTATCTTTTGTGTTTCATGTAATTAAGCTTTTACTCAAATTACATATATAATTAAATTAAATAGTAAAATAAAAACCAAAAACAATTTATAGTTGTGGCCATAGTGAGTTTAACTCATAAACAGGTATATCGCAAAAACGTTTTGAATTAGTAAACTCACTATAACGATAAAGTAATTTATAATTACCAAGTAATGATTAACAATTATATTTTATTTTTATTTGAGTGAAGCTTCGATAATTCTACACAAAATCAAGGCAATTGCACTAAATTGCTTGATAACCTCAGCAATCTAGTCTTTCTAATCGAATAAAGTGTACAGTATTCTTATTACGAGTAATTGAAACCTTCTAAATCACTAAGACCTAGATACAATTATTAATGGTTCCAACTGTTGTCAGACACGTTAATTAATTTAGGATTTCTAAGGATATAAATCGTAAGCGTTTAGGAAACGTTTTGATCCAATTGCCGAACCTAAAGTTCAAATGAGAAATTTACTCCGGCAGACTTGTAACTTTCGCTGCTTATTAAAGTTCCTTTTTGATGTGAAAAATTGATTGTTATAAAACGTGTTGTAATTATGGATTAAGGTTACAAAGTTCTAAATGTTGATTGCTTATCGTTTCCAAAAATAACAATTACTTTTAATTAAATATATTTGCATGTTTAATTTTTTCGATATAATTCAATAGGAGCAAAATATAATCTATTTGCACCCGACGACTTTTAAAAGAATAAGAAATGGAAGGTTTTTAATTAATTTTGGTAATCCAGAACACATGCTATAATCAGAATTTTTACAGAAATAAGACATATAAAATGAGCAATAAATTTTTTTTTTAAATGTGCAAAAAAAAAAAATTCAGATATGAACAACATTCAAAATTTTTATAGTAAGAACATTAAAAATTCTTAGAGAAACTAGGGGTGTGGTACATCGCACAACTTTCAATTACACTATATTGCCGATGTAGATTTGTGTAATTTATCATTTTTATATTTTCATCAGTCGCTAAGAAAAAATTGCCAGTTTGGCGATATTTTTTGTAATAATTCTTATATGAGTCTTATACAAAAAAACAAAAAACAAAAAAAACACGATCGTTGATGATGGAAAAGAGAACTCTGTGTACTCAACTCACTCAAGGAAAGAGAACTCTGTGTTAAAGGCATTCGTTTTTTAACTTTTTACGCCATTAAAGCATTTTTAAGGGAATTTCGGTGGTGGGGACGTTTAGTAAATATTCTTATAGGTAATTTAAAGTTCCCGTAGTAAAACTATTTACAATTTCTATAGAAATGAATTTTCGTAATTCATAAAGAAAAAAATACAAGAAATCACATGGAAACATTCATTATTCAGGCAGATATGAATATTCCAAAATTAAAAAAAAAAAAAGATTCAATATTCAAAATTCATAAAAAAAATAATATCCAATTTTAAAATCTGGTATAACAATAAAAATATATATAATCCAAAACACACAAGTCAGAATTCTACCAATATACGTAACAAAATACTTAACATCATTATCGGGCATCCGCTTACAGAATTAAGGAAATCAATGTACACAAAATTTAATTGTCCATAAGGAGAAACCAAAGTGGAACCAAATGGTGCAAATCGTTTGTTCTAAGCTTATCTATCGTTGACAGCCAACTTCACTCCATTTGCGCCAAACTCATTTTTGCACACTCGGATAAATTTCATTTGATGGATGCAGTCTATCCAAGAGATTGCATAAACTTCTAGAATATCTAAACTTATCTAAATGACAGTTCGAGATCTTAAGAAACCCATTAAGACAGCGGAACACTGAACCCTTTTAAAGCCATTCATTGAAATGATCTGGGCAGGCTTTAACCATTCGATAATGGCCGAGAGTGAAATGGTCATCATTTACTTAGGTGTAGATGGCAACAGCTTGCCGTCGAGGAAAGAGTTGTAGTTGGTGGAATATCAGGCTTCTTTGGGTCTTTAAATGCACAGCTGAGGGCTGAATCGTAAAGTGAAATTTTATGGCTGGTCGAAGGAATTAGGTTCGGGTGGGTCCTATCGAACTTAGGAAAAGAACCGGAGGCGTTGATAGGGTAATGAATGAATTTACGTGGAAAGAGGCGAAATGTTTACGACACGCCAAGGAACGATTCTTTCTAAATGAGACAGCGTTCGGAAAGAATATAGTAAGATTTTATGGAATTTTCAGTGTAAGACAAAATGAGTACTGATCGTGATTCAAGTATCACTGTGAGGAACATATTTTTGTATAGGTACACGCAAATAATATTTAATCTTATCTGGATTCAACTTTTTCTTTTAACAAAACCACATCAAGGCGTAAGCAGCTGATTGCAAGTAATGAAAGTTGTAGGAAAGAGCAGACTTTTCCACTGCTTTATAATTATGTAATTTAGCAGACTAAGTATAACAGAAGTTGTGTCAAGTGCTACAGAGTAAATGTTAAAGAGATACAAAGGTTGCTTAAAAAAAGTAATGGACCTTATGCAGAGCAGAATTAGGAGTGGAGTTACATAGATGGCAACAGCTTTTAGCCAATCACAATACCCCTTTAAAAACATGTGCTTTTGTTTATATACTTATTTTCATAACATGCATATTTTTTTCTTTTTAATTCATCCTTATTCTAAACCAGCGTTTCTCAACCTTCCAGTATTCGCGGCCCACTTTTCAATCATAATTTTCATCGCGCCCCCGCTTGCAATAAAATGTATACAACAGTAATGTATATTGAGTATTTTGGATTCTGTTTTTAAATTATTTTTAACTAATTGCCAAAACAAGAGTAAAAGCGAGCTAACGTTGGCGAGAAACCACATCTGGCATTTTGCTAAGAGGGCGGTGAAAACGACCGATGCCGTCTCGAGCATGTGCATAGCAAATGTTTTCTCATAGGAAGAAGGAAAATGTTCGATATAACAAGTTTCAATTCCAGCCAGTCTCATTTGAGGCGATCCTTCTATCGCTATCGAATCTATAGTGAATGTGTATGTTATATATGTTTTCGTGTTAATTGCCATTCACCATATTGAATATTCACGGCTGTAGATTTATGCAGACTCATGGATGAATTTTAAAGCGGAAGTAAGCGAGCATTAGACGATAGTCAAGTATCAACAAGTACACAGACGAGCGGGGTTCGGAAAATAAAATATTCTCAAGAATACTTAAATTTTGGGTTTACCAGTACTGAAGTAAATGAAGAAGAAAGGCCCTTGTGTATCATTTGCTCAAAAATATTGGCCGTAGACAGCATGAAACCTAATAAACTTAAAAGACATTTAGAAACGCTTCATAGTGAGTACGTCAGCAAACCCAGAGAATTTCTTCGAATTTAAATTAAAATCATATAAAAAGCGAAAATCATTGTCTGTGAATAAAAAAGCTTTAATTGCATCTTACAGAGTTTCATATAAAATAGCCAGATAAAAAAAAAAAAAAACTCACACCATTGGTGAAGAGCTCATTTAGCTTAAAGTTGAAGTAGAAACTATGTTTGGAGATAATTTTTCAAATCAATTGCAGTCCATACCTTTTTCAAATGATACTGTTGCTCGTCGAATTGGTGATATAACTGAAGGTGTACAGTCTCAGCTTTTCTCAAAGTTGCGTGACAAATTGTTTTCAATACAGCTTGATGAAGCAACAGATAGGAATAAAGATGCTCATTTAATTACCTATGTTCGATTTTGTGATAATATGTCAGTAGTAGAAGAACTACTTTTCTGCAAACCAATAGAACTCCAAACAACAGCGCTCGCATTATTTGCTATTTTAAATGATTTTATGAAGGAGGTAAACATTGAATGGAAAAATTAGGTCGGAATATGCACCGATGGTGCTCGTTCAATGTCCTGAAGATTTCAAGGTATACAAGCACTTGTAAAACAAAAATCGCCTCATTGCGTCTGGACACATTGCATGACACACAGGGAAGAATTGGCTTCGAAAGAAATGAGTCCTAGTCTGAATATTGTGTTAACTACGGTTGTAACCGTAGTAAATTATATAAAAATGAGACCCATGAAATCGAAAATCTTTTCCGCACTTTGTAAACACATGGGTTCAGTACATTCAGCGTTACTATTTTATTGCGAGGCAAGATGGTTATCACGTGGGAAATTTTTGCAACGTGTTTATGAATTAAGAGAAGAAATCGTCATTTTCCTAGAAGAAGAAAACAGACCGGAAGCCGAGAATTTTTGCTATGGTTTATTTGTGATGAAATTGAGCTACTTGGTCGACATATTCTAGAAATTAAATAACTTGAATCTTCAACTCCAAGGAGCAAATACACATATGTTGGATACGAGTGATAAAGTTAATGCTTTTTGTAGAAAATTGGAATTGTGGAGCAGAAATTTAAAGCAAAAAAACCTAGCAATCTTTGCAAATGTGGATGATTGTACTAAAACTTAGAAGACTGAAGAAGAACATGTAAAAGTTGTTTTTGTAACCATTGAAAATCATTTAGCCATGCTGGCAAAGAATTTTAAAAAGTATTTTCTTGCTGACGACAAACTGATAGCAAGTTACGAGTGGGTTAGAGATCCATTTCATAAGACTCCAGAAGGACTCTTAATTGATGAGGAAGAAAAATTCATAGACTTCACGACAAGTAGCGAAACCTAAAGACAATTTAGTAGTAAATCACTATTTGAATTTTGGGCAGGAGTAGAGGATGATTTTTCAGCATAATAATTAATAGTTTATAAAACTAAAAAACACGCTTTAATAGAAAAGGGAACTAAAAAGTAGAAAATAATTTTAAATAAGTTTGAAATAAGAATAGAGTGATTAACAAGAAATATTTATTTTATCGTAAAAGGGCGTGGGGTGCTTTTTAAGATATTTTCATAATGGCTCTACTTTTATCAATATCTGTCATTAAATATTTACAACAATTGACATCAAGCACCCCACGCTTTTTTACGATAAAATAAATATTTCTTGTTAATCACTTTATTCTTATTTCAAACTTATTTAAAATTATTTTCTATTTTTTAGTTCCCTTTTCTATTAAAGCGTGTTTTTTAGTTTTTTAAACTATAAATTATTTTTTCTGTAAACTATAAATTTTTTTTTAGTTAATTTTTTAGTTAAGTGTACAAAACTCTCCAGTTGTTCCTTCCAATAGTCGCATGCTTGTCTCAAATTTAAGTCATGTGTATGCCTTAGTACAACCGTATTACTTGGCACAAATCACTACCGTGTCTCTGAATATGAAAAATCACTAATCCTGAATATCCTGGTAATGATAATGCGACTAAAAAACACGCTTTGTATAACCGTCGTGCCCACGACAAATCTTTCAAATGTCTGCCTTATCAATTGTCGATGATAGGTTCTGTGATTACTGGGATTGTAACGTTTAACGGCACACCAGGGTTCGGTTCCGGAGAAGGTTGGTTGGAATTTAATGGCGCAAGGGCAACACGAGCTAATCCTTGTGATAAAGCGGCAAACTTATTGAATTATTGTACTGTCATCGGTCTTTGACAAGTGTGCAAAGTTTGAATCAAATCTGATCTCTCAAAGTAGGGCAAAATCGAGCCCAAAAGAATCGTTTACAAGCAAACATACAGGTGAAACTAATAAAAGCGTGTTAAAAACAAGGGCATTTCACATTCTATTACCATTTTTAACATCCTACATTTGCGAAACTGGATTTTCTGCTGTGGCTTCTTTGAAGACAAAATATAGAAACAGGACTGAGAGTGGCTATTTCTAATATTAAGCCTCCCTTCGAAAAACTTTGCTCGGCAAGACAGGCCCAAGGAAATCACTAATAATTATTAAATTTGTTTTTAATTAAGTATGTTTTGATTAAGTAAGTTGTGATTTAGTAAGTTGTTTTACTTTATTTGTTAAATATGTCGAAATATATTTTGTTTTGTTTTCTATGTGTATGTGTACTTTCCTTTAAGTCAGTTAATCATTTTTTTTTTTTTAAATAATATTTTCTTTTTTTAAATAATATTTTCTTTTGGATATTCTGGCGCCTCCCCTCTAGTGTGCTCGCGCCCCCCTAGGGGGGCGCTCCCCACAGGTTGAGAATCGCTGTTCTGAACAATTCTTGTTTAAATTTTGAAAATTGTCTTAAACATTTAACTGTCGAAATATAAAACTAGTATTTTACATATTTTATATATGCACTTGCTTAGAATAAAAAAAAAATTGTAACATAATATTCGAGGCACAAACAATAACATAAGCACGAGATAGGCAGTGGTAATTGATCTGTAATGTCATCTCTGACATAAAAAAAAATACATCTTTTCATTAAAATATATTTACACCCTAAAATTTTTATTATTAATATTTGGAGAATACCTTCACATTTTCGATGCTCCTTCCGAACGGTATCGTTTTATGTCAGATTTAAAAATTCATTTATTTTTATTCTGAACATTAAATCTTGAATGTTTACAAAAGAGTTAGAGTTTATGTCGAACATTTTTAATATCTAGAGGCTCGATCACTTCAAGCATGAATCAAATCACAAACGCTTGTAAGAATATCTGGATTATAAAAATGCGGCAAATCAGTGGTTTGATTTCAATAAATACACAAAAATATGTATGTCTACATAATATATTATGGAAACAACTTCTGATGCAGTGAATCAAGTTTTCTTTATCTAGTGGCGTAGCAACTAAGATAATTTTGAGTTAGAGTTACGAATTCTCCAATTAGTTAAGATTTGGTAAATTCCGAATTTAAACATTTTAATCTCAGAACTCCAAACTACCATAAAAGCCGATTTGTCAAAGTATTGTACGTTTCTTTTGGGTTGCAATCCCTGGAAGAATAGGATCTTATCGAAATTCGTCATGCATACTCTGAAGTTGTTCTGACAAGTCCATTTATATTCACACATATTCCTCATTCATTGGTTTCAAATGTTAGCCACCATGTTCGATCGATATCTTCTTGTTCCTTCTATTCTTCAATGGCTGCTTGCTTATTTTATTGTCAAATTTCATTCTAGCAACCAAACTCCTAACAGTTAGGCGTGGTTTTGAATGTCGACGCATCCATCATGCTTCTCAGATACCTACACCCACCGAAAATGTGCAACAGAACTCAGCTTTATGGTTGAGAAAGTAAGGGTCTACCGCTATCAATATCGGGCGCGTTGTAGAAGAAGACCATTTTGCTTGACTTCAGTTGACAGTTTATTAGATTTTCATCATGGCAGGGCGTTAAGTTAATCTCTAAAATTATCGTACTCCATCTTTGCAACCCACGCTTTTCTTCCAGCCCAGTTTATTGTTTAAAATTTAGTCTTTTTAACTTGCACATCATCATACCTTCCAACTGTGAAGTCTGTCGAAATCGTATGTGCTTTTAATTGTTACTTTGGTGATCTAAAAAGTCACGTAAATATTGGTATCAGAATTACTGTATGGAACGTTACCTTAGATACACTAACAATAAACTATTATGGTCTGTCTTTTTATTGCCTATTTGGATTCAGGGCGGTATAAGAGTGATTATTTTACAAATAATCCATCAAATACCATATATATAGTAATAGGAAGACATTTTGTTTTTCAATTTAATCGATCGATCGTTTTTCATAATATCGATTGATTTGTTTAATCGATAAATATTAATGGAAATTTATATGATTCCATTTGGAATCACTGTTCCCCGAATAGGTGAATGTGGTAAGTTGGTATGATACGTTTCTCTTTATATAAAGTAACTTTAGTATCCATACATAAATTACCATTTCGAAAATGAATAAACAATTTTGAAGAAATCTGTAATTCAATAACTTAGAAAAAAAAGTGTCAAGTAAAAATTTCTAAGCAAAATGGAAAACTAAGAAGAAAGAAATTCCGTTTGAAAGGAAATGGACTCGGTTGGCAGCTAGCTGACATGCTTGATGGGCAACCTTTCCTTGACCCAGAGTTTGCCTTCTCTTTATAAGACGAGGGTCGGTTATCATGGTCCAGATCTCCATCCATTTTCGACAGTCGCTTCCGTTTCCCCAACATCTTTCAACCCTCCGATCAGAGGATAAGTCATCAGTGGAAGCAAAAGAGCAAAGATACTGTCAGAGCACATCCATTTAATCGACAGAGGGTCTTGGCTACGCGGATCTTTAGTCGTGACGTCACTGTATCGAACGAACCACCCACCCCCCGCTAATCGTCCCAGTCACGACATCTAAAGAGTCCGTCCCCCTATATATGCCTGCAACAATCGGTCGATGTGTGTCCAGTTTGCCAAAATTCCTTCTTCCAAAAGGGGGAGGTGATAGGCCATAGAAGAAATTACGACTGTCAGTTCGAATGGTTGCTGGTCATAAGTTTGCCTGCTCATCCTGAAAGCGGGTCACGTACTAGAAATATGCCTAATTGTTGTCGGGGAAATAAATACATGGGGAGCGTGCTATGCCAGCATTAAAAGGAGACATAGTCCCATCGGCATGTTTAGCAATCCGGACGACGTTTCGGCTTTGTTACGCCGGATTTCTGTACCCCTATTCGTGTAATTAGGTAACGCTAATGGATGTGTAATATACGTAAATTTCCGATGAGGGGTTCCCACCACCCCTCTGCGTGATTTATAATTGTGGCGACAGTAGGTAGCGCGTGTAGTGGCCCTGCAATTACTTTTTTAAAAAGATCCATAAAGAAAGACGGTGTTACGCGCTGTGGATGGAAATACGCACTTGATTACGCTGTGATGTCTTGAATTATAAGACGTTTGAAGTTCGCAGTCGAGTACATCTATTATTAAGTTATTGTCCCTTACCTTTGGGGTACAGATATATCTCCATTTATTATATTATCCTAATTTTACAGGTCAGCTCATCAAAGTTAAGAAAGTACTAATCTCCTAATGATATTACTGCTCCTAAATATGAATGAAATAGCCTTATAAAAGATAGTGTTGATCACATCTTGAAACAACACAAAACACTCGGCAAAACTGAAAAAAGGGATGTAGTGCTCGTTATCTCTGTGAATCAGATAAGTAAAACCATTAATGGATAACTAATAATATAAAAAAGTAATGTTTGATACACCATGGAAAAAATAGATTCAAGAGGTGACATGTAAAGATAATTATCCAAGCCTTTTAGAAGACAAACCCCTTTTAATAACTCTGAACTAATGTAATTATTTCACCAGCAAGGTCGTAACTAGACTTTCGTTTCGAGGGGTTTTTGAAAAAATATGTTTACCCATTTAGGGGACGTACATACGCTACGTTACGCAAAATTTTGAATTTTTTTTTTACACTCCCCCCTTCTTTCGTACCACTCTAAGTTTCGTTTGATCAACGCCTTCTCCTATAATTACGTCAAGTTTCACCCCCCACCCCTTTCATAAAAATTAATTTAATGAATCTTACCATTCCACTCTGCTTTTGAAATTTTGAAAAATGCAGAAATTCAAATAAAACAAAGTCCGACTTAGTACAGATTAGCTTTTATTAACGTGATTCTTGGTCAAATGATCTATTCATATGATTAAAACTATTTTTTTTAAACTTGGAATAAAAAAACAAACTATACTAAATTTTTCCTTTACAAGTGAAATTATTGTTACGTAATACAAAATGATTAACCCTTCCCCTCCTTCCTGTCTAAAAGTTTAGCAGACACTTAAATATGCTAGTACCCACACGCAAAAAGTATCAATTAATGTATACAGAAAATACTAACTTCTTAATACGATTAAGTATACTTTAATATGCTTTCCTAGTCATCTCAGGTAATTTTTAGTTAAAGAATTAAAATTATTACTTTGCGGGGAAACTTTTCATCTCATCAAAATACGCTCAATTCCACCAGCTTTTACATAAATTAAATGATTAATGAAATAGTAATTAAGTAAAGGGCAGACAACCGATTGTCCCGAAGGACTTCACTTTTGAACTCAAATAAAAAAAAAAATTTAAACTTTATAATAGAAAGTAAATAATTTAGCGTCCCTTTGGCATTTCACACTTGTAACACAGCCATTTGATATAATCATTCATTGGTACTCTATTGAGGTGAGAAATAATTAAGACTCGATGCTTTAAAATTTCTCACACAAACGCAATTTCTTTTATGAAATATTCAGAGCTTGCAATTGAGTATACAATAGCTTTTTATTAAATTAAATTAGATGAAGCGCTATTAAAAATATCAATAGTCTCTTTTAATGGAACTATAATTATCTTCTATAAAATAATGTTTTTCATAGGAAATAATGTTTTGGATGCGAATAATCTAGTTTGGCATAAATATTTGTATTCTTTTAATTTTTCTGTAACGTAGTAATAAATAGTATAATAATTAAAGTGCTTTTAATACTTCTAAAGAGTTTTATTATTCTAACAAATTCACCAATTTTGCAAATAAAATTACTTTTGTATAATTTGCAGAACAATTGAGATTTCTAAAGCAGCAATTTATGTAAGTACAAGGAAGTAATTTTATAAACATCCGTTTTAAAAAACTTCCGTGTTTAAAGATTTCAAAACAGGGTTACTAAATAGGCTACAATTCATAAATTTAGCAGTGTTAAATGATACATGACACGATTCCGTAAGCAACGTTTTCAAACATATTAACATTTTTGTACACTAACTTTATTACACTTCTATGAATGACAATTCATTTGAATAGAAGAGGAATATACAAATTTTAATTTAAAAATGAAAGGTAAAAAAAACCCTATTCTTTTTTTTATGCAAATCTTTTTGAGAAAAAAAAAAATCGCTCTACCACTTGACTCAACAAAAAAAACACCTCGATCAAAACTAATGACCTTGTTTTCCCATTAAGATCTAATTAAAATAATTAACGACATCCATGGATTGAAGGATTCTTCCAATGCAAAAATAGTGATGCTGACGAAATTAACCGTAAACACTTCTATAATTTTCTAAAATAATAACGACAGGAGCAATAATAACAATAAGTGATTTGACACAAACCATCAGTTTGATAAACAGTGAGATAAAAAAAATGAAGCAATAGCTAGTGAGTAAACGTCAGTCCACACTAACGCCTCCAGCCTTAACGTTTGCGAGCCCCACCTCTTATTACCTTCAGAGATTACCCATCACCAACATTCACTTTTCCAGACTATGGTAATCGACACCTGTCATTAGAATTTACTCACAGCCATCCCGAAATTTAAATCCGTGTTGTCCCAACATAGCCTACCTTACACCAATTTTCGCAGCATCCCACGGTCAGTTCTCGATGAGCTCCACAAAAAAAAAATCCATATTAAACCATTTAGAAGATTACAGCAACCTACTGTCATATCCAGATGAAATGCTGTGGGTACATAATCAGGTATTAAGAAGAGATGATGATATTCGTGTTTCAACAAAGAAATGTCACATTTTAAATTTAAATTTAACAAAAGAAATAATTTTTGGCAATTATGCCAATAATCCATCTTTTACTGCAAAATGTCGCTCAAAGTCCCTGGTGCAACTCCATTCTAAATTTTGAAAAACATAAACCAAACATATATGCACTCTTTTTCTCCCAAGACATGCAATTGTTAATTCAAGCCCCTCACTTTTACTATTTCTAAGCCGCTACTGATCTCAATCCTAAAATTAGACGTGGTCTGTTAATATGTAGTTAACTTGAAAATGTAATTCGTGTACAAGGACATGAATATTTGTTAATATGAATGGCTAAGAATACAAAACGACCAATTTGATTCTCAGAAAATTACCAAGAAATAAGGCGTTTCCATAATATATTGGCACTGTAAAAACTCAAACTAAACTTTGGGCATAGTCTTCATTGTGATTTAGTAGATTAAAAGAGCGCGAAATAATTATTTTCCTCTTTCTTCCTATCTAAAAATATCATCAATGTATCTAAGAAATAAATGGAAAAATTTCTTATTATCTTCTTTAATATTTTTCCTTTCGTAACTTGAAAAGTATAACCTCATAACCTGCTGAGAATTTTTTTTTTTTTTTTTTTTTTTTTTTCACTAAGCAAAACTAAATCTAGTCTCTAAGCTTGACTTATTAGTTAAATAAAATAATAAATACCGAGTCCAAAGTTCAACTAAATGGTGACTCTTAAGTAGCACCATCACCAATCCTAGTAGCTTTATACTGCAGTGCTAAGCACAAAAGTCACAACTGCAACCGCGCTAAAAATGAGAAACGGCGGTTTAACGACTTCATGTAGGTGATGTTAACTTATTGAGTAACAATAACTTTAATATTTCCATGCAGATCTGAGCATTAAATTTCACCATAAGAACAATCCATAAAGAACAATAACAAAGAACCACCTGGTAACAATAACTCAATTTGGCAAAAACAAAAAAGATGCTGGTACGACCTCTGTGTTTAGTACGGCAGCATACACTAAAGCAGCCCAGATGGTATTTTTCATTTCCCCCTTAACAATACCACTGCATCAAACTCAGACTGTCTTGTCACAAATCCAAAAACTTTCAAGACCCAAAACGACAAGGGGAAAAACTGCCTCAGGTATTGTAGGAAAATAAAAATAAAAAAATCTTAGGAACACGAGCAACTCTTTGGTGTCAAAAAGTTCTGGACATCTCAATAAAATACCACTCCGGATCTTGCCGGCCGCTGACAACCATGCAGCAGCGCCCTTAATCACAGTACTAATACATGGGTATAAATCAAGAAACCTTGAGAAAGAGATAGAGGACTTTTTACCTAGGCTTTTATTTTCGTGGTCCGCTCGAATAGATCAAGCATGACATGTCGATGGTAGGGTATTGCGCACCAAAGTGCGTTGTTGTCTGGATGGCGCATATTTTAAAGAATCCTTTGTTGTAGTGTCCTTCGTTTTTCCGAGTAAGGGCGGGTGACTTCAAATAAAATACGAGTAAAAAAAAAAAAACTTGGAAAAGGTTCGAGTTTTATTAGAGCAACTTCCACTTTCAGGGCAGCATTTATTAAAAATAAAAATGATTGACTTAAAAAATAAATAAAAGTATGCAATATTTTGAATTCTATTTGTGGAGTATGGGAATGAAACGTAATATATCCAAAAAGTGGTAAGGCATGTTATATCCTCAAACGGGTTGGTTGTATTCAGATTATCTGGCGCCGTCAGCAACACGAGGGCTATAATGCGCCGAAACATTTCGTCATTAGACAAGCCAACATACATTTACAAACACCCATGCCAACACGGGACTCGAACCCGCAACCTCGCGGTCTAGAAGCCAGCACGCTAACCACTATACCGTTTATCCTCAAACGGGATGTGTGTCTATAGTATAAATTCTGTTAATACACTTCTTTACTGAAACATCGAACAACAAATAAAAATGGCGACAAAGTCGCTCAAAATTTTTTTTAAGTAAAATATTAATTCAAATATTTTCTAAGGATTAAATAAAATTCTATTAATTTTTCAAATTGTATTTAAAATATAAAAACTCAATTTTTCATTAAATCTTATGACAATTGAGAATAGAATTTTACTGAAATACAGTTGTTAATACACTTCTTTACTGAAACATCGAACAACAAATAAAAATGGCGACAAAGTAGCTCAAAAAATTTTTTAAGTAAAATATTAATTCAAATATTTTCTAAGGATTAAATAAAATTCTATTAATTTTTCAAATTGTATTTAAAATATAAAAACTCAATTTTTCATTAAATCTTATGACAATTGAAAATAGAATTTTTAAAACGCAACTCGTAATCTTCAAACAAAAAAACACACACATTATTTTAGATCAAATATGAAGCGCAATTTAAATTTTTATGAGTTTACATTGCAATCGAAAATAGAACAAGGCGTTGTCAGTACGTATACCAAATTGTGTATTCGATGTTGCATTGGCATTTTATTATTGGCAGCTGTACATGAAAACTCAAAATTTTAGAAAAGAGTATTATGAAAATTGAAGCAGTATTATGCATCCTTTCTTTTAATTTTTTTAATATCTTTCTTGTTAAAAAAAAAAAAAAAAAAAAAAAATCGAAATAAGTGCAACTGTGCAATCGCAAGGAATCAAACAGCCGTTCTTGAGGAATTCAATTTATTAAAACAAACGCGTTATTAACCTCAGGTTGAATTAAACTTCCAATGCCAAATATAATAATGCAAATCTTGGAAAGATTAATCAACAGTTGGATGTGAAAAACGAAAGAGCTCATACAATTTCCATTTCTTATTTGAAAAGAAATAAAAATAGGTGTTATTTCAGTTGAAGGTTTAATCAAAACTGCAAATGAATCGACTTAATAGTTCGGCCTTGTAAAGACATTTACATCACATTTCTTATTTTTCTATTAATCTCTTGGGGACTTGTTCTTTAATTTATTTTCGGGAATATTCAGAAAAATATCTCAATTATATGGCGTAATATTTGAGTGTTATTTTCCCAGCTCTCGCCAAGAAAGAAAAGACACGTTAAAAGATATGAGAAAGAATAACACCCATAAAATTAAATTGACATAATTTTTTTTGCTGCTATATCAACGTAAAAAAAAATTCATGAATAAGTAATGGAAATTTTTTTAATTTATCACAACAATGAAGGTTGAAAATTCTACATGATCAGCAAATAAAGAACATCTACAAAAAACAGCATACAATTTTGACAACTTACTAGCAATGTAGGGTAATAAGAGGAATTTCATTTATGTAAATATCTTTAGGATTGATGGAATTATTTATCGAACATCTCAATCTTTTCATTGGTGTAATATTATACGTGATCATTAGGGGTTTGTTTTCGGTCAAATAACTTATTTAATTTTAAAAAAATGTATCAATTCAAATTACGGATAATAATAATAAAAAAAAAATGGGTGAAATAAATAATGTAACTTTGCTGTGGAAAAAAATTCTGCGACCGCATTTTTCATTTAGCGATTCAAACATATTTCACATCCAGTTCCAATATGTGCATAATATCTGTAAAAGGATCCATTAAATTATCAGTAGTTTCAGTAGATTCTCGCATCAATAGCAAATCAAAACTTAAAGCAAGTAACTTTACGTTGCCAGCGTTTCTACCTTAAAGTTGGTTGGTTGTATTCAGATTATCTGGCGCCGTCAGCAACACGAGGGCTATAATGCGCCGAAACTTTCGTCATTAGACAAGCCAACATACATTTACAAATACCCATGCCTAACATGGGACTCGAACCCGCAACCTCGCGGTCTAGAAGCCAGCACGCTAACCACTATACCGTTTGGTCGGCGTTTCTACCTTAGAGAGAAAACTCTAAAACTAAATTAATCTAAACTCTTAAATCTAAAAGAGATTAGATTAGATTTTAAGTTTATATTATAAGTAACAACACGAAGTCTCGTGGATAAGAGTTGCGGTCAGGTTAAGTAAAAGACTTAAGACTAAGTAAAAGACTTAAGACTAAGTAAAAGACTTAAGACTAAGTAAAAGACTTAAGACTAAGTAAAAGACTTTCACTGAATAGCTGGAAACAAAACTACTGACGAATCACAAAAAGTTCCTTTAAATAATCACGAAAAACATTAAAATTCACGAGACGAATCTATAGCCGGATCCTGTCTGTTGTGATCACAACTATATCAATTACAAATAAAAAAAAAATAAGGGCAATCACAGCCTGCCCTCAGTTTAACGTCGCCAATAAGAACAACAAATTCAGTATCCTTGTCTGTTTTGCTCCTAGTACTTCAGTACCTTATGGTAATTTGCATACGATCGCTTCTCAGAGGTAAATTAGCATCATGACCACAATTTTACGGGCCCTTCCCTTCCATTCTTTCGACAATTGAATACGTAACCATGACGGGCTTTCAATTACATCAGTCGGACCATTCGGACTCATTATGTATTTTGAATTTTGATTCGGAATTCAACCTAGCCTTCGCTTGGTTCGGACTGAATTTCAATCCAATTCTGGAAATATAAGTGCCTGCCCTTCCAATGCTATAAACGCGCTATATTAAAGGGCGTGAAATGAATTTACATGGGAGCGTTGCATGATCGAGATATTAGATATTAAGATTGCAGATATTGCTGGGAGATTCGTATTACACTTCCCATTCGCGTTCTCCCCCCCCCCCTCTCCCCCCTACCTCAACCCTTGGAATCATTCTATTTACAAGTCATATATTCTACATACTTTAATTGGTACAATATACTGTTTCTTTTTAATAGAAGAACAAAAGTTAATTTATTCCAAATACCAGTGCCATTGATTAATTAAGTTCAACAACTATTAGGCTAGCCAGACGTTCCACTTTGACGTAAACAATCCTGGTTTCAGAAGAGAAGCTAAGGTAGGTTTTCTATTTGATGGTGGTATATATATAAAAAAAATACTTTACTTTTTTATAAATCCATTTCTAGGCTGGTACTAAGCTTAACGGACTAGCATAAAAAAACTTTTTGAAGCGTAATAAATAAAGCACCTAGTTACTTCCACCACAAATTTTAACGAGGTTATATTATTATTGTTATACCAAGTAAAAAAAATAAAAAAAATAAACATGCTATAAAGCGACACTTCCGACAGATAATGCGACAAAAAAATATGAAGGATTAGGTCTCAGGAATAGGGACAAGCTAATGGTCCCTTGTGAAGTGTTTCTATTCACCCATTCAAAACGGATAATATGAAATCGGAGAATTTCTAGCAAACTAGTTGGAGCAACAAGCAGCCCACTTTCTTTGCTCCACACTTCAAAACTACGTCCTTCAAAGCGTGACAAACTAATAGTAAAATTACTACTTATGTTCACTCAATTTCACGTAAAGGCTCAATTGTGTATAAAAATTTTGAAGTTACTCTACAGTGGTGGTTAATTCTACATCATTACTCACAGATGAACAAAATGCACATAAAAAAAAAAACCGCGCGCGCGGTTACGCTTAGTTGAATTCAGGGTAAACCAATTCGCACTAACAATTTAATTCGTACTCGATTTCACAGAATCGACATCAGTTCGAAACGATTTTTTTCTCTTTCAATAAACAGTATTAAACATAATCACATTGGGAGAAACGAAAAATAAACAATGCAAATAAAAAAAAATAAACATACATTATTATTGAACATTTCGTAGGTTTTTTATTATTTTGCCTAACTTGGAGAAAACGACCTACGGACGTCCAAGAATGTCTGTCCGTCAGAAGGCGTGTCCGACACATTTAAGAAAGCCGATCATTTTCTTCGACCCTATCACTGTAATCAACCCCCGTTTTTTCTCGATTCCGCCACTTCTTTTTCTGCTCAAGACCGGTTCCCACTCTTTTAAAAGTCACCAGGATCTATCTACTGGATTTTAGCAACCGGCTGTATTTATCTGTTTTTACTTTTGCGGTTATTAAAAAAAAGAGGGATTCTTTACAAAATGAGTAAATACTTCATGGGCCAATAATAAAAGGATGGAGATCGGGTATGCATAACTCATGGGCTTCATTATAATTTCAGAGACTTTGGCTGGGAAGACTGTTATTAGTGTAGAATATACAACGAATTTCAAGTGGATTGGCTAAATTCCACTTGAATTTAGCTGTTCCACTTTTGTTGAGTTTTTGTTTTTTGAATTTCCACCTTAAGTTATTTTATTTTGATATAGACCTAGATTTAAATAGTCAAGGACATTCAATTAGTTTATCGCCCATAAAATGTAAATCCTAATAACCTTAAAATATAAAATCGTGTCCTGTCGGATTTTTGTAGAGAAGTCGTGTAAGCATCGTCCAAAGTATAGTTTTTAAAAAATAAAAACATAAAAGGCAAGTTCTTGATTCTTGTGATTAAATGTGTTTGTCAGAAACGGGCAAACTAAACTACGGTTCAAATGAAATTCAAAAAATATAATATAGCAGGAAATATGCATCCATTATTTTTAGTGACGCTCACAATCTAAAATCTTAATGCAAAAAAATACAGGCGAAGTGTTTTTAATCATACAAAAAGAAAGCAGTTGAAGCTTGGTTGGGAAATTGCTCCACCCTCCACCTTAAACTAAACGTAGTGACTGATTTTCAAAGTGAATAAAAGCTCGCATTTCTATGGGATCCAAGGGAACAGATGTCAATAAGGAATTAATGATAGAGATCTGCTATTGGGACATAACATCCGACATATCCTTTTAATAATACCAGAAAAGGAATTTCCATTTCTCGAAATTAACTAAACTTTTTGTTCACTCTTTCTTGTCCATGATAGTACATCCAGGTAATTATCTCGTTTCTTCCCCGTTCGTGCTCCTACCAAACACAGAAAACCTTTATACAAATGCAATGCAGTTCGGGAGATACAATTTGTAAGGATATGGACAGCAGAATCGCATCTGAAACAAATCGTCTCCACGGAGGCGTGGGATAACATAATGGCCGATTATTCCAGCGACAGTTCCTGTTTCCGCCTTTCCACAAAAAGATGCCGAAACACTACAAAGACGTGACCATGCTTTGCTGCGGTAAAAACAAACGTCCTCCTTCATTTAGGAGTATCCTCCCTGAAGTAGAGGCCTTCCTTCCGTCTATGTGGGAAAGGGTCTTTTGTGCTCATTTAGACAAGAGGGACGAGAACTTTAACTACTAATAAACAACACGGCGTGAAGAAGATCACCGCTGCGTTCCCCAGAAAGTGAATTTTCTGCTTTACTGGTAGAGGGTGAAAAGCTACCCTCCCGAATGTGTCCATGTTACAGCTTTCACTATACACTGTCGGGTTACTACCGTCCAGTAAGCAACTGAAATTTCTTCAAGAGAGACAGTTTTTTTTTTTTTTTAAACAGAGTATACTAAACAGTTTCCCACGAAAAACGAAAGTAACTCTTTGAATACCTCGGAAACGATCAATCTGTCCTGGATAGTTTTGTGTTCGTGTACGGTACGCTACCTCAAGCACGAAATTATCCCTTCCGAGATCTTTAAACTTTGTCGTAATGACGGCGGACACAATGACGTCAAGAATCGCTGACGCTAGTCTCTGGATTTGACAATCATTCTTGTGGTCACCGTTTTTCGCCTAAACTTAAAAGTATGTCCTTGTTCGTAAGTGGCTTTGTGCATCTATATTTGTCTAACGTTCTTCAGAACTTATGTAGCCATAAGCTAGGATTTAATAATTAGAGTTTTAACATACAAAGCTATTCATTTTTTTTTCCCTTTTATTTTTAAGTGGAAAAGTTTGTGAAAACATTACAAGGTACTCCAGGACACTTCTCCGCCTGATACTACTGACATCTAACTAAACGTTACAGTTAGATATGTATACCAAATCGAACTTTTCTCTTGTACAACATACAACGGACATTTAAAATTTTCCAACTAAATTCTTCCCTATCCATTGTTATGAAGAATAAAAAATTGTAATAGGAGCGTGCAAAACTAACCAACTAAAAGAATTCGATGTTTTCGAAGAAACCACTGCGCCAGGCCACAGATAACCGGCGTAATAAATCCCAAAACGATACCCCCCCCCCCCCCCATCTCCCTTTTAAAAAAAAAAAAAAAATCCTCTAAATTGTGTTCCGTTCGCAGCAACAACACTCATTGTGAATAACCTTTTTCTCCTACGTCCGTTTTCCACTAATGGTCGAATGTTCGGCATAAAAACTACATCCACGGTTGCGTGTGCTAAGTCCATAAAATGCTCAGACGACGCGCGCGGGCGTATTTTTTGGTTTGCCTATCTTCAGTGTGCTTTAAATTACATCTGGGATGTGCTGCCGTATGCAAAGAAGGAAAACCAGAGTAAATGAACCCTTGGCTACCAAAATCGGAGAAGCAGATGTTTAGGGAGAATGCCGTTCCTATGGTATGGGAGCCGCCTACTGAAGTTCAGACAGAATCGTTTGATAAATATTGTGCAGTTTGGGATAATGTTTATTCTATGGGTGCTGCTCGGGAAAAAAACAAAAACGAACGTGGTTGATGGTAGTGTAAACATTCATTAGTGTTACCGTGATTTGGCAGGTGAGCTTTGGTGTACCCTTCCAACGCTCATTACAATCGTTTCAGGATAACTTTTCTCGTTTGTATAGGGTCTACGGAAAAAAGAATTAGGTGGGGATGACACACTGCTGTTGAAGTTGCAGTGAAGCATCAGTGCTTTCTGGGACGACTTATAACTAAAAACAGGACGGCACCAGTGTTTTACTCAAAAGGCTGAATCTTTTTATTGATAGATTGTTTTATTTGGACAATTAAGGTTATCGTGAAGTTGTAAAGTGGTAGACTATACATTAATTCTTGTATACCAACAAGACCGAAACTGTGCACAACAATTATTGTTGTCGTAAAAAAAAAGTTTTGTTTAAGGAATTAAAAAAAAAATGTAGTGCTGCATTTTGTACGTGCTAATAAACTCAATCCAAAAATTTATAATTTTACAATTATTTTACTAAATTTCTTTAAATTTAGTAGGGCACAGTCCATACTGAAGAACATTGAAAAGGAAGGATATTAAAAACTAATTCAAATATTTAATCTCAATGTCAAAACAGTTTGTTTACCAAATTTAAATGTACATTAACTAAATTCACATTTTAATCTAAGGACACCAAGCGTCAAAAAAGTTTTACTAAATAAACACTCTATATGGAGTTAAAAACTTACATTGACACTTTTGACACAATGGCAAAAAAAGCAATTAAAATCTTGGGATTTTTTTAAAAAATATAATTTTTTATTCATGGATGTTAAAAGCGCACAAAACATTCCCGAGAGTAGCTGCTGCAAAAAATTGGGAGCAAAAAACACTAACTATCTCTTCCATCTTTTCTTTCTTATACTTAAGCTGACGATAAAAGAAAAAAAAAAGAGATGAAGCTCAGCGTCTTTAGTGATAAAGAACTTTTGTTATTACTTTGCCGATCAAAACTTTTATTTTGAAGAAATTTTCTATTTATCAGTCCCTGCATGAGACAATATTAATTTCTATGATAAAAAAAAAGGGGGGGGGGAAGGGAAGGGCTTAAAGCCCAAGGCAAGCACTGTTGGAAATGACCCTTTTTTATAAGGAGGAGGGAAAACTGCTTTTCTCATGTATCTGTTATATATATCTTTTGAAAATCTTTTTTTAAGAAGAGAGAAAGGGTATTTTTCAATTGATAGAAAAATTACCAACAATCACGGGTATGGGTGGAGGGAAGAATCAAAAGAAGACTGTCTCGTAGAAAGGGCTGAAATAGCATTATGGGCCTCCTGAAGGAATTAACTGTCTTTTCTTGAAGAATGCCTTTTTAATGGTCAAGGCAGAAACTTCGGAAGTTCTTCGAAAAACCATTAAGGAAAGTAAAAGGAGGGAGAGATAATGGAACAAAAAATTTCACTCTTAAAGCGTGAAATAAGAGTTGCCAGGGAAAACACCAGAGTTCGTATGCATTATAAGTAGAACATTTGTTTCCGGAAAGAACTTCCACTGTTCACTGCAATACGTGCTTGAACCACACAATTATATCTGAAGGTTTTCTAAAATGCATGACTGCAAAACCCTCAGACGATGAAAGAATGTACAAGTATTTTAACATTTCCCCAATGTTTTCTTGAAATTTTCATGCGCAGAAACTAAAATAATAAATGAATTCATGACCATTTTGATTATAAAAAACATCCGTAAAAGCAGTTGCCGGTTATAGACATTGTTAAGACAAAATAACCAGTAAACATAATCGATATCGACTTAGGAAATAAGCGATTTATTTTTACGGCATATATCAATTACTTTCGTACATAATACTTTAACGGCTTAAGGCAACTTCTCCCAATAACTTTATTAATGTTTTATAACCCATAAATGCCCTTACTCAACAACATGTTTTGTGCGGTTTACGAGCCACAACTTTCTTCTTAACCAAAAAGATAACCGTCTCACATTTTATGACCACTAATACCAAAAAATGAAATACGAGGCAGTGCCAGTTCACGCATCATGAACTCTATGACGTTTCGAGCATGTTGACGAAGACGTTGATTACAGGATCCCTGAAATCGTTTACAACTGACAACAAATTTCGACTCGTTGAGCACGTGAAGATGAACGCGGCTTCATCGACACAAGAGATTCGATCGTGCGTCTCCACTTTTCTCGTGTGTGAAGTAGCTTTTTCTTCGTTGGGGATGAAACAGGAAAAGGATAGGCCTCTGTGGAGCGATGAGGTAAGACGAGAAGTGGTGTTTTAAGAGTGATGTAGAATTGTAGAGAGAGGAAGGTAGGAGTGGACTTTGCTTCTTGCTCTTGAAGACACTGGAGCAGGAAGATTTGGATTCAGATTAGACAGGGAAGAAACAGAAAGGGATGATTGTCTAGATCCACAAACTACAAACTGAAAATTGTATGCTTCATACAGGAAAAAGAAAAAACATTTCGCTAAAGGTTCATGATTTGGCTGTGTTTGGTTTTATGGCCAATGACCAGGATTGATGAAACAGCGCCAAGCACTAGACATGTGCTTTAAATAACATTAACAGATTAAAAATTACGCTTTTGTAGCAACAACATATGATATGTTATTCTGATATAATGTTCATGACATATTTGAAGAGGAAGGTTTTTTGAAAAAATTTGAGAAAATTATAGGTTGAAATTTTAATGTGCTTGTAAAATACTAGACCTGTATTGATGTTTGATAATGAGTTGCTCGAGATTTTATTCTAGATAAAAGGAGAAAAACAAAATCCACCCTAAGTTAAAAATAAAATGTTATTGTTAATAATTAAAATATAATAATACAAAAATTAAATAATAGTTATACGTAAATGCTTTACTTCAAAAAATTCAATAACTATGCCCAAAGGCGTTTATTAATACTGGAGAAATTGAGAATTTAAATTAGCATATAAATTAAGAATTGGAGTAATAATTTTTTTTTAATAAGGTTAAAAGGAGTAAAGTAGATGATGTTTTTTTTTTAATTTTTTTGTGTGACTTATTGTAGTTAAAAAAAAAACTGCCTTAAGTATAAATTTACACGTTAATTCTTATGTATTACAATTTAAATGATTTGGGGAAAATGTTTGATGAAAATAAGAGAAATGTTCGGTGAAAATAATATCTTAAAAAAATTGTAGCGTTTTAAAAAAGCTTCATTTTTTTAAAATTAAGTTTGAGAAAATTACAAACAATAACAAAGCCTTTGCGTTAAAATACATTAAAATAACATAATTTAAAAACTTAAAATTAAACATAAAAAAATATATATGGTACTGTCTCCCTTATCAAAGAAAACGGAAAACAATATATTTTAAAACATATAGCGATTACTATTTCAAAAATTTCACTACATAGAACCATTATCCAATTCTGTGTTCTTATACTACCTCTATATTGCCAGTAAAAATTGCTACAAAGATATTTAGCGCCTATATATGTAAAAAAATTATCTTTTTGAAATATTGAATAAATAAGCAATTAATATTGTATTCACATATAGAAAAAAGTGGTAATGAAGAGTGAAGATTATCAAAAACCTTATATACCTTAAAAACCTAAACAAATTCAATATACTTCAGGGTGGCTACAAAATCAAAGAAAAAAAGTTCCCTGGTTTCCCTGACAATTTCTACAAAATTCCCTGATTTTACGACATTTTTTTTTTTTTTTTTCAAATTTTAAATTTCCCCAATTTTTCCGAATGTGTAAACACCCTGAATCAAATAGAATATGTTTGCTAAAGAGATAACATTTCAAATTTTCAAAAATAGTATTGGTGGTAATGAAAAGTTAAAATTATTCCGTAACATTAATAAACTTTTTACGATTACCACCACAAATCTCCGGGTAAATGGCGCCAAAATATGAAAAACGAGAAAACATGCCTGAAAATTTCCATGATTTTCGCGAAATTTTAAAAAATTTCCCTGACATTTCCCTGATTTTTAGCTTTTCCAGGTTCTGTGGCCACTCATTACTTTGATTATTCCCTTACTATTCAAGTGTTTTAGCATTAAGCCTTCTTCAGTAACTGAAATCGCAAATGCATGCAATGTCTTGATAAAATATAGTTTTGACTAAGATTTAGAAGTTTTTAAGTAAGTTAAGGACCCTGACTCATATCCAAAGTATTTCGTACAAGTCAAGGTACCCTTGCTCCTGTAAATCTTTTCCGCCGAAGATCTACAGAGATACAACTTAAAATCTCCAACATTTATTTCACTTTTGTCTCGGTGAAGAACCTCTAATCTACATCCATCGAGATACCTAAACTCAAAAAAATAACTTGTTTACTTCGGATGCTGGCCATCGAGTTCCTTTGACTGTCGATGCGAATCATCTCCCCCATTCGAAATGGTGGAACGTCGGTGTTCCAAAAGAGAGGGTATTCGAAAATGTCATCGAATGCACCTCGCGTGACAGCAGCTCCGATTGACAACTCTCCCCCCCCCCCCCCACAATCGCCACCATCAATCTGGCGACACCAGGATCTTCATAAAAGACGGAGAAAACCATCATCTGCAGTTACCCAAGGAAAACTGATGACTTAAAGAGATATCACGTCAAAAAAGAAGAAAAAAAAAGACTATTGAATGAAGCAAATCTCTTGTTTTGGAAAATAGTCCCCACAACAGGTTTTGTTTTGAAGAGGACCCGAGTGATGAAAACGACTGAAGATGACATTTATCACGCTTTGGCACTTTGGGATTTTTAATTGTGACTGCGTGTCCGGTAACTGGTTGGGCTTGACGTGATTGTCTTCCAGGATGTCTTTTAGAAGGTGCGATGTGAAGCGATTAGAAATCGTCGCGGTTTGAAGTCGAATGGATTTGTTGATAGATATTAGTCACGTTAGCAACTGGAGCAAAATATATAAAAATAGCAAAAAAGTTAAATGAAGTCATGGTTGAGAATCGTCTGTACATAAACTTGTTAGTTACTATCAGGAATATTATTATTCTATAAAAATCACTTAATCCAAATCCATAGAATGTCCAATAAATTTCTCAAATAAAAATACGTTTTATTTAAAATACTAATATTTAATTTGCCATTTCTTTTTTTTTTTTTTTTTCTTTTTCTTTTTTTTTGGAGAAACTTATATAAATTTCTTTTACGATGAAGTTACCATAACATATATATTTTTTTTTAATAACAACACTTAACTCAAATAGAGAAAATGTGCGATAAATTTCTCAAATATATCTAATTTAACTACTAAATTTCATGAAAAAAAAAACCAAGATTTATCTATACACTAGCCAAGATTAAGAACTAGGATCAAAAGGAACATGGATTTTGTAAGATGGGAAACAAGTTTATCCTCCATCTTACAAAAATTAAAGATCATCTCCCTTCAGTGTGATGTACATTTTCAATGGATTCCCTCGCATGTCGATATTCCCGGAAATGAATTGACCGACAACCTTGCAAAGGAGGGCTCAAATCAACTCCGTCAGACTAGATAGGAGATTATTAACAACAACGACAAGAACTAGGGTTGTGGAACATTGGTCAACATTCAATTACACTATGATACTGATCACTGCATCCAAATTAGACATGGATTGGTGAAACTTATCGTTTGGCTTTCATATTTTCATTAATTTTTTTTTTTAATGGACAGTTTGGTAATAATCATTACTTTAACCCCCCCCCCCTTTCCCCCAAAAAAACCCTTTTAGTTTGGCAATATGTTTTTCGATAATTATTACTTTATTTTTCTCTAAGTGGAACAGGGGAGAAATTAATCGTTGATGAATCGTGTAAAATATATTAGTTTTTCTACTTTTTGCGAGTTTATCGAATTCCTACCAGAATTTTGGAGGTGAGGATCACCTAAAGAGGAGGCATCACCACAGCTATTTGGATCAAAATCTTTGGAGTCGTTTCTTGGCAATTTATGAAAAACAATTTTTTTCAGTGGCAGTTATCTTATGAGCGTTCGCAATTTTAACGAAAACTTTAATGACATATCCAATGATCACCCCTAACCCGAATACAAAAGTTGAACATCGTAGTCGAACATCCATTCGGAAGTTATGCTGATTCATGGACAGACACGCAAACATTTTTCCCACGACTACTTTTTTTTAAAGCTCAGCTCATTCCAAAACGTGTAAAAATGTTTAAAAAAAAAAAAAAAAAAAATCACCCATATTACATAAAGCGTAATTGAAAGCAAAAAGTGAAAAAAAAAGGGCATTGTACAAGCGAATTTTTTTTTAAATTAGGGTATAGTTGTTGAAATACAATTATAATCCAGCAATAAATATTTTGGTAAACTCATACATAAAATTTTTCATACGAAAATATGCATTTATACATTCATACCCCTGATGAAAATCTATCAATAATCACGAAAGTCAACGCATCAAACAACATACTTACTACCAGTATGACACATACGCACACAATACTACAAGTCTTGTTGAAAAATATACCAATAACACATAAATTTTTTTTTAAAAATCAAACAAAAGAAACTCTTCATCGAAAACACAACCCCTTCATATTCTTGAAATAAGATACAAACAGCATTACTTTCAAATAGTGGGTTAACAATTGTCAAAAGCGATTCGACAAGTAGGTGTCACATGACGTGAACTTCTACAAAGAAACAATGATTCATTAAAAGCCTTCACATATTTTTCCTTACATGCGAGAGAAAAACAGCGAAATAAAAACAAGACTTCTTATAAGTCTCACTTTTTTTTCTTCTTCTATGTATTCCTTCGAAACTTATTTCTTTATCAAATTACCTGCCCGTCACAACTGTGTCTAATCATTTGGGTAAGTCGCTTTTAATGGTTTTCATCGTTCCAGAAGACGCACCTGTTATGAAAGGAGGATAGGATAAAAGGCGTCACGTCCATTTATGACCTCTACCTTGAAAGGAGATACCAGATTAAAAAAAAAAAAAAGATGGAAGTACATGCTGAAAAACATGCCATCAGGTTTTATTAATAACTCTAGTCTTAATGTCGAGTTCATTTGAGTTGTATATCATTTCAAATTTTTTTTATTGGGCTTTGTAGTGTCCATGATGTCTTGATACATTTTAGAAACAACTATTTGGCGCAAGTCATAGAGCAACAGTTCATTTATGACGGTGGCAAGTCTATTATGTTGAAAGGTCATACAAGAATATCTTCATGACCTGGCGTTGTACTTGGTACTAAATAAGCATTAGATAATTTTAAGATATTAAATAAGTTCATCATATATTATTTCTGAGTAGTTTTTGGGTTTTTTTGACGACCACGATAGCTTTTTCTCTTTTTATACAAAACCAAAATTGATAATTGATCAATTTAAAGCCTAACATCTCTGCTACTGACAAATAGTAAATTTACAATTGCACAATGCATTATTTCTTTGAACATTGAGGTTACAGACATTAAAAAACAGTCTGAAAATGTCAGGAAGTTGTGATTGTATACAGCAGATTGAAGAATTATAGAAAAAAGAAGATAGTATTTTAAGCACGTTGAGGAAACATAAGGAATCTTATGTCCCTCAAGGAAACCTAACTTTGATAAACTTCTAAAAAAGTAATTCCTCTAAGCAATCGTAAATGCACGGGCCCGTTTTCCAGTTCTAAAAGGGACCTATAATTAACTTTGAGAAACAACAAAAAATTATAGCTACAATAACACACTTTTGATAAGAACACAACGTGAAATACGCTCATATAACTATTAAATGGTGCTCTCGTTAATCTAACTTAAATAAGATAGGTACTTTAAATAAAAAAAAAACGGTTCGATTTGGTTCAGTAGATCTCAACATGTAAGCTTAGCTACTTCACCACTTTTCCCGATTTCACATCTTTACTCACAGAACATCATGTACGAAACCTCTTTACTTTTTAAAATTAGTTTATAAGGAACAACTGTGCCAAATTACTGCCACCTAGCTTCGTAGGAAGTTGATAATTAGTGGTGAGTAAATTAGTATGTGTCAGGAATCTTTTTTTTTTTTTTGCTTATACATTTACTTTATATATAATAAAGAGTAATGAAAGTATTGCATTCGGTTTACATGTTTTGAAACTTCATGGGTTCAAAAAAGTAGTCTAGAAAAAATGTCTCGTGCGTCCGTCCGTCTGTGATCAGTATAACTCCAGAACGAATTGACCTACGATGTTCAACTTTTGCATACGGCTCAATGGTGACCATGGGACCTGTTTTAAAGGTTTTTGTTAAAATTAAGCACGCGCATAAGGTAGCTGTCGTTAAAACATTTGTATTTCAGCAACTGCCAAAAAACGGCTCAAACGATTTTCATCAAAATTGCTTTGGTAATGCCTAATTAAGGTATTCTTAACATTCTCACCTTCGAAATTCATGTACAAATTTGATAAAAAAAATAAAAAGTTGAAAAACGGGCGTCTTTAAACCAGACATCTTGTTCTTTGAAGCATTGCCCATCAACGACTGTTCCTGCTGTTTCATTTTCCCGAAAGGATAATGTAATAGTTATCCGAAAACTTAGGTAATTGTCGATTTCAATATCCTTACTGATCACTTTGGTCATGCAAATCACAATTTTTAACAACCCAATCAGATCTTTATATAATATAATTCAAACGCCATTTAATCATTTATAATAAAGTTTAGTTTCCAAATGTCAATAACCAGAGGTTTATGTTGAAGTCCCTCATGTAATAAAGCATCAGCTCAATCAAACTTCGCCACTTGGATAACAGGGTACGTTGGAGAGATAAATACTACCACTATGCCTAACGAAAGCCTAAATAATCAGTAGTTTCAAAACTTTTTTAACCGGCGACTACCACGACTAACAATCAATGGCTGCTCGACATGCCATTGCTATAATTTATAAGGTGGGAAGGAGGACCTCTTGCTTAGCAAACACACGCAATAACACGATCGGAGTACCTATCAGCTATATACTTCAATTTCGATTTCTCATCATCTAAAGAACCTTTAACGAGACAAGCTTGACCTCGGCATTGAAAACCATTTCATATTAATAGTATTAAATAAGTATCTTTAAAGACATGTACACACACTTTAGATCAGCTGGTTGCGTCTTGTATCCATTCTTGCGTACTCGAATGCATTAACCTCTTCTTCAATTCACCTCATGATGACAGATAATCATTTGAGCGAAAAGTTACCATGAATCGGTAAGTTCTTGGTCAGGTCTAACTTGGACTTCTTTTAAAGTGGAATAGACCAAAGAAATTCACAGCAATAAGATTCAACATCAATGTACTTTATTTCACAACTTATAAATAAAATGTGGATCTCATTGAAGGAGGTAACTAAACTTTCATTTCGAGGAGGAGTTGTGAAAAAACAACCAATTATTTCCCATTGTTTTTATTAAGTTCGGAATTTTATGTCCGAGTAGAGTGGTTAATTTACTGTAAGTAGTTTAATGCATAATATATGTCAGGTATTTCATGGGGATTGGAATCCTGTAAACTTCTCCCCTGAATATGGTCTTGATCTCAAATGAGCAGGCACTGAACCGAATATTCAATCGCCCACTCATTATTAATTATTTTTAAGAATTCAAAATTGTTTAAATATCCAGAAAGAACCAACAAATCTTTTAATAGTCGAAAAGTAGAATTTGAAAAAAGATTATGTACTTAAAACCAAAGAAAGTCAAATTATGTAGGTGTCTCTTTATGCTAATAAAATAAAATTCCTGATTGTTGTTGGTTGGATTATGAATGATAATTTCTCCAATCTAAACCCAGTTGTTAACATTTATTTGTGAAATTCAGAAGGGAAAAAAAAATGTAGCGTTTTGAATACTTAACAAGACAATAGAGACTACTTGGCGCGCGATACAATCTGTTTTATATGCAGCATTTTAAAGGTATTTTGTCAACAGATAATTTTTTTTTGTCCACTTTGAATTTCAAACGTGAGGGGAACAGATACAATAATGATAACATGCAATAAACACAATTGTACGTTTTCAAAGATAAGTCGGCGTCGTTTGAAGAAATTATCACAACTCAAAGATTATGGCTGCAATGCTTCTGTACAATATGCATCATTCATTCATGCATCATATAGCTTATCCGAAGACAATGAAAGTAAGAACATACCATCTGATAGCACTGTTTATCGCGGAAGTAAAGTAGGAAGAACAAATAGAGGCAAGAGAGAAACGTCAAATATCCCAACAACAGGAACTAAACACCAATGAAAGATGGAAACGATTACAGCAATGACAAGCTGCTATTATTCAGCCCTCCGTAGAATTCTAGCGTGTTTCCAAAAGTAGAAGGGCACTACAACTTCCACTTGTTATTTTGCGTGACAGGTACGATAGCAACTTTTAATGCTAACACGAAAGGAATTTTCGGTAAGGGTAGGCTCACGCCACTGTAAAGTGGATATATTTTCGGCACCAAGGCAGTTCCTCATCATTTTGTTGTGAAAATGGATGGTGTCTTACTTGTTGAGTTCCCCCGGCTGAAGACATCAAGAAATTTGAAGTTATTGAAAGGTCTGGCGAAGTGTGAAAATGGTCGCGGTTGAAAATCTAACTGTTTATTTTTTCATAAATGAAAAGTACTTGGATGGTGGCATGTATAGGGAAAATATCAAATAAGCAAAGGTAAAAAATATATATATCGTGTTAATATAGTTAGATTTTATAACGCAGTTGAATATTTTTTTTCTCCTGAGATGCTATCTTTCGATTTTTCAGATGAGGCACTTTAAAATAAGGGCGCGATATACAATTTTAAGAAATTTGGAATTGGAAAATTTTAAAATGTAATATTCTTAAAATTTCTTGCTATCTTATAATTGAAAGTTGTTTTATAGGAACGGTCCGTATTCCTCTCCCATCTCCCTTTAAACAAAACCAAAATCTATAAATGATACATCAACTTAAAGGTTAAATCCTTTAATAAATAAATTAACAAATAGATTATTTATAAATGCATCGTTATTTATTTGAAAATCGAAGTTTAAAACATCAGAAATAGGCCAAAATTTTTAGAAAGTTGTGATAGTATACAGTAGATGGCAACACCATTGACAAGAGAAAACTATAATTTATGCAAGTTGAGAAATCCTAAAGAATCATCATTAAGAGCAATCTCAAATGCCCAAGCCTCACACGGGCCCCTTAGTACAGACAAATAGAAAAAGCTATTTTGTCCAATGCAAAAACAATTTAATATGTTGTGTATTTCATAGAATTAATTTTAAAAGAAGTTGTGTCAATAAAAAAAAATGAATTTTATAAATTCAATAATAATGCATTAGCCAATATATTGAATATTACCCAGAAATAATTCCTAAAACAAAAGACAAATAAAAGATGATGTATTTATAATAAATGGATATGGGATGGTAATGAATCCAAGCAGAAAGTACAAACTATTTTAATGCAATTTAACATCAAAAGAACCTACTTTTAATTTTAATTCGTTTGAAAACACATTCGCGTATAAATTAAAAACAATAAAAAACAAAGTCGTAAACAGCTCTACAGTTAAAGGAAAATTAATAATTTTTTTTTTAATGAAATAGAATTGTCATCCCGCACAGTTTCCAATTTATAGTTGGAAATACCCCGTGGATAATTAGAGATAATGAAAAAGAGAAACGGGTATAATTATAATGTTTTTAACGTCATAGGTGGTCATTTAAATAATATTACAGCAGACAGTATCTTGCTATTATTAAAAGCATGGAGATAAGAAGGGTCGCACTTACAAAGCATTCCTGACAAATCATTTCCGCTCTGCAAAAAATACTTTAATAATCTATTTCAATGAAATTGAGTTTTAAAATTCGTAATTAAATTTTCCATCGCAGATTGCTTCGAATAGATTTTTAAATTGAAAATCCTTTGCGTTAACGTATTACGTTTAGTTTGTTTTGAAATATTAAACTAATAATTATACTTACGAAATAATATTGAATAGTAATATCAAATAACAGTAAAATGGGAACTGAAATTGCATGATTTGAACTAATTTTTGACTTTATTAATTTCGATAAGGGTATATATTAATTTACTATAATACTGCTTTAAAATAATAAATACTTTTTTTTTTTTTTTTTTTTTTTTTTTTTTGTAGCTTTGCTTCAATCTTTTATACTGTTTAAAGAAACGCTTATTTTAAGCACATGCAATGAGAAAATCTTTTAAAATATCCAAAGGCTCGCCTATTTAAATAAAATTACAAAAAGAATTCTGTTTGTTGTCATTCAATAGAATATTCAATTAAAATTGGACATATCCGAAGAATTATTATACGACAAAAATTTTTGTAGAACTTATAGGAGAGATATATCATCGCCTAAATAAGTAAGCCTTCTAAGTCCGTGGAACTTCCCTTGAACTCAGTAGATTTTAGACTTAAGTCCATGGAACTAATCTTGGACTTAACAGAGCTTCACGTTTGGAAAACTATGTTTTGTAAACTTAACAACATAAACTTAGAATATCCACATTTTCTAGAAAAAGTCTTAGTAATGATCATTTCTTATACTCGCTATGTTACAATCTTCTAGCCCAGTGCATTTAGAAACTACTTTCTATAAAACCTTGAAATTTGCCGAGTAGGTTAAAAAATGATCCCTTAATGAAATGACATAAATTAAAAACTCGAAAATAGCATCTTTATGTTTTATTTTAAATTTGAAAACCTTACGTCAATGTCTATGAAATGGCTCCACCTGGTTTTGTCTTTTGTTATTTTAATTTTCATTTATAATCGATAGAAATTAAATAACAATTTAAGACATTTCATGAAGTGCTTATTTTCGTACCTACTCAGCAAATGTCAAGGTTGCATAGGAAGTAGTTTCTAAATGCACTGGGCTAGAAGATTGTAACATAGCGAGTATAGGGAATGATCATTACTAGGACTTATTCTTAAAAAAAACATTTTCTTAGAAATTAATTTCAAAATATGACAAATCCAGCTCCAAATACGTAAAATATCTTTTTTTAATTTTTCAACTTTATTCTATGCTTCGCTAACTATTATGTGCGATTGCACCTACTTATTTCAACGATTTTGAGCTCAGACTGAGTTTTTATAGTGTTTGATCACTAAAAAGAAAACCATCGATTCGGGGATATTAACTAACCATTGAAAAAAAAAATCCATCTAGTCTATCTGCCAAGTTTCAGTTCTATTGAATTCCTGAACATGGGTTAATTAGTCCTTCGAAGATTTTCCCACCACAAGCAAACCACGCACAAACTACTCCTAGTATTGTTCGCACTAAAGGATATAAAACGCACATAAAGTGTGGTTCTAAGCTCTAAACAACCATAGTCGTTTATTTTAAAGAATAGAGACAGAAAGAGAATTCCTAGCCGCGGTAAATCATAAACACAAGGTAAATCTTATGGAGCTTCCGTCTAGTGGTCACGAGGGAAGCGAGTCGCAGAATGAAAGTAGAACAAACACAATAAACCACCGAGTATATATTCGCTGTCCTGAATATAAAAGAAAACAAACTTGTGTTTGAAAATAATGAACTACTGGAAGACAAAAATTGCGAAAGGGCTTACCCATGACGTGAGTCTGTCACGTGACCACGACACTCGATTTGTTCGTTAATGATTGTAGTCAGACAAAATGGCGTGTTTTTTGCCAAATGGCGTGACTCTTTAAAAAAAAACTTGGAAAGAAAGCCAACATTTTTACTTACCTCCCAAACAAAACAAAAAAAATTCATTAGTGTATGTAATAGTATAAAGCTCGCGTCCACTTGTTATCATAAAAATACCTCCGGTACGATGCAACTAGATAAAATGTTAATGACAAGAAGGAATGGAATATACAATACTGCGCTTTAGACTGAAATAGGATTGCCAGATGCTCCAGAATACCAATGAAAAGGGTAGGTCAGATAGTTATCGCTATCGTCAGAGCCACTCGTGAAACAAAACAAACGGAAAAGCATGTCCACATTCTGTTTGAAATTCTTGTCAAACGTCTGTGGCAGCGTTTATCATTTCTATGTGACTTGTTTTAAGGAAAACGAACAACAGAAGATTTATACTTTCCGACAAAAGGGGGTATTTTCTTGGAATAAGTTTATTAAATGTCGGAACTCGTAAATTTGAAATCCAGCTAAATTAACAGAAAAGCCGGTTTTGAAAGCATTGTGCTGAAAATTCAGCACCGAGAAGGTGAAAATCCTATGCATCTGAAATGACAATTAGTCAGACACAAATGCTTTGCATTTGCTGAGGATGCTGCGTCAGTTGAAAAGTCAAAAGTTTTTCTAAAAAAAGTATCCTAGTTTATCCTCAAGAATTATTTAAATCTACTGCGTTTTATTCTTAATAAAAATACCCTTTTAAAATGAATATGAATACTTTAAATAAGCAAAACTTAATTCCTTACTAATCCCTATCGCTTACAAAATATAATAATCTGTAGTTGCTTGCAACTGCCGCAAGAATCGGAAACATCTCAATTGTACAATTTAACGATACTTGTTGACGCTTGTGGAAAATTTAGGAATATTTGAATAAAAGCCCTTTAAGATTTGAAGTAATAGAATTTGCAAAAGGCTTTTGTGTCCGCAAAAACAAAACAAAAATTAAACTTAAGTAAATAAATTGTTTACTGAATAAAAAAAAATCAATCAATTGGGGAAAAATTACTGGAAATGGTTATCATTATAATGCTTCAACTCTGTGCAAAATTTTAGTTCAGTTAAAATACCATCGTCCTTCATTTTCATTTCAAACACAAAACCTCAACCAACATACAAAAAAAAAAAAAATACCAGACACCCAACCCACACAATTACTTCCAAAAAACAGGACAATAACAAATCGAGCGTCACACTCACCGCCAGAAGAGGAACGAGGCGACGAGGACGGCCACGAGCACAACAGACGAGCAGACGGCAACGATAGGCAGCGACGGAAAAGAGGCCCGGTCGAAGTGTGCCCCCATCGGGCCCCCTCCTTCAAGTCGGCAATAGAATCCCCCCTCAGAACATACTGAGCCCAGGGAGGGGGGAGGAGGGGGAGGGGGCACCAGGAACGAACCACCCCACTCGTCTTCGTCCCAGTCGAGAGACGACGGGGGCTCGTCATCGCCAGCCATCACCTGCTGCTGCTTCGAAGATGAGGTGGGTTAGCGGCATCTTGAACGGGACTGAAATAGAGGAATCGGATTATTAGATAGTGAAGTTTAGGAATCAAGTATCAATTTTATGTCATAAAAAAATAACACCAAAAAAACACAAATTTTTATTATAAATTCTACATATGCTTCACTAACAATTATGTTCGATTGCACCTACTTATTTCAACGATTTTGATCTCAGTCTGAGTTTTTATAATGTTTGACCACTAGAAAGAAAACCAGCGATTAGGGATATTAACTAACCATTGAAAAAAAAATTGTAACAATTTTTGTTTTTAAATTTGATAGAATGCACTGTCATCGACAAGTCTATCTGCCAAGATTCAGCTCGATTGAATTACCGAACGTGGGATAATGAGTCTAACTAAGATTTTCCCGCCACAAGCAAACCACGCACAAACAAAATCGAATTTAATATAGAATTTAAAAATAGAGAAGTTAAACATTTTGAGAGATGAATAGCATTTAACACATATTTCAGTTGGACTTGTATATTGGTTTTTATACCATTATTAGAGAGAAATTTTTTAAATAAAATAAGTATATTCCTCATGCTTTTCATTAAACGTCATTATTAATAAAGAAAGATAGAGAGAAAAGTTAGATATCAATAAAAGTATCTTCTCCATGCATTATATTTTATGTCAGAGAATGAAGGAAAAAGAATTGGAAATTAGGAAGGTGTCATCTTCATATACATCATATTTTAAGTCATTTTATAGAAACATATACTTCAAGTAAAATATGATTCTCATGCATCATATGTTATGCCAGAGCAAGAAGGAGAGAACATTTTGATGCCATGAAAGTGGAAACTTCATAATTTTTTATTTTTTTTACTATAAAGAGAGATAAATTATAAAAGAATACTTTCATATGTTGCTCATATATCACAATTAAAAAGGAAATTACAAATCAATAAACACAATATCAGTGTATGCAATTTTACGTCATTATTAATAAAGAGAGAGTAAGATATGAGGGAAAGTATCTTCTTCCAGTGTAATGTTTTGTTTCAGAGAGAAAAAGAGAATTGGGTTTTAGATAAATGCATGAAATGTATTTTTTTTTACTATTAATAGAGAAAGAGATTGAATAGATATCATCTCCTCATGGCGTGTCTCATTATATATATATACATATATAAAAAAAGGGTGGAATATTTTGATGTTTGAAAAATATAATCTTTTTACATTATTTCCTGATACCATAAATTGAGATAAAATTAGTCAAGAAAGTATAATCTTCATGTAATGCATTGCATGTAATTAATAGAGAGATATAAGAATTAGATATCAGGGAAAGTATCATCTTAATATATCATTTTTTATGTCTAAGAAAGATAAAGAGAATATTTCAAGGTCATGAAAGTGTCTTTATGTATCATTCTTTATACTTGTATAGTAAATTAAGAGAAAGAAAAACTAAATATCAGAGATTATCATCTTTATTATACTGTTTTAATATCGTAGAGAGAAAGAAGAATTGGTTAGAAAAGTGTTATCTTGTAACAGCACTGCTAAAAAGCATAAAAATTTGCAAATGATAAATTTGTTTTATTGAGATTACTTTATCTCCTCAAGAAAATCCACTTACATTTGAACAGCTGGCCAATGGCCTTCGAAATATAAACAAGCAGATTTTTTTCCCTTCATATTCCGATTATTATTGAAATATAAATAAAATAACATACAAATTAACATTTTAGGAGTATCGATATGATCGATAAGTCGATCTGTCTGGTAAGTCTAAAAGTAATTAGAAAAATAATTGAGTAAGTAAAATATAAGAGAAATGACATTTTATATAGTTAGCTTGAGAATAAGATAATACACAACAATAATTTGTTTTCTTTTTTTAAAGAAGGAATTAAATACTTCAAGCTAATTTTCGGTAATAAATGACATTGACGAAAAGGATATATTGAAACTTTTTAATATTTGAAAATGCTAGTTTCGAATATAAACCTTGTGTCTTAATAAAAATGCCTAACTATGATGCTAAAAGAAAAAAAAATCTAAATGATAGATCCTTTAACGCTTTTGTCAACGCTGGAAAATAAATTTAACAATCTAGTATAATCAGGAAACCATTATATAAAAGGACTTATTTTCTTGGTGGAAAATTTTAATTTGTATAGTTTAAAAATAAAGGCACGAAAACATTTATAAAAATGCCTACGTCAGAAACTAGTAATAAGTTTTTTTAGATAATATATTTCCCTCGCTTAAATGGATATTATACAACAATTAATATGGCAAAGAAATTAAATGCCATGTAATTTTAATAAAAAGAAATTAAATGTCATGTAATTAGTGGAATCAGACATTTCAATAGGATATTCCTAATGTAATTCATGATATTTTTCTATTTATTCTGCGTAAAATAATTGACAACACAATTTGAATATCATCCATACTAATTTCCTTCATGTACAATCCTTCAAATAAAGAAAATTGTTTATCATAAATATTTACATTCGTTATTGTATATATTATGATAAACATATTTTTCTTTAAAACTAAACTATTTCCCGCTCGAAAGCTCACTCAATGAAGTTTAAAAATTTAAAAAGTACAATTATTAAATTTATAAGTTAAAATTCGGCTGAATTTTCATATAAACTACATTAAATTCCAATGTGAGCTGAATTAGGTGTGGGTGAGGGGAGTTTTCACAGATTTTTCACTATCAATAACTTTACAGAGAAAGTCAACAAGCAACACGTAATTTAAACTTCTTAACATTACTTTACAATGAAGAACATGCCTTCTTTAAAATTAAACTACTTTATAGTGGAATGTAAGAAATATCTTCTTGACTTCTCCATCTTTTCAACTCCATTATATTCGGTAATCATTTCATTAAAAATATTTAACTTGAAAGCAAAGCATTCATTGCTTGGTTACATCGTTAAAACGTTTTTTAAAATGAAAAAATTATATTCGAAAAAAGTAAGATAAGAAAAATAATTCAAATGAAATTAAATGAAAAATAATTCAGAAACACGATGAATGGAGGAGGTTGAATTCAAAATGGGCCGAATCAATATTAACTTTAATTTCACAAAATTTAAATCCACCAAATTAACTTCAGTTTCACAACATTTAATTTCATGAAAGCAACTTTAATTTTGAAATATTAACTAATTTCAAGAAATTAATTTTATTTTCACAAAATTAACTTTATTTTCACGAAAGTAACTTTAATTTCGCAAAATTAACTAATTTCATGCAATTATATTGCATTTTGTCATGGCCATCGTCAGGAAATTGTTTTCCATGTAAAATGTGCGTAACAAAATGTTGTTAACTTTGACCTGATATATTTTTTATTTCATTAAATTAAAGTTAATTTTGTGAAATAAAAGTTTTTGGGAAATTAAAATTACTTTCGTAAAAATAGAAATTGCAGTTAATTTCCCAAAATGAACTTTATTTTCAGAAAATAATTTTAATTTTACAACTTTAAGTTTACAAAATTAACTTTAATTTAATCAAGTAAAAATATAGCAGATCAAAGTTAACAACGTTTTGTTACGCACATTAACATGCAAAACAATTTCCTGCCGATGGCCATGACAAAAATGCATTATAATTTTCTGATAAGTATTTCCCAGTTTGTGAAGCTAAATTTTCACAAATTTGAATAAAGTTTTCTGAAATGTAATTGGTCCATTTTGCACTCTTCCACTAAATAAATAATTTTAAAAACAAAACTACTCAGAGAAGACAGCACATCCAAACCTACAATCAACTCCAGTAATACATGCCACTACCCGTTGCAGTATTTAGCTAGAAAGAATAACAAAGGCATTCGCAACTCAACGGGGAGGGGGGCATGCGCAAAAAAGAGAAGAGAAACAGACAGGTGCGCATCCTGGATCAGCAAGCAAGACGCATTATTTCTTGGGGATGCCCCGACCCTAAGAAATGATTTAAGGCACAGAAGAGAGAAGAAAACAAATAAAAGATATGACGTATGGCGCAGTTAACTACCGCACGGTAGCGGAAGGTAACACTCATCATTTCAACAACAAAAAAACTTCCTCTGGAGTAATCCCGTGTATCACAGCTGTTGGGATATACCAATCCTAGAATAAACTGTTAAAGGAATGTGGAATTCGAGTTATGTTCGCAAATAGGTTTAAGAGAGATACAACTTTTTTCGATGGTGTATTTGGGGGTATTGCAACACGTAGACGGCTTTTTTGGGTGGTTGACATAGAGCGCAAAAAATAGTTCTAGATACCTTTATAACTACTTCATTTTGTAGTTAAACTGGCTGCTCAAGTAGTTCGAGGAGGACTCAAAAAGTTCATTCCATTATTCTGTTCAGGTATTCATTTATTCCGGAATTAAAGTTCGTTGTTTAAATCGTTCCTAGTTTTACAAGAGAACATATCAAATCTAAGAACCTGACTATCCTTTTAATTTTATTGCCACTTTTTAGAAATGAACATTTCCGCTAGAAATTCTTGCATAAGACAGTTTTGCATTCCTCATGAACGGCGAGCGAAGTACACCAAATGTCGTAATTATAATCTGAAAATAGAAGAAAGAACTGGATAATGCCATTTCTCCTCAGGAGTACAAATAAGATTGCTTGTAGTATTGGAATACAACAATGAACAAGGCAGCAAGGCCTGTACGAGGGTCGTACATAACATTTGTTGAAGTTAGAGCACTTATTATTCTCTACAACATGAAGTGGACTGTATTGTGAATGGACACTTAGACAAGCCTGATATGAAATACTCTTATTGCAAATTAAAACACATAAAAACACTGGTTAAAACACTAAAAATGCAACCATTATTTTTCTACCAAATCACTTTAAATATATATGAGAAAAAAAGGGCGTTTACAGTTAAGTTCGGTGGCGATAGAGAGCTGGAGAAGACTGTCACGTATTGCGTATAGTAACGGGGGAAAAAACATATTTTTCACCATGCAGTTCGATAAATGATACCCTGGCAGGAGTTTCTTAGAGTATCTGCTCTGATAAAAAAATTAGCTAATTTTGAAAAAAAAATTAGTAAATTTCCAAAAATTAGTTTCTATTATGTATAGCATTTTACCACAATATTTCTATAACAATAAAAAACTTTGGGCGACAGTTCTAACTTGCTTTTAAACAACTTTGGGTTGAATTTGTTTCTCCATGGAAATTTAGAGAGTTAGAACTTTAGTTTGCAGTCAAAACCATTACAAATTAAATTTCTAACGACTAAATTGATGTGTTGGAAGAACCTATCGTTTTCAAAGGTTTTTATAGCCAATTTTATTAAGAGGTTTGCAAAAATAGCAAATTAAAATCAGCCTCCAGTACACTCGAGTGTAAAAATGATATCTAGAGAACAATATATTTTTTTTTATGTAACACTTCAAAAGAATTTCGTTCAAGACAAAGGGACTAATATTGTGCAACAACTGCTTATTCAGCATTGTTCATTGATCATATTTACATGTTTTGAAACTATGTGACATGTTTTCGTAATACAGTGTCAGGCGAAAAGCAAATATATTTTTGGCAAACATTTTTTAAAAGATAGCAAATTATTAAAACTACTTCTATTTTCAGATAAGTATGTAATCTTCTTCTACTTATAAAGCTACTTTCATAAAATATATTCGTTCAAAAACTAAATAGCATAATAACAGACATATTTTGGGCAGAAGAAAGGCCACAACAAACGATCAATGTAGTTAATAAATTTTGACTTCCAAAACTTTGCGTGTATGATAAGCTCCAATTTTACTTTACACACAGAGGTAGAAAAATAACAATGGTCATAGCACCTGCCACTTCCATTCCTCGTTATCTACTGAAACTTTAATAATAATAAAAAATAATACAAAATACATACACCTTTAACACCCCGTAAGCGGATATCTTATTAGCTACGAAATTCGAATAAATAATAATTAGCCAACTCCCAAACTGGTTAAAGTTTCACTGGCGAGGATAAATTTCGTTACTCCAACCAAAACAATGATTTCATACGACAAAAGATTTTAATTTAGTTACGGTTAAGAGGACGGAAAAACTTGAAAAGATTTTTTTTAATCGTAATTTGTAAGCCTCGTATTGTTCGCTGGGATAACTATCAATCTGTTCGAAAGAGACCCGTTGCCACAACAAGGTTTGTTTCCCGGAACTTTAATATTATGCTAATTAACCAAGTGAATGCACCATTCAAACGGTCGGCATCAATAGAGGCGGTCTGTGCACTTCAACTCTCAAAATAGAACAAAAAAAATATCGTTCGTTCCATGCGAATGGCTTTGAATTCCCCCTCTTTGAAGAACTTTTCAATCCCCCTCGCATTCACTCCACTCCCGGACACTTCATTGTCGTTTGTAATGATACACGTAGAGCCGTTGCCACTTCAGATAATAATAATGAAAAAAATGCGTCGAATAAATATGAATTTGAAAGAGGGAAAGTGAAGAAGAGCGGAAAGGAAATGTTCGGTTGAGAAGTGAATTGAAATGAATATATATATTCACCTGGTTGAATTCTGAATTATTTTTTTTTTAATTCTGTTTTCAATGATTGTGATTGAACGTAAGGTATTGGCTTTTTTTTTTTTTTTTTTTTTTTAAATCGAAAACATGCCACAGACAAGAAAAAAGTTTGACAAATATGGAGATTCATAAAAATTAAAATTTTCACTTCGACGCAAAAAAAAAAAGCTGGATCTTGGTTATTTGACTTTTATTGAGACACAAAATTTAACTTTCGTAAAGTTTTAATTTTATTCTAGTTTGAATGAGCAGAATTTAACACTCTATAACAGCGTAGTCCGATTAAAATAAACCATCGTTATAATACAATCATTATATTTATCGAAAAGTCATTTTATACTATCAGACTTGAAAGCAATTCAAACTTGAAAATACATCAATTCAAACTTGAAAGTACATCAATTCAAACTTGAAAGTACTACATTAATTCAAACTTGAAAGTACCTCAACTCAAACTTCTATTCAGACTTGAAAGTACCTCAACTCAAACTTCTATTCAGACTTGAAAGTACATCAATTCAGACTTGAAAGTACATCAATTCAAAGTTGAGAATATATCGTTTCAAACATGAAAGCATACCAATTCATGTAACAATGTATGTCAATTCAAAGAAAGTACATAATTCAAGAAAGAATATCTACCTAAACTGCAAAGGATATCGATTCCAACATAACAGTATATCAGTAATGCAAAGGAAATATATCAATTCACGCAATAAAGCTTAAAAGTGCACAAGTATACTCCTTAGTTTGAATTATTTTACTTTCTAAGTCAACCACCACACACTTTTAATATGAATAACATGCGAATGAAACACTGTATTTCCTTAAATATTGTTGTGTCGGCTTTCCAAAACGGATTATTGCTTTGCCGATAAGAAGCTTAAGAAGTATCCATCAACAGAGTACTTTATCCTGAAAGCATTATCTTGTCAACGGGAAAGCTTAGAAGCAAAAGAACACAGCGCCAATAACTATAGGGGCTATAAATACAATTCCCATCCAAAATTTATCACGCCAAACTTAACCCCTCATTTAAACCATCCGAAAATCGCACCTTGCATAACATAAAAAATAAAGAAAGACTTGCAGAAGGGACTAGCCAAAACAAATCGTACGCGGCAATCACCAAAAACAGATAAATCAGCAAGTTACCTCAGCGAAATGAGGCATGTTAAACATTTTAAATCTAAGGTATTGCAACTTTGATCAGAGCTGACTACCGGTCTAAGCAGGGAATAACGACACAACGCAATTAGTCTGGAGGCAGAATTCCCTCCCCCCCCCCCCCCTCTCTCTCTCTCGCCAAGGTAGGGTGGGTGTCTTTATTTTTACAGTCAAACTCTCTTTTAACTTAATAAATAACTCCTCTAAAGACCGATACCGGCCTACTTAACTTATTAATCCTCTTTATCAACTACAGTGTGATTAATTTGCAGTTACTTCAGATCTCAAAGTTTCTTGAAAAGTTTTCCCCTCGCTATCAAAAGTTTTCTTTGGGAAAGGAGGGACGGTGTGTCTATACAAGCAAAGGAAATTTTCAGCACCAACGAGTTTCAGGGGTTTTGCGCAGGAGAACTGAAAATGTTTCCTTTCATTAATTTGGACTGATTACGTGAGCATTATTTTGATACATGTCAGGCCATGGGAGGGTGGGTTACTCAAGTCAAGTTCAGTGTTAGATCACTTATGATTCCTGAGTTTATAAAACAGTTCATAAAGAGTTTTATCGCCGTTTTTTTAACGATAGCTAGGGGGTAGTGTGACGTCTTCTGAATACAGACTTGTCCAGTTTAATTAATGCATTAATGATTTGCAGTCGTTGATTTAACGAATCCATTAAATGGGTTTGTAATGGTTAGAAAGGAAAAATAGGAGAAATTGACTCGAAGAATTTTAATGGCTTTTCGTGGAAAGGGAAAAGTTTTTATTTAACTGTTCACTTGTATAAACTGCGGAGTAGTTGAATTTTTTTTTCTTGGTAGAGAATGAGCAATTGAACTACGTCCATAAATTTCTTCGAAATAATGAGAGTATAAACAAGAATTTTTTTTAAAAATTCCTGTTAACGTGCAAGTTACCAAAAAGAATGTATTAATCATTTTTCCATTACTCATTTTGTGTTGTATTAATATCGGTAGACATTTGATTCCTCTTCTATACTTACGAGAATCTAAATCTAAACGCCATCTATTGTCCATTTACAAAAGCTCGAATATTTAGCCTGTACACATTAACTTCCGCTAATTCATCAACACAATTTTAAAAAGTTTATTTAGATTTTAACTGTACAGAAATAGGGAAAAAAATAGGTGTCAAAAGCTTTCTTCAATATCCGTCATTTCCTATCCAATATGACATACAAGTAATGAAACAAATTCTAAAAGATGGAAATTGTTGAACAAGTTTAAATTTTCTTCAATTTATCACATCATTCCTGTTTTTTATAGAATGACGATTTGCTGCCTTGCTTTCAAATCATTCACCCGGTAGCCAAGTTTTTTCAACTATTAATGTTTTGATCAGTTAAGCACGGATGTTAGGGTTTCAATTTTTCCTGCAGGGTATGGAACACAAAAATAGTCACAAGAAGCACATAAATACTATGATGGAATATTTGGAATTAGTACCCATCAGAAAAATACTTAAATAATCCAGAAAAATAAAGAGTAACAAAACAGTAAAAGAAATAAAGAGACAGTGCAAGATTTTTTTTACAAACGATATCCATTTGCTTAAAAAGTCCCTATTGCAATGTTTGCATTCCGTAGATAACAATAACAGGCATATTCTATTGGGCTACGTTCAAAAACTTTAAAATAAGTAAACAATTTAAAATAACTTGGAAATTACTGAGAAAATGAAGCCGATTACTTAGGAATTTGTAATATACAAATGGCTTTGCTCACCATGAAAACAAAAACAGAAAAGAATATTTTTAAAAGTAGTGAAAAAAAAAAAACTTTAAAAAATCAAATGATACTATAAATACTAAAAACCAGCAGATATAGAAAACATTATGGGAAAAAATATACTATCCACTTTCAAATTACTTCTTTTTCATTACTAGATATAATGGAAAATGTTGTCTAAAAAGAAATGTGTATATTCAGTTCAACCTTAAAAGGAAACGTCAGCATGTGGCTGCTCTATAGACCTAATGTTTCATTTTACAGGACAAAATATCCCGCTAAGCATTATTTTAAAACACGAATTTTCACACCAAATATTATTTAAGAGTAATAAATGAGCATTAAAAAAATTAAAGCGGGAAATAAGTGGGAGCTTTCTTTTTTTTTATTACACTTTTAATAAGGTTTTGTAAACCAGCTTATAAAAACCTTAAAAAATTAATAATAAAAAAGCCAAAAGTTATTTTCCTTCCAAATTTTATTAATGAGCTTCTATTACTGTTGTTACACTGCCGTACTAAGCCCAAAAGTCGTATTAGCAACCGTGCTCAAAATGAGATATAGCGGTTTAAAGTTTAACAACTTTATGTAGTTGATACTAACTTGTTAACTTCTAACATTTCCCATGCACATGGGCGCTAACTGCACGGGGGCCGAAAGGACGATAGTCCTCGTCCACTAATAACATTTCCAAACTCTACCAACTACCAACCCGTGCTCCGTGGTTGACGCGTATGCCCGTTCAGATACTGCAATTAACCCTTATAATTATATAGAACAAATTACAGAGAACCACCTGGTAACAGTAACTCAGTGTGACCAATAAATGCAGATAAGGCCTTTTGTGCTTAGCACAGCCTATACTAAACTCCAACTTAACTTGACATCACTAGACGATAGATTTTCACCGTGCTCATAGGCAGTTAATCCATTTTAACGGAGTGAAGACATAATTCTCGGCAAACCTTATAGCCTTTTGTTCTCTACAGGGCTGTGGTTTGGCGAACATTATGCTTTCATGCCGCCAAAATGGATTAAATACCTATGAGCACTGTGACGATCTACCGTCTAGTGATGTCAAGTTAAGTTGAAGTTTAGTATAGTGTGAAAATTCATATATTTTAAAACAATACTTCGGTAAACATTGGGGGCCAAAGAAATGAAGCATTAGAGCTAAGGAGAAGTCACAGGCTGATCTCTCTCAAGCTTATAAAATGACATCGGAGCTGCAAGCGATTTGACTTGAGACGCCAAAAATTCCTTAAGAAAAACTTTGTAATAGAGAAGAGAAGTGTTGTTCTTAAGAAAAAGAAGAAGAAAAAAAACAAACATAACCTGGAATAGAAAAAGAAATGTCGAGTGAGCATTGAGTCATCTTGCGATTACAATTATGCAAATGACAGGTACAATTTCTAAGAAACCGGCGAAGTGCGAGAAAGGAAAAAAAGTAAACAGGACTGCGTAAACTGAATATCACCTGGTGACTTTCAGAAGTGCGCTTGGATTGCCACTAATAAGGTTTCCTGTATCCAATGTCAGTAATTAGCATACTGCTTCATCAACCCATCTTAATCAGGGAGTCAAGGATCATATGAAAGGGCGAGCATAAGAAAGGGTTAGAAGGGGAAAAAAACTTTTTTTGGTTTATCGCTGACGTATGCCTTCAGTCAACCAGAATGGATATATATCAGAGGCCAACAAGCGTGTCGTTTTCGTGGTTAAAGGAGAATACGGATAACTTAATTTTATGGTTGAATATGAATGAAGAAAATCAAGTTTTAGGAAAATCACGCAAATATTATTAATTGGTTATCGTAAAATCTTCTTTTTAATTAAACTTTGAAGACAACTTAGGAAAGTTTTAGAAAAGGTATCGTTATCTGAAATCTCTCTATTACTTATTATTTTCTAAAAGCTAACTAGAAAGTGTCAAAATGTGTATTTGAATTTTGGATTTAGGGCTTTTTTAACGACAGTATTATGATTATCACCTTATTTTAATTCTTCACGAGAAATCTTTAGAAAAATTAATCATAGATATTCAATAAAGTATAGATAAGACAATGTTGTAATATTAAAAAGAAATGAACCACAGATATAAATAGCTTAGTAAGGACAAAAGAAGCGAACGTCTGAAATTACATATTTCATTCTATTTATAACAGTTACTTTAGACAACTACAGTATAATTAAAAGAGGCATTGTGAGTGGTATAGTGGTAACATATCCGAAGTTAAAACTGGAATAATTTAAAGAGGGTTGGAATTTAAAGTCATCTGCCTATCTTTCCCATGTTGAAAAAACACCTTATTTAAGGAACATTTTCTCAGCTATTTACATATTTATCAACTTGAAAAAAATCACACGTGCTCAATCGACATTTAGGCATATTCTGATTATAGCGTTTGTAAATACTTTGTATTGTTCCCAGAAAAAAAATGTATGATGTTCTAAAGAATTTTTCAAAATTATACAGTTTTATTGTCACTTAAAATAATAAATTCTTTCATTTTGAAAATATCAAAAAAAATTTACACACAAACTGTGTAATTATATTGGTAACAATAGATCCAAATTTTAGGTATTTATCTTTAGTAGCTTTTTAATAAATGCTCCAAAATTGCTGTTTTGAGATATGGGCCGCTGAAGTTTGAAATGGAAGTACAAATTGATGCATAACACGTTTTTTTTTTTTTTTTTAATTATTACTTTTAATTTAACTAAATAAAAACCTTTTGCACTGTCGGATTCAGAAATGTTTAAAGTTTTTTTTTTTTTAGAATATTAATCTCAAAATTGATTTTAAAGAAGCCATATATCAAGGCAACAAAGTCGAATGCCCCTAATACTTCTATACAATGGATTTTTTCCCCCACAGCTGGGAAGTAACCATTCCAGCCCAATCGAATCACCATCCCACGCACCAAACTCAAGCAGCCTTAAATAAATAAACCGAACCACTCCAATAAGGAACACGGTTTAAATTTACCTAGTGCCAATAAAAGAACGTCCCGAACCTGCCTACTTAACACAAGCATAACATGGGTCCTTCAGAATAGTATAAGAGCCTCTTCGACAGCCCTTCAGCAGGGGCGATAACGAGATTTCCCTCAAGGATCCAGCCAGCAGTAAAAAGTTGTATTCCTTTGGGTAAACAAGAGTCAAGGAATGGCTAGAAGACCTGTTTCTCCAGAGTCCTCCGCACCAGGCATCGATTCCATTGGTGTGTAGCATAAAAATGTAGTGGAACGCTATCTACGAATAACAAAATTCAACCGGAAGTTCCTACTGGAAGTGATTTAAATTAGATCTGTTCTTTTTTTTTAAAAAAAAAAAAAGGTAGTGGAATGCCGTTCCACAGCGTTTCCTTCAGCTAAATGCCTGATCGATTAACTGAAGTTTAACTTTGCAGCAGTATTTTGTGGGAGGCGATATTTTATTCATGGTGGTTGGTTTTCTTTAGCCTAATTTCTTGTTATATTGAATCCGTAGTGGACTACAGTTAAGGTAATCTATATTGAAGTTCAGAGATAACTCTTTCGGCCAGGGAGAGACAAAACATGCTCAGATACTCACTGCAACGTATCCTGTTCTCTTAAATTGCAAACGGGGTTACAAAAAAAAAAAAAAAAAAAACACTATATATATATTTAATATATATATATTTAAGTTCAAACGGTCAACTCCATTTCTAATCGTTTTTTAAGTCGATTTTTGGTCGATTACAAGTAAAGTTGCCTTGGTTTAGTACAAACGTATTTTTTTTTAGAAAATAAGTGAACCACATTGTTAGTTAAATTTTATAAGCCGAAAAGAAATCCTATATTCTAAAACACAGTAATGAAGGACAGCTGCTATAATTTCACATCCTATTTACTCATAATTATTCCGTCTACATTTTCTTCTTCTTAGTTCGAAACCCTTCCAACTTCCAATTGAATATCACAAATATTTAACTATAAAACATTTTTTCCCGTTAACAAATCTACTAGTTGCTTTATGTATTATATCAAGCATCAAAACAACACTTCTATACAACGCTTCTTTTTTACAGCTGCCAATACTATACCAAGTCAGTTGAAAACATTCCACGCACCGAGAAGCCAAGACATGGGCGATAACAAGATATTCCTCAAGGATCCATCCAGCAGTAAAAGTTCTATTCCTTTGAGTAAACACGATTCAGGACATATAGCAGGACAGACCTTCCTCCACTGACTTCTGCTCCAAGCATCGATTCAGAGGGAGAGTTTACACTGCTAGCTGTACTTTCTGCAAGGCAGTGTTCCCTGAAGACCATGCTTTCCCAAACTATATTACAGCGAAGGCAGGACGTGATCAGTGTAGACCGGATGGCTGGAATGAGCTCTGAGAGGTATAATGCGGATCTATGGAGCAGTTAGGCCGGAGGAAAAATGTCCAGCCTGAATAAGATATGTATCTGAGGCACATGGTAGGTTATAATTATTGCTTTCCTGGGAAGAGATTTCGCGGGAAGTGGTTACGTCGTAAGAGTTTGCTGTGAAGTTTTGTTACTTGTTGAGAAAATATTTTAAATAATCGTTTGGAATCGAATTAACTAGACCTGAAAATTTAAATTTTCAAGTAGTAGCCAGTGGCCGGTAGACACATTTAATTTGGTAGCCACTTAATCGCAGTCATCTTTTTTTTTTTTTTTTTTTTTTTACCTTTTACCTAAATGTATGCAGTAGCGCATTCAGACTTATTATCATTATTTGGAGAAGGATGTTTCAATTCTTCATTTGATTTATATTAAATATATAAATATAAAAGCATTTCTAAATTAATTGCGTTTAATAAAATGTCAATAAAAGTACAAAAAAAAAAAAATTAAGTACAGGATCTAAGCTTTTTCACTTATGGATGCCTATAGATTTGTTGCACATCTGTAACATAGAGTTGTAAAGGAATAATAAAAACGAAAAAATCTAACGAAATCAATTTGAAATATTAAGGAATTTAGGGTTATAATATATTCTGTGGACATAAAACGCAAGACAAGAAGAAAAATAATCATGTCCGTAAAGGAGGCAATCTGATTGAAGTTAGAGAATTTCTTTTAACAGTAAGGCTACCAGTGGCCGCGCTTTTAAGTTATAGGATAACTAAAAATGTAACAGAAATAATACGCAAATAATTAAGGTTCTAATATATTTTGTTGACAAAAACGCCAGGCAAGAAGAAAAATAATCATGCCTGTCAAGGATGCAGTCAGATTGGAGATTTTTAACAACAAGGCGGCGGCCGTACGGGGAATGCAAGAAGGGAGACTCAAAAAATTTCAAAATACCCTGACACTTTTTTGATTTTCCTAAATTTCCGGTTCTGTCACCACCCTGTCAAGTCATGAATCCATATCTTGGATGAATGGATTTTAACGGCCTAGACGCAAATGATTTCAAGAATTCAAGAAAAGAAAGGGAAATTTTCCTTGATTTGGAAATTTTGGTACATTCGGTAACAATGAAAGAAAATCGTATGTGAAGGGGGAAACGAAAGGTGGCCGGTTAATAAGTTTGTTTAATCGCCCCATCACGCCGTTTAATCGACCTGTGGCGAGTGGCGACTAGATATTTTCAGGTCGCAAATCAACTTATCTCTATTATTAAACACACTGTAATAGATCACAATGCTACGATAATTCAACCTAATTTCATTATAGGCTAATATTTGATATGTTAGAAAATGTTCAAAAGTGCGATTAGGTACATCAATTATTGAGTGACTAATACAACGAAAATAATTTGAACTTTTATAGCCTATGTAGAAAAATAGGAACTGATAAATTCAATCGATCAGTATCCATTTGGTTTCTCCTTACCCCGACCTTTTGATACTTATGTGATTTTGACAGTAAAACCGTATTCATTTGAGAATTTACTCTTTCACTTTTAGCGATTGGCTCATTCACTCAATCAACGCCACTGAAGTATATTGTCAACTCACATAAGACAAATTACTCCTGAAATATGTGTAATATTTTTTAAACACCATGATATGGTTTATATATAAGAAAACTTTATTTTAATAATTTGTCTATCTCTTTAAGTGTGTTCCGTGAAAAATCAAAATAATATTCTCGCAAAACCTTGTTGTTAAAATGAATTTTTGAGGCATATATCACAAAAACAAACATTTAAAAAAATTCCCGTACCACATACAAGTATCCGCATGTAGGTCACTCATAACGCATATAAAACACAAGAACAATAACAATGAGTATACAAACATCAATATTTATTCATAACACTTATTTTAACAAACGAACTATAAATCCCTATTTCGTATGCACGGTATTTTCTTGCTCTAAGACACAACTAATTTTTTTGGAACAGTGGCACTTAAACACATCAGACGTTCATAAAATTTTAAAAACGCATTCCTGTAAGTATATCCTCTTTTCCAACGAAGTCACCCAACTTTAAAATCAATAAAAACAAAATGTCATCCACCGGTGTGAAGTTACACAATAACAACATCAAACAGCCAAGTCCACCAAAAAGTATTTACAAAATATCACAGTCATCTCTTTTTCAAAAGACACAAGATCCAGCGGAACAAACAACGAAATTGAAGTGCCTGGGGACGAAAGAAAGGTGAAAACGTCTTCATTTTCCTTCATTTTTAGGGTCATTAAGATCCACGCGGATCTTTTCAACACCTCCCACCCCCTATTCAATCGACCCCTCTTCAGTAGCGAGCAGACGATATTGTATTTCAGGGGGTGAAAAACAGTGACGACCGTTTTTGTTCTTCAAGATGAGGGTGGGGAAGAAAATATGAAAGAAAAAATTGAAGAATTCGAAAAGGGATTTTTTCCCCTGTAAAAGGTTTTTGTTACTTTCCCCGGCGGCTCACATCAAAAACATATTTGGGGATGCTTTTCGGCAAAATGCCTTTGGATTTAATTTTTTTTGCGCTTGTTTGTCCTTCCTGTGTTTTATTTATTTTTGCGTGTCATTAGATGAGGGAGGGGAATTTTTGGGAAAGAAAAAGGGGACGTGGGGACAAGAAAACGTTCTAGATAACTTTTAATGCGATGATACTGCATTTTTCGTTTTCATCATTTTTGAAGCATGCCTCTAATTTCGTCAAAATATGATAATCTTTATATTATTCTTTATGAGCACTTAAAATAAAGTAGAAGGCGGAATTCGAAGGCGAAAGTAATGACATGATACAATGAATATTTTTGTATTCAAATAAAAACAAAAATTTACTACTGACAAACTTGAATTGGCAAAGAGATTTCAAATAGATAAACACGTCTTTATTTACAATTTAAAAATAATAAAAATTATCCAATGCCAGATATACATTATTACTTCAAAAACATCAACAAACGTACAATTTCTATATCTTGCTGAAGTAAATGCATAAGTTTGAATTGGCATTTCAGTTTGCATAGCGAAAAAGAGTGGAAAAAAAAAACCAACAATATAAACAAAACCTTACCATTTACTACTTTTAAAAAATAATATTAACTAGTTATTCAGGAATGCAATTATTCGACTAATTTTAAATTCCCTGAAAAATATAGCTGGAGGAATAACCCGTTGAAAACAAATAAATAGTTCACAGCACAAACAATGTACTCAAATTTCCTTCAAAAATCAAAATCCTTCACTGAAATCCATTCACTTTTCTTAGGTTACGATGACTCAAGGGAAAGGCATTACAATCAAACAATCGAAGACATTTACCCTTTCATCAATCAGACATCGAAAGCTATAATGAAATATCTCTTACCCAGAACCAATTAATACGCTCGGTCACACAACAAAACAAACCAGAGAATACCTTACATTTAAAAAAAAAAAACTACAATAGCAATAAACACTTCAGCTTTCTACCGGCGGTAACTTTAGCATTCCTAGAAACAAAAAACACACAAAAAAAAAATCGCCAAGATAAACATCTTCGTCGCCAAGACAGGAACACAACACAGAGGGGGAGGGGATAAAGCTCTTCGTGACAACCCATCCTTTGTCAAAATCCCCATCATCGCAAATGCAAATGAAGCCGCAAACGCGCCAAAAATCTGCAGTAAATCTCGACAACAAGACTCAAGAAACGGACTGCAAATGGACTTCGAAATATATGTTAGATCCACCACATTCCCCTCCCCCCAGAAATCTCGTTCGTTACGCTTCGCCGGATAGAGAAACACGATTAACCTTCCACTACCGATGGATACGAGTTCGAAAATAGAAGCTTGGGGGCTCTCTCTACTAAAACTTCCTTTCAATTTATTCCACAACATAAGCATGTTGGAAGAGAAGTTGGACGATTGTTACAAATAATCCCCGGAGCTAACGGGGCTTGGGGGGAGGGATTATGGACAGTTCCGATGAGATTTAATAAGCGGGCTCCAATGTTATGTCGGTGGAATCCATCAGGGGGAGGGGGAGTCGGGAAATTGCTGTCTTCAGGTGAATTTGCTGCAGAGGACATACTTGTGGTTGATTTTTAATTTTATTTACCTGGGGTGCAATATGATGGATTGGTCGTTTTTCTCTAGGGGGCGTGGAGTTGATGACGCCCCTTTGTTGGTGAAGGAAAATTTGTGGTTTTTTGGGATGAATGTTAGATCGTATTAGCATTGCATTAGAAATCTTCTACAAAACCACAACATGGTGCAATTTGTAGTTGTCAATATCAAATAAATCATAACAGGAAACCTATAATAAATAAAATTAAAAAAAAAAAACACATTCTCACAGAACATAATTTATGGATATTTCAAACCCAAAGCCTAAGGGAACTAATTAATTAGCAAAAATTCGATATAACAACACAAAATCAACTTCATAATTTTAAAAAAAAGTTACTGAATCAACGTACAACGTTTTAACCAACTATATTCAATAGCAATATATTTAGTTTTTAGAAATAGACCAAAGAAAAGTCATTATTAAATCTAACTGATAAATAATTTTAAAGATTTCCGAAAACAATACATCTAAAAATGTGTTATAACGGGTGCATATAAGTGTGATATATTAAATGAAATGTAATGTCTAGTTAAGGTGAGTTTCCATGCCAAAATTCAACAAATAATTAAGAAAGAAAAAAACTGGAAATCAATTTGTAATTTCTTTAGCCAAAACTTTTAAAGCAACAGACATGTGCCAGATATTAATTTGAAAATTTATCAAGAGGATTACATAGAATTCAAAAGACAATCACAACTGGAATTACTTTAAAATTCAACCTGAAGAGTGCTTTTAGCAAGTCGATGAGAAATTCAAACGTTGGCTGAAATAGATGAATTGGACTAGAAGTTGGAAAAGGGTGATAAGTTATCTCTTCAAGTCAGTCGCCAAACTCGGCAACATTTCTGTTTATAAAGAAATCCAAGTTGGCAAGGGTTTTGTCATAAATCGATTTGGTGATATTTGATGACTAAATCCTTTGTTAAAAAGGATTTAGTCATCAAATATCACCAAATTGCACATGCTTGCTAATGCACGATAATGAAACGTGAGTAAAAGCGGTATTCCATGGACAATTGCATTCCATTTGACCTTGTTTTTAAGGTACAGAACCATAAGTAATTTAAAGCAGCATTCATATTTACAAATAGTATCCTTCTAGGAGTCTACCGGTTCAAATGCATATGATGCTCGACTAAGAAAATTGACATTCCGTTTAACAAATGACTTCGCTTCAAATACATTCTTACCTCCTACTACTTAAAATATTCATAGCCTGGAAATATCTAATTTCTCCTCAAAATATAATCATGCTTCCAAAAATCTGCTTTATCACAGAGCGTCAAAGAAGCCCATTCTTATCCAAAGAACCCTTGTTCCACGAGACCACAACAAAAGCCACCCTATCACAACACAAAAATAGCCGAAGTTATTTACAGATGTATTCATACTATTCCTGCTCGCTTTGTTCCGCATTGTATCCTATTACGTTAACTTATATCAAGGGAAGGGAACACCTAACGCGCCGCACAGCAGATGGTAAATAAGAAATCGAATACGTCGTTAACGTCACACGGACGTCAATAAAAAAAAGCAAATCTTTTAACCTGCGATGCCGAACACATGCTAGCAACAAGCTGCATGGTATTCGGCCTTATATAGGAAACCTCCGAGAATGGGCACAAAGGGTCCCACTGTTAAGGCATTTGGTACCCCCTATAGCGAAAATGAAAATCCGAACAGTTTGCCCACACACAATGGGCATTTCCGAGTGGGGTAGAAGGTGCTTTCTTGATGAGAACTTGTATAGGTGAAAGGTTTTGGTAACTGTGGCCACAAAAGGAATATGCTCCCTCCTTTTCTCGGTCGTGAAATGTGGAGATCTGGGTTCGGACAGATGTTTTTGAAGAGTATGTGTGGTTTTGGGAGGATGGTATACTGGGGAGTAGGTATACTGTAACTAATACGGAGTGGTTTGGAAGGTAAGCGTTTCAAACGATATCTCCGATCGAATGATATAAGCGATCGATTAAAAACAATATCAAATACAGATTGGGAAACTGCCTACATTTCCATTTTTCAATGATTAGTGGATGGGATTTCCATGATTAATGGAAAATTGGCAAAGTAAAACTTGCAACCTTTTGACGACAGTAACGTTAACAGTTGTTGAACAGTGGATCACATACTACACAGAAATTAAGGTAGATTTATACTTTACCAGTCCGTCTATCAGTTAAGGTAGCTAGCCATTGGATGCCAGCGCTAGCATCGTGTAAACGCTTCATTTTAGTCACTTAAGAAGCCATCTTGTCACGTGATGGTCTGTAGTTAACATCACCAGTATATCAAACATTTTCTATTTACTAGAGCGTCACAGCACGTCAAATAAGCTCACTCCAATGACCACCGCCAGGCGGCGTAAAGCTCACTCAAAAGCTGGATTGCTACAGTGCTGGAGTACTAGGTCAACGCGTGACAGTGAGCTTCTAATCAATTTACTGGCTGCCGTTCCAAGCAGTGGCTGCATATAAATCAGTCTTTATTGTGAAGTTTGACAACAGAAGAATGAACATATGCTTATTTATAATAAATGAGATTTTCGATTTTGCAGTGTTACAAACAAAATTTACATACATTTACATCATATACTAATTCATTATATTTTGGAATTGGAGAACCTCGATTTTATCTTATTAATAACTTTCAAAACTACCCAATAAGTTGTAACTTGATACTTTAAAAAAAAATTTGAACTTCAGTATTTTTAACAGAGCACTTTCGACTAAAGCATATTTAAATAAATTAACAGAAATTAGAAAATTTAGATTTTCATGACAAAACTGATAACAAAAATGGATACAATGCAAAACGAATTAAAATTTTTACAGATTTTAAGTTTAAAAAAAGTATCAAAACTAACCATAAAAACTACAATGAAGCATCATTGAAAACTATTCACTTTATCCAGGTAAAAACATTTATAAAAGCAAATGATAAGTTTCTATTCCAAGTAACAAAAATTACACAAAACAAACTTTCAAATAAAAACTCTACGAAATGCGCATTATCAGAAACAAGCTATAATAATAAACAAAATCATTTAAAAACATCAAACATGAAGACTAAATCCTCTCTACAAGAACGAACAAATATTTTATATAAATTTCCATTCTAAACGTTATATTTGGAAACTTAAATTCACAAAATTTTCCAAGAACTAACACACACACACAAAATTCATGTGTTTTAAAAAGCATTCTTCAGAGAGCAACATTTTCCTTCTTACAAATACGATTTCGCCGTAGCGTGAGTTATCGATCGAATAACAGATATTTGAATATATATCGCAAAATCATAAACCCTTGCAACGAACAACTTTCAAAATAAATCCACAACATCACTTCGAAAAACAATGGGGAAAAAATAAACCTTGACCTTCTAGCACACTCTCATCTAAGTGCCTCAAGATCTCGACGAAAAAACCCAACATGTTGTTAATCTCAACTGAAAAATCCTTAAAATAGCCGTTTACCATTCCGTAATTTGGAAAGGATCTTCTTTTACTAGATCCAGAAGACAACAAAAAAGATGAAGAAAAAGAATAAAGCTCTTAAGGCTTTTCGCTGGTCAATCCTTCGTCAAAACGAGGGGGAGAAAGAGAAGAAAAAAAAAAGCAACTACCCTAAATGTTGTTTTTGTTGCATTCCATCCACACTGACAGAGAAACAACATTGACTGGCGTTTTAGCCAGCTTTACGTTGAGCCATGAAGGGGAAATCCGCAAAAAGCCTCTTTTCCCATTATTTGTACTGCTTTACGGAATGGATTATATCGGCTCATTAGGCATTGGCCTTTAAAAATGCTTTTGTTTGCGATTTGCGGCCATATCATAGCAGGAACTATTCACGAAACAAATACATTCCTATTTGAGCAAGAGAACAAAACATTCTTGCAGTTTTCGCAAATTTTCCTGTCCATTGTTTGCAACTGCTTTACAGAAAAGTTTATTTTAGCTCATTAGATAAATTAGCCTTAAAATATTCTATTTGGAATTTAGAATGATAGCTTTTCGGGAATAATTCAGAGAAATAAAAGTTTTTCTATTTGCGTAAATAAAAAGAAAACGTGTTCTCGCAGTTTTCACAAATTTTGAAAAATTTCCGTTATTTTACTTTCCGTTGTACATTATAGTGCGTAATGTATTATTTCAGCTTATTAAATATGAGTCTTAATTTTTTAATTTGTGGCCATGTCATTTAAGGATTTTTTCAAAGAAATGTGTTTCTATTTGAGCAAAGAAATATAACTTGTTACCACAATTTTCATCAATTTTACTCTTTTACTGAATCTCTTATTTCAATTATTCCGACAGTGGTTTTAAAATGCTTTTGTTTGCGATTTGTAGATAAATTATTATGTTAGTTATTCACAGGAATAAGTGTGTTTCGATGAGCGCAAATAAATAAAAACAACTTTTTCTCACAAGTTTTACAATGTTAGCAAATCCAAACAAGATTAATTTCATTATTGAATTCAAAATATCGACATAAAAGATTTTTTTTTTCCTTATAAATAAACAAGTCGATACAATAACGGAAGGATATGTTTGTTTTTACAAATAATTTGTTTTGTAGCCTGTCCCCGTATCTTTGGCGGATTATTTACAGAAATAAAGGCATTTCTATTTGCGAAGGGAAACAAAACGTGTTCTTGCAGTGTTCAGCAATTTTTAGAATATTGTGATGTATATATAAATTGTTGAAATTTCAGCAAATTCATACAAGATTAATTTCGTTATTGAACCCAAAATAATGCACGTAGAAACGGGTAGTTTTCTTGCAAAAATAAACAATTGATATAATAACTGCAGGGTATGTTTGTATCATCGAATAATAGTTTTTCCATCGCTGCGTTTTCAGGCAAAATACAAGAATGTTAGTTTTAATGAAATTAAAGAAAAACGAAATTGTTAACTCAAATTGTAAAATATTTTCCAAGTCCGATAATTTCATAGTGATTTTAATACTCCAACAGAAAATCGTTTCTGTAAACAATAATTTATTCTTTTATATATCAGTCCAGCTTTTATAATAAATATAGCATTAAGCATTTAATTTATTTTACGTGGATCAACAAATTGAATCACACAAATGGTTTAATTTAAAATCACAAAAACCAGTTGAAATTATATAATCAACAGTTCCGATACCAAGAATTTGCTATCATAGCACTTTTGATGATTTTTTTTTTTTTTTTTTTTAATGTACAAAAGCACAGTCATAATTAACAATGCACTGTATTTTTGAATTAAAAAAAAAAAAAAAAAAAAAAAAAAAAAAAAAGAGATAAAAAAATCGCACATCAAATCTTTGATATTTCGTGCCTTTTGTGAATCCTATCATTTTATGTTTATTTACTAACACGCGCAGTGTTTTTTTTCATGAAGTTCCTATCATGAAGAAGTTAATGAGTAACGCTAATAGTATTTTCCGCCAATTCCGCCGTATCAATTTAAGTACGGGAGGAGCTGAGCCCCCTACCCGGTAGTAAAGCGCATTCTCTTACAATTTTTATCACCCTCATCTACTTTCATGCGTCATAAATGCAATTCATATTCACTGTTGTACAGCTCCAGCAGTGGAATAATTAGGATCGTTAAACATCTCCGGAAGACATAAAATAACAAAGCAACATTGCCTTCGTTTATTGTTTATGTAAAAAAAAAATATATCGTTTGTTCGTGTATTAATAAAAATAATAAGGCCTTAAAAGGAAAATAAATGGGGACACACACAGGCATGCTATAGAAAAAAATACTTAAAAAATGTATTCCCTTTGACCACTGAACAGAGCACGATTAACTTTGGCAGATTGAATTTCAAATAGACAATTGCAAGAATGGCAACAGTGGGAAGTTGTGATACAATTTCAGTTATGAAAACAGATAAAGGCTTTTTCAAAAATAATAAATAATAATAATAATAATTAAACAATAAAAAATTTTATTAATTAATTTACAAGGATTTTTCTTAGAGTTCCTTCGTGTGGCAATACTTAGCAACATACTAAGGACCAATCACAACACACCTTTACACACCAATTCGGATGTTCCCATTCCATTAGCCAATCACAATGCTTAATTCATTTGTTCGCGACCATAGCAGTTGTCTGTGATAAAACCATTGATAAATTCCATTAGTCTAAAATATATAAATTTAATCAAACTAATTTGTATTTTTAATGTTTAAATGTAAAAGTAAAATATTCCAACATCTAATATTGAAATAAATGCACTCAAAATATTAAAACTAAATTTCAGTTCAATTCTGTCGATACCGAAGCACTTTAATAATTATTTTTCCTTCCACAATTAAGTGTATCAATTTTAGTTCTTCAAAGAGACGGGCATATTTTTTTCTTCAAATCCACTTTAAAAAAAAAAAAAAAAAAAAAAAAAAAAAAAAGAGTGTCCTTAGATTTATGAAGCCCAGACGCTATCATTTCGCTCTCCGATAGTCAATTTATTTTTAATGATCCGGTAAAAAAGAGAAAGAAAGCGGATGAAATCGACTAATGACTCATTATCGGATTCCTCCATCTTTCCCGGAGAATGATTCTAATGAAATTACGAATATCAGTCATTATTGATGTCCCTAATAATGAGAATCTTCGATCGAAAGAAACGACTCGTCATTATAGGCTTTCTTGAACTTGAAAGTGGGCGGGTTTTCAAATATGGAATTATTAGAAAGCGAAGAAAGTCAAGAATGAGAGAAAGGAATTTTTCGGGATGACGAATAAAAACTGAAATTGCGGAACGGAAATAGACTCGAAGGGCATTAGAAGCAATTGTGCAAGCGAGTCCAATTGAGTGGTCCAAGAAGTAGGCCAGAAACTTCGTCCCACACATGATTTCGAAAAATCGATCCTTCTTGCAGTCGTCAACACCATTGAGACACGAAACAGGATAAATAATTCTATTTGTCGAATTCCTACGCTCATTTGTCCACTTTTTATCACCAACAATAAAATAAAGTAGTAGACATGAATTGTGAACCACACCTTCAGGTGTTGAAGAGGAAAATAAAGTTTTAACACCGCTGGCATACAATGCAGGTTTGACCAAAAAAAATTCTTACTTTATAATCCTTGTTTTCAATACATTTAACCAGGCTTCGAAACAAGGGCCATTTACAAACACACAAACAATGCCAGCAAGTGGAATAATCCCAATAATTAAGCAGGTACTACGACTACCGTCGGGGTGGTCATGGGAGATAGAAGTTGACAAGTCGACAAAAAAAAGGAAAATATTTCAATTACTGGTGCTGCCAGCTAACTGGCAAGCCAATAATAACTACTCCAGTGACTGGTATAAAACGTTCACTTGGTGCTAGTAACTGACATCTACTGGCATATTGATTGGTAATGTCTAAATTAGTCTTAAGCACAGGGTTGAGGAGTTGACACATCGACAAATGGAAAATAGTGTAATTGCTGGTTCTGCCATCTACAGGCGTGGCAGTAACGAACCAACTACATCGGTTACTGGCATGAATATTTTACTCGACACTAACAGCAGACATCTAGTGACTAGCGAAATCAATTAGCAGACTGACTGGTAATGTCTAAAACAGCCTTAAGCACAGCTGACAGAAGTTGACACGCTGACAAATTGAAAATAGTGTAATTACTGGTCCTGCCATCTACAGGCGTGCCAGTGACGAGCTAACTACTTCAGTTACTGTCATGAATCTTTTACATGGTATTAATCGTCAACACCTAGTGACTGGCGACATCTAATGGCATACTGACTGGTTAACGTGCAAATAAGCTTTCACATTTTCAGTATCTGGGCTTTAAAATTATACATGAATGCATCAAAACAGAAGTCTTTCATTAAAAAATTACAATACTTTGAGGGAAAAAGCTAAAAATATACATAAAAAAATTCACTTTCATCAGGCTCTAAGCATCAATCCTTATGATTCACCAACCTCACATGCAAACCCTCTACTAGAGTAGCAACATTTTTCCTTCACACATCCATGCACAAAAAAAGCGTTTTCATCCAGCAACGGGCCATGCTTCTTCTAACAGGGCGGTCGAGAGGACATCTCAAGACGAGGAGGAACATTTATGCGACGACAAAAAAAACTACCATTTCACGTGATTTGTGAAATGGAGCACTGAGTATAAAAAATACCCCAAAAACTTGTCATTTTAGGCTTTTTTCTTCTTTTTTTTTCTTCTTTTTTTTTTATGAGTGGAATAATCCCACTCACCATTCCTCTGCGGGTGCATTTATGTCTCGTGGGGCATAGTTAGGGGCACACGGAGGGGCAGGCGGAGATAACTTTTAAGGTAATCTCATACATTTCACCCATTTAATATAAGTTTTTCTCGTGTCGTCACGGTGAAACCAAATACGCAATATTATGGAGGTTTCATGTATTTCTTACAAAGAAAATCTCTACAGTAATATTCGTATAAATACATATCAAAACTCTTTAATTTTTTACGCATATGAAACTGGGGGGGGGGGGGGAATATGCATTAACTCATTTGAAGTTCGCTGTAGCGTACTTCTGAAGTATTCATTGATATGATACATATATACTATGAAAATGGTACAAGAATAAAGTTGGAACTGGAACTGTAGAAACTAGCATCCTAGTGAAGATTCAGTCATATTTAAGATTCATATTTTTGAGATTATTTATGAAATCAGTTTACTAAGTGGTACTGAGAACGCGAATTTTCTTTCTCTAGTAGGTTAGCTTAATTTGATATTGCCGGGTTTTCTTTCACTGAAATGAAGGACCGTTTTTTCTGTAAAGTCTCTTAGGAGGCGTTTTCTCATCTTCTTCTGAATTACGTAAAATATGTACAAATATTTCTAAGCATTCAAAGATCAGGATTTTTTTTTTCCCTGGACGATTCTTTTATATCCACTTTACCCTGTAAGTCGTCGTAACATAGTTTTTTCTTTCAGTTACGCAAATTGATTGGTTGTAACAACAGTTAATGCGAAGTATAAAGTTTCAAAATATAAAAAATTAGCAAATGTTTCTCAAATCCTTAAAAAGTACATTCATTTTACAGCATAACTTGAATAATATCAACGTTAATTTTTAATTCAAAAATTTTCATACTTAATTTTAAGCGATAAATTTTAGAAACCAACTTTTTTTAAACAACAAAAGAAATAATTAGTATTAAAATAGTTATCTTTCCGAAAATAACCTTCTATCTATAAAAGATAATAAACATTCTGGTTTACCATTAAACTTTTTTTTGCCTATACTTATTGGGATTTCACGAATTTTAATTTGAGAAAACCTCACATTGCATTTTTTGGGACCAATCAAAAATTAACTCAATACCCAATTTTTGAGTAAAACTGGTTCAGACACCACACTCTTTATTCGGAGAGAATGGTTCTTGCACCAATCTTGGTTACAAGATATTTGTTACGAATTAAAAAAGTTATGATACCATTCAGACCAATCCTATTTACAAGTTAGCGCAGTATGGCCCACGTGTTGCCCTTACGCCGTTAAACTCCAACCAACCAACCTATTTACATGTATCGGCTTTTAATTATTCAGTCAAGTGAGAAATTAGTTATATTGGAGTTTTCAAAGCTAAACTACAGCTAAACTGCTCGCACTATTACAACAGGAGGGTAGTCCGTAAGGCAAGGAAAACGTCTTCCAGGAGGTCTTTTAAGAAGAAACTACTTATATTCACCAAATGGAAGATAATAAAAAGTTATGAGATACCATCTCTTTCAGCAAGCAACCTTAGTAAAGGACGACTTTCCCAACACTGGAGAGGGGCTGGCATCGTGAAATACCGCCAGATTAAGCAATCCTGCTAGGGAGAGCTGCGGATTTATATCATACGTGGGAAGACAAACCACGAGAATGGTTTTGTCACTTTTATGTGAAAAATGTTGCAAGGAAATAAATGGTTTTCCGCCTTGGAAGAATATGGATTACGAGGAAGGGGGCTTACAAAGGCTGACTGTTTTACTCCTTAAAAATGGCAACGGATTCGGGATCTGCTAAATGTTAGTGATCAATGACAAGGAAGACACATTTCTTCGGGTAAGATAGCAGTTGTACAAGTATAATAATATGTGTGCATGCTACAAGTGAGCATATAGTAAACTTGATTAGTGTGTGTGTGTAAGCGTAAAAAGTTATTTGGGATTTTCATACAGTTACAAAAACGTCTGGACAAAGTAGACTGAAATTCATGGCGTGTAAGGTTTTAAAATGAGTAACTGTCGCGTACTTGGTTTTGGAGAGGGAGAAAACCCAGAAAGTATCACCAGGTAAAGCGACAATCGATGTAAGACTGTATATGCCATCGTGCGTACTCTTTTTTGGAATCAGGAATTACACAGATGGACCTATGGATCTGGCATTCGCCCTTTCTGCCTCTGACTTAGGATTTCGATCGTTGAGTATTTTGTCTGTGCATAAATTACATACAAAAATATGCCATCGTAAAAACTTGCATTATGGTTGATAGATGAGATACTTATTATCCTGCAATCTTTTTCTTTTCCAAAAATAAGCAAACTAGTAATGATTTGGTTTATTAATAGTTAAAAAATTGAATTGCTATGAATTTAAATTGCATTATGGTCATTAAAAAAATTCAATTGTTATGTATGCAAGAAAAGTTAATTTTCTAACACGTGTTTAATCGAATGCCAAAGCAAAACAGAAGCAAGGATGAAAAATTAAACTTAATTTAATAATTCTAATTAAAATTCAATAACCGAAATACAGTTATCAATGCTTGAATACCAAAAACATCCTCCGCAAAATAGATTAGATCGTAAACTATTTCTGAAACGTAACGTAACCCAAAGAGGGAATTCCCGATGCATTTGTCCCAAACTGGAACGTTGCGCAGTGGCCAATTATTAAACTGTACAACCTTGCTACGAAGGATATAATCCCGTTTTCCAAGCTCCAGGCACAATGAGAATGAAACCCAAATAGGCAGAATAGAATTGTTGAGCCCACAATAATTGCGGATAATCTAATAACGAGAAGGAAGTGAAATTACTAATCTCAACACATTCAAACTGATTATCTCGTTTGTATACACTGGAACGAGCATTCCAGTGCACTAGCACTGAAGGCTTAAGGCGGCATTTGCGTAAAAGGGTCCAATATATTTCTCGATGGTAGCAATAAATAGAACTGTGAAAAAGTTAAACATATCCCCGTGAATGTCAAATTAAATGGATATTTAATTCAATATTGACATTTAATAGATGTAGAAATTAATAATAAAATAGAAATTCATAATATACCTTATGCATGAAGAAAAATTTTAAAAATGGTTAGTGATTGGCTGAGAAATTGCATTTATTTTGAAAAGTGCATTGTGATTTGTCAACACATTTTAGCAGACGATAAAACCAGATGATAAACTAAATTCGATTAAAAGATATAAGTAATAAAACTTACTTTTAAAAAAATATATATATTTTGGGGAATAATAAAGGATACAAGTCCTTCCGTGAGCAATAAATCGATACTTGCAATAAAATACTTGTTAAATTATAGGTACATAAAAGTACAATAATAATAAAGTTCACGAAGCGTTAATAAATAATTAACACGATCCTTAAAATTAATCGAATTAGAGCAACTTTAAAATTATGTGGGCGGTTTCTCCGTTTAGGAAAGTAAATTGGCATGTTGCTGCTAGCAATGTTTGCAATCTATTATGATCAAAACTGTTTTAAGCATTTCATCAAAACTTTCTGCTTCCAAATGCACTTTTTCTTGGAAATAAATAATCCATAATATTTATGTATGTCTTAGATGTGAAAAATTAAAATAATTTGTTTGACGTCATAATATTCCCTCATCAAACAACTCGTCTAGTATGACTTCAATATCATTTTGAATGCGTTACACTGCAGTTAACTTTAGAGACAGAATGTGGATTTTTTAATCTGACCTTATCTCATTAATATTTTTGTAGTTAACTTTATTCCCTTACAAGAGCCGTATAAAAATTTTAATACAGTAACTTTTAAAATAAATTACAGGCGAGACTTTCACTATCTTTTATATAATTTATAACTTTATTTTAAAAACTTTTCGTAATTTACACTTCGTCCCTATTTATAACTTTCTGTAAATTTTTACCTTTCCCCCCCCCCCCCCCTTTTTTCCCAAGCTTCTTTGAAAGTAACACTGATACCCTATTTCTAATAACAAAAGAAATAAATCGTGTTATAAGATTTTGGAGAGTACCTGTATAATAAAATATCAAGTACACCACACACTTCCTTTGAAAATCTAATTAAATGCGTTTTATAGAAATAATATTTTTATATGTAGATTTGTATTAATACAAAAAAAAATTGTAAGGTTACTAATTTCAACTGCTTTTCTTATAACTTTAGGGAATGGATGGAATGAGCAAACATTTGAAAAATTGCATACTTTTTTTGAAATACAGACTTTTAACCCTTTTAGATTTGTTGCACTGAGTTTGGTGCATTGAACTAGTGACGTTTGCTTTCAATTGAATTTATAACAGTTTACAATAACTTTGATCGAATGTCAACTTTTTTAGTTAAAAATAAATTCATGATTTCAATTATTTAGTTTAAGTTGACTGAATCTATCAGTTTTAATCTATAATTTTTTTTTTCTCACACAATTTATAGTTGACCCCGTTTAAAATATTTTAACAGTCCGCAAATTTGGAACTGCAAGGATTATAAAGCTTTGATAAAGGCTAAGTAAAAAAAATCACACTTTCAAAACACTTTGTCGCATATAAAATAAATTCTTTGATGTCTATCCCACCAGCATTTAAGCCGACATTATTTAAAAATGAAACATTTCATCCAATTTAAGCTTTTGGTCAAGTTAATAACAATTTAAAATGAGGAATCGTACGTTATTAAAATTGGTAAAACTATCAAATTGGATAGAGAATTTTAAAAATATTTTGCAGTTTAAAAAGTCTTCTATTCGACGTTTTTCATTAAACTATTACATCATGAGTAGCGTAGATATAGGACGCTGGTATAGCTTAGATAAATATCAACTTTTATAATAACCTATGACTTTTTTTAAAACCATGCTCACGATAGTCATGCATCCAGAAAAAAAAACACATTTACCTACATCTATTGTTATAATTCTAAACCGTATCATTCAACACAAAAGAAACTATTAGACCCACTTTAAAAAAAAAAAAAAAAAAAAAAAAAGCACCAGTTGGTAAACGCAAACGCTCAATATTAGTAAAAAAAAAAGACCCCTCCCCCACCCCTCTCATCTAAAATATCAATTTAAAACAGGGATCAGAAGGCCGATAGATACAAACTCCAGCTGTTCGATTGCAAACAATTTTTCATTAGCACCATCTGTCGCAATCCGGAATAGTAGCTGAAGAACTCTCGGATAGATTATTTCGCTTCAGTTCCGGAACAGGAATCTTGAACGAGTTCTGCAAGGTTGCCTCTGGTCCGTCTCCCTTCTAATAACACCGAACAGAACAAAAGGATAACCTCTTCTTGGCTGGTGCTACTCCCACCCATTTGGAAGCGCCCTTCTCAAAGACGAGTAAATAGTTTGCTTGCGTCCATTGACCAATCATCATGGACAATGGCTTGGCATCGCAATTACATGAGGTTGGCCATTGTCTTTTCCGCAAAAGAGCTGAAAGGATATTTGAGCAGGGTTTATGAATGGGATCGCTCTTGACGTGTAATTGGTTTGTGGATTATCTACTGTGAGGGGTTAATTTGTAATCGCGAAGTTACTGTCTACATAGTTTCTGAAATAAAGTCTTAACAATTTATAGCGGAAACTCCTAGAATCAGTTAAAAGGGTGAAAACAGGAAGATTAACAATTTTGAATAACTTCTTCAGACGCAACAAATTCTGATGAAAATAGAATGAACTGCAAATCAAACATACAGTAACGCTAAGAGATGTTCTATTAAATAAGATTACTTCCACGTTGATTTCAACCTCGGCTAAATACAATTAGATAAATTCAATAGACTTAATATAAGTAATGGCGACGTGGCTGGCAATGGCAACTGTTCGCAGTATCTGACGGGATCAAATGAAATGCGCATTTGTGATTGGCTAATAAAATTTTTATTATTCGAATTTATTTTTAAAAGTATTTTTATGATTGTGGTCACAAGTTTTGGAAGACGATAAAACTCCACTTCTATTAACGTCGTGAATATCGGCGGTTTTTAACAATCAGGGTTATTTGCGCTTTCATAAATTCAAAATCCTTTATACTAATTTGAAGAAACATTTTAGCGGTTCAGTATAGGAAATTCTCCAAAGAGACATAAATAGAGGCTATGCGTGACCATATATATGTGTTATAGTCGATTCCTTTGCGCGGGAATGAATGAAACAGGCATGGTGCTTGGCTAATGGGATGTGAAAATTAGAATTTATTTTTAAAGGTGTGTTGTGATTGGACATAAGTATTGCCACTCGAACAACCCACTCCTAATAACTCACACATAAAGTCCATAGATAAATTACCATAATGAAAAAGCAGCATATAGTTTGGAGCAGGTGACGTCACGAATGATGTCAAATAAGGTAACACGAATAATCATGGCTAAAGCAGAGTCTGTCATAAAATTGATTGATTTAAATAAAGATAAATTGAAAGTAACAATAAAAAACCTCATCTCATTATAATCATCTCGGTTTTATACAATAGATAAATATAGTTTTAATCAGAAAAATAAAGATTTTGATTGGTCAGCTCTTTCGACACTACTTTTGTACCTCAGCGTGTAATACCAATTCAAATTGAATTATATTAAAACGATTTTCACCCGAATTATTCTTTTGTTCTTTTTTTAACCCTTTACATTGTAATGCGTAAGCAGTATGCGCACCAGAATCGCATGTTGTCAGAATGACTAATGGTTCGGTCTGCTATAGACACTGTGGGGTTCCCCTATGAAAAGTGATTGAAGCACATAATTACGCACCATTTCGTACAAACGTGTCAAGAATTAAAATCGGTTCGATCGGCTGACGCCATTAAAGAAATGAACACACCCCCAGTGCTCGGGTATAATTATAAACACCCCAGTAGTGCTTTATTTTTAATTTAAAAGGACAACGGGCCATTAACTAAAAAAAATAAGGGGTTTGGAAAGTTTCATATACAATGTTTAAAGACTTAACAGGCTAAAGTGGCAGGGTAACTAGTAAGCAACTTTCGCAGAACGCTAGAATCAATTTTGCATGTGATATGAATGGGTTGGATAAAATAAACCTATTATGTTACTTTTCATCGGCTCCTTTCACGTAGTCAAGTTAATAAGATAGTGCGGCTAACGTTACACATTTACAAACCATTTTGAATCTGTTTTGAAATAGTGCGGTGAGCTTGACTTAACAATGCATCATACTAATTGAAACAGGTGTGATGAAACATTTTCATTGATAAGATTTCAGCTAAATGCATTGTTAAGTATATATTTCTTAAATACTACTTCTTCAATAACGTAATATGGTGATAGTCTAGATATTTGAATATATTTGCATTTTGTTGTTTGACAATTGAATACGCCGACCTAAAAAAAAATTATACATTATAAAGCATGAAACAAAAATACACGTAAAAATTTTCAAAGGCAATTTATTATAAGGTACTTTTACTTTCCTTCTTTCCTTTATAATAAATTGTTGATGTTACTGACTAAAAATAAAAGAGCGGAGCTCTGATATTATTTTTAAAACTTTTTAATAATAATCGACATCCACAATTATTTTTAATCAATTATAAAAAAAATCTTAAAAATATAAACAGCGATTTATAAGAAAACTAATTTTAGATAGGACATTTAATCAAATAGTTTTTTTTAATTTCTTGTCTTGAATATTTTGTACTTTTTATACGCAATTATTGCAACTTAACTAGATTTTTTCAGTCGTCTCCACTGCTAACACGCGTATGTTTAGATTAATAAGATTCACTTGATCCTATATTGTTTTTTATAAAATAAGCATCATTGGGAGGGAAGGGAATTTTTCTACAACATTATTGAACTATTTTGAAAAGAAGTATGTTAAATTTGTAAGAATATGAAAATAAATAGTTTTAGAAAATATTTTATCAAATGTACTAAAATACAAAACAGAAAAATAAAAAATATTTAATTTAGAAAATTGATTAACAAAATACAGCTGTACACATTTAAAAAAAAAAAAAAAAAATAACATACTTTTTTTTACTAACTTAAGGAGAATAAATCAACACCCTAGGATTTATTATTCGTAACAAAACCTTATCAATTTAACCACAAATTCCAAAAACGCAATTCTGAGGGGAAAAAAGTATGTAAAAATTATAATTATATTGAAAAAAAAATACCAGGGAGTTCAGCTAAATGGGAATGAATATGATGTTCACAGTCCGCAACGATGACCAAATTTGGACCACGTTCTTCAATAACTATAGAACCACTTTTGATTAAAAAAAATAAATTATGACATTTTGAAAAGAAAAAAAAATTCGAATCTTAGGATACGGGCCTACCTTAAACTATAAATCTAGAAAAGTATCAACCAAATTAATTTGCGGGGTACTACTAACACAAAAGTAAAATTATTGCAAACACATTACTAGTGCATATTTTTCGTGTCTGAGGTTTTCATGTAGGGTAGAGACTGTCTAATTTACAAACATAGTATCTACAAAGAACCGCAGATATTATTTTCATAAATTGAACAACAGCCGAGGTGCAGCCTGGCGCCAAGTGAGGGAGGAGTGAGGTCTTTAAAGCCTCAAATTTTGAACGAATCCCGAAGGAAATTTCACGCTTTCGAATGGCAGAACCTCGGCTTGCAAAGAAATGTTATTTTAGCAGCTGCCGACAGGAAACGGATGACGCACGTCTAATCGAGACTAACCGCCAACAGGTGTGTTGGTTCCTGAACCCATATCCAGTACGGCCCACGAGCAGGTAGGCAACTGAAGAGAATCCTCCAGGCCATTATATTTCCTGGAATGTTCAACAGAGCGGGAACGTCTTTTGTGCACTCCCCAGGCAGACAGGGACTCTTCCATGACCCTATCATTAAACACACATAAACACTCTTGGTCTGGAAGAGATTTTTTGGAGGGAACTGGGGTCCCACAGCCAAAAGAAAAGATTACACAAACCACACTTTTACTTCTTTTTTGTCTTCTGTGGATGCTTTTTTCCCAAACAAATATCCTATTTCCTCAGATTTCTTTGTTCGCCAACCCCAACTTCATTCAGCATTGCAGCCAAATTAAAAGGGTATGAAGGGGAGCAGAGAACTGACCTTGGCGACGTTTAAATTATCCCTCCTCCGGTTTGTATTGTTGTTTCCATTCTTTAAACTAATAAGCGAGGACCGCAGATGCAAATGATCATGGCCCTCTTGCTTGCAGCTAACAAGCGTGGTTAAGTGGAGATGATATGCGCATTTCAAAAGTCGACAACAATCTCTTGTTCGCATTTCAACGAGTCTTGAGTCTTGCGCTGATATGAAATCAGAATGAACTGGTGTATGAGACAGAGGATGGCGAAAATACTTATTTGATGCCAATTTACAATTCGCGGTTGAGACAATTCCATGCTTACTTCACCTGGCAGTTATCTCTGAAGTAATAAATCATATATATATTTTTTTTTCAGGACACACGCGGATATTATTATGTCTTAGAAGCAGAATACGAAAATAAACGTAATTAACTTTTAAAACATGTCATTGTCTTAGCGATTTGCTTTAAAGTTCAATAAAAAAAATGTAAGATTGATTACTTATTCTTAAAGAAAAAAAAGAAGAAGAAAAGCCAAATTACAAAGGATCATAATAATATCCCACATGATTCTGAACAGAGAAATATTTGTTTAAACAAACTGAACGATTTGTTTTTGTCCGAAATAATTTTTATTTAATATAATATTTGAGTTGTATATCAAAAATTTTTATACATTACAATTGATAAAATAATAAATTCCTCTCCCCCCCAAAAAAAATATATATATATATATAAAATAGATCAATTTATATGTTCGTCTCTCTGTTAATAAAGTGTAATTTTAATAATATTTTTTCCATTCAACTAAATTGCCTTCTATAATTTTCCTCTCAGTATCTGTTAGGTAAAAGGATGAAAAAGAATGAGGAATTCTGAAACAAAAATATGAAATCAATTTATCATCGTATACAATAGATTAGTATTTCATTAATAAATCAATACATATTTTGAAAAGATAACAGTTAATTAAAATTGAAAATTAGCTATTTTTTAATGTGTTTTGTAACATTACCTGCAGCATATATATATATATATATATCAGCACCATTTTTAAAGTCTTTTCTGGTATTGGTATTTACTATTCAAATATGATTTTACATTTATCAAAACCTCATCATAAAAGATGTATCGCAAATCCAAGTATGAAATGTAACGTATCATAAATTCTGCATGTAACAACTTCAACTAATACAAAAAAAAAAAAATCGCGATTATAGATGGCACAAAACGAAGTAAATATCGATTCCACAACCGAACAAGCCTTATTAAACATTCATAAAGGATCGGAAAAGGAAATAGACAAACCAAATTAACAATTTTACAATATCAATCTTCAAAAATACGCCTGTCTCATTACAAAAATTGATTGCATTTCGAATGCAGCCAGACAGTCAAAAAGACATTCCTTTTTACTGTTTTTGGCTGTTTCTATTTGGAAGAATTTCTTAAGTCTTAAGGGCGTGGAACTTGTTGCTATTTATTGCTCAATCATGAATATTACTTTTAGGTTGTTCTGAAGTGAAAGTAGAGTCCACTCCAAAACGATTTTTAAAAATATCTTTAATTGAAATGTTCAATGTCATTAAATTTCATAAATAAATTAGTGGTAACAAAAGGTAATTCAAAGATTATTTTATCTAGCTTTTATGAAAAGAAAAAAAAAAGTTTAAAACATTACTCTTTTATGCTGCAATAGATACACTATTTAATTCTGTTTTCAGATTGTTTTCTCAATATTAAAAATTAAAATATTGTATGCATTAACAGAAATGTGTTGATCGCCTATTTATTCATGCAGTTCAAATGTTAAAAGTTTTGAATTTTATATATGCGTTAAATAATTTAGTTGCTAACTATTATGACATTCCTAAACATTTGTTGCAAAACTTAATGAGAATAACTTTCCGCCTTTTTAAAAGATAATGACGAAATTAATTTGAACGGTTTTTTTTTACTTTTTTATATTTTTTTGCATTTCTCCACGTTTTGGAACATTCTAATTTAAAAAAAAAAAAAAAAAAATCTAGAAAAAATGTCTGTCTGTGTGTGTGGTTAGCATAACCCCTAAACCAATTGACCTACGTTGTTCAAATTTGGTATGAGAGTTAGTGACGGCCATGGGACCGACCATTACAGATTTCGTCAAAATCGCGTATGCGCATAAGGTAGCTAGCTGCCTTTGAAGAAATCATGTTTTTCAATGATTGCTAAAAAATGGCTTTAACGATTTTGATAAAAATTACTGTGGTAATGCCTCTTAAGGTGTTCTAAACATCCCCACCTCCGAAATTCCCATAAAAATTTTATAATGGCGTAAAAAGTTAAAAATGAATGCAATCAACACAGAGTTCTCTTTCCTTGAGCATACCTCATCACCAATCGTTCTTTCTTCTCCTCTCAGTTTCGCTTATAATAAAGGATAATATAAGGATTATCGAAAAGTATATCGCCAAAATCACCATTTCAAGGATTTTTTCTCCTTGTTTTTTAAAGACCCATACAAGTATTACGGTAAAAAATATCGCAAAACTGGCAATTTTTTTAAATGAATGAGGAAAATATAAAAATGGTAAATGACACAAATCCATGTCAGTATTATAGTGTAATTGTAAGTTGTGCGATGTTCCACACACCTAGTTTCTATTGTTATTCATTAAGTTTCTCATGTATTCGTAGGTAGGCAATTAACTCTTCACTCACCAAAAATGTAAATTAATAAATACGCATCCAGGTCGAATAAATATATAAATGAAAGAACGTAAAAATGTTCAATAATACTCAAATACCCAGATTAGTTCATTTCATGTACAAAAGAAATAAAAATGAAATAGATCTTTTCTACTTAGGTAAAGGGGGGGAAATGTAGTTTAATTTTTAAATAAAGAATGTAATTTATCTGGACAAAATAATATCTGACTTTGGTCTTTACAATAAAACAAAGCAAGAACGCATCTAACATCGCATCAAGAAAAGGTGAAATAGATAGGTCATATACTGCAAAAGCCAACAGAAAAAAAATGCCAGCAGAAGCACTAAAATTAGTGCCCAATGCAAGAAGGAATAGACGTTGAAAAATGGTGGAGGACGAGAGGAATCTGGCTGGATGGTCGAGATGGTCAGAAGCAAGGACTACAGCGTCAGAGTTGGCGTAAAAAGCTGAAGGCCTTATGTGGAATGAATTGGACTGCTTAAGTTTCATGGGTACTATAACTATGCAACTATGCCACTTTAAAAGATACTGTAAAAACGCCCCTTGGCGATAGCATGCCGCTTGACGTGCTATAACTATGCCACTTGACTATACTATGCCATTTAGTGGTACTATGCTATTTGGCAATCTATATATTTAATAGGCAATACGTTTTTTGGGGTTAGTCCGTCCGCCTAAACTACTCAACCAATTTCAATGATCAAGGTGTCATTTTAAAGGAAATAAGCTGTAGATTTGCCAAAACGTGCCAAAATAATTTATTAACACTTTATTAATTAGTTAAATTTCAATATTTTTCATCATTAAGCTACTACAAAGCCTCAATGATTTTGAATATAAGAATGGCAACATCCTTAAGTAAACAAACCCGCTGCTCGGGGGTTCAACCAACCAACCGTTGCTAATTTTAAAGCTCTTTTTAAACTCTTCGTTTCAAAGTAGATTTTTTCTGTTTTTCTGAAGCATTTTTGTATTAGAGTAATTATTATTTTGAAGTATTTCTATCCAGAAAATGCCTCGCGTTGGACGTCGTTCTCTAACGGGGCGACTTATCAGAATAAATAAAAGATATTGGGACTTCAATGTAAGGGCATAACTAATGAAGTTTTAAATCAGAATGTTGGCGGATAGTATATTTAACTTTCTATTATGAAACTTGCAATTTGGGTGTTTTCTCTATTAGGCCTTACATTAAAGTTATAAAAATTTGGTTAAATTTTTTATGGCTGGCAAACCTATTCGAGCGCAGCAAGATGTTTTAACCACAAATTCGAGCGGCAAAGCCGTTCAATCCGAGCGCAGCGAGGTGTTTGGGGGTTGGCGAGCGTTAGCGAGCAGGGGGCGAAGCCCCCTAGTAATTTTTCAATTGACGAATAATTAGGCCGTTAGACATAGCATCTGCCACCCTCTTTGGCGCTGTTTAAAGCCTTTCAAAGAGAACTAACACACGCTGAAACCTCAATGAGCTATTTCGACGCGCGCATCTATCAACTGTTCCTCTAACTAGAAGTTATATCGCCAAGTAGTATGGCTATAAAGAAAAAATACCTTTATTTAAAAAAAATAAAAAAATCAGGCCATGAACAGGACAAAAATAGAATCTATCTCTATTGGTAAATCCGCAATTAATATACCATAACATAAGCTCTTCTCCCAAGCAAGCATACAACAAATCAAATTAGCATTACAACAGAACTTTTTTTTATTACTATTTCAATGCATTATTTCGATTCAACTCTTTTCTAACACACACACAGAGATACCGAAAAAAATATAAGGAAGGGACGAGCAGAAGAACCACTGGTTCATTAAAATATTCTGCGACGTGACTTCCAGATTTTTTTTCCAAAAGACTTCTTCATCTCTAGCAATTAGCAAAATGCATGCGTTACGGCCACTTGTTTTTTCCCCACTCTGGGCCCGAGGCATAAACTCATAAAAATGTTGCATATTCATAAGTCTTCTCAAGAGAAAAGAGATAGAAGATGGAAAAAATAAAAAATCCCGAATGCTGAGTAATAAACCCTGCCCCAAAATAAGAGGTTGCCGTCGCATTATGGCGACCATAATGGCTTTTTATTAGCATCCAGCAATTATGAATCTCGGTTTTTGTGGGGCTCTTCTTATCAGCATCGACAACAATCGGAGTTTTGTCTCGATTTTTTTTTTTTTGTAGTAGCCCTTTTTTTTATTAAAACAAAGAAGTGTCATTCAACGCATTATTATGAAACCAGTAGTGGCAACAGCTTTCATACTGTGTGTCCTCTTTTTTTCCCCCGACAACGACAGCTCGTTTCGGGCCTTCCTTAGCGACTTTTGTGTCCTTTTTCTTTTAGAGACTGAAGTGGACACAATTTTCATCCGGTTTCACGTTATTGATTGGAAAGAATAACGTCTTAATTAGTGTTGAATCTAATTATTTCGTGGAATGTTTCGAAACTTGGCTCGAGGGAATGTTACTTGAGACAAGCAAGGATTCTATAATTTTAAGTTATTTTTTTTTTCATATAATTCAGTGTTACATTGTTTCCGATACTGAAACTATAGTTATTTACTAGGAAACACTTGCATTAGAGACAGTTACACCTCCTTCATATTTGAATTTAGATTTGAGGGCAAATAAATGAATCTGCATTTGAACTCGTGAGGATAAGTTACAAATCCACTGAAGATAACCGTATGAAATTTTCTCAGTATGGGATATTATAATATAACAAATAAGGTGGATCTCCTCCCCCCCCATCTCCTTCTCCCCCAAACCGTTACCGAACAGCATCTTGGTGAAGAAGCCTCAGAAAAATTTGAAAGAAAAAACAAGTGCGACTATTACGACCGATAACATACATTTCGAAAATCAATTTATAAAAACAACTAATATAGAAATTCAAATTTTAGTGTTTTTTTTTACCCTTATAAAAATGATTTAATTGAAAACGATATGACTGACAGACCAGTAGAGTTCAACGGAATCTAAAGATAATGCAATAACACAAACTAGGTCATCAGAAATAATTAAACATTCCTCATAATTTTTTATTTATTTTTTACCATTTTCATTTTCGCAATCGAGATTAAAAGTACTTGGTAACCAACTAAGCGGAGTAGAGTTAAGAAAAGATGAATTAAAAGAGCTATTTTCCAACCCAAATTGTGCCTACTTAACTGTAATCCCTACTTTATTCAATAATCCCTTTTTAATTTCAAATCAAGCTACTTTCACGCGAAAGAAGTCAAATATGTACAGTTAGAAAAATCTCTTGAACTCACATCCAAAACCTATTAACCTAACACTTTACGTTAATTGTTAAGTTGAGCTAAGAAGAGGATTGCCGCACGTTTTGGTATAATAGCAGGTTCTAGTTGTAACGGTTTCCCCGAAATCATCCGAAGCTTCGCTCATTTTGTAAGTTTACTTCCTGCGGATCTTTTACCCTCAAGATTTTTTCCCCCTTTCCTCTTTAATACCAATCTACGAAAACGATAGTTTCAGGTAAAAACAATCCAGAACTGGTGCGTCGAAAGAAAGACCTACTACTTTTCTCAATTTGGTACATTTCTCCCAACGCTTTTTGCAAGGAATTTAGGCGAGAATTTCTCATATAACACTTTTGAATAAGGACGAAAATACATGTCTGCTATACTTAAAGTATGTGTGAAGAATACTGTTATGAATTTTTTTAGAGAAAAGGATGACACAGATTTCACAAAATAAAAACTTTAATTTATTCTTCAGTTATAAAGCTCACAAAACCTTTGAGCTTGGGCAGGCAATGTTACTCGCGTCCGTGATATCCTTAATTCACACGTACCTCCTGGTGCTAAATGAGTAACGGTTTCGGTTACGGCATTTGTATATGTTTATATTTGTTGCTTACTGTTATTAAATCGCTCCCTTGTTCTTTTTCACGTTACCTTTGTTTGTTATTTTTTTATTATTATTCTTGCTCCCTTGTAGGGTTGAGAATTGTCATAATTGTATGGATTAATTTCCGCAATAAAGCCATATGAAACACACACACCTTTTCAAACAATAAACTCGCTATCAAGCTTTAACAAAAGCTTCAGTGCGTATAAAATCAGATGCAGCAATAATTCAGACTTCAAAGCACTGAGCTCCTTTGAAAACAGCATTCAAAATCCAAATGACTAAAATTCCGCGCTTTAGCAATATTTATATCCTCGCGTTCGAACTTCTCTGAAAAAAAAAAAGCAAGCGATTGGGCGATCAGTAACACTGGGGAAAATCTCGAAATGTCTCGATTCATTCAGGTGTTGCCAAATTTTACAAGCCTATATTATCGCTGTTAACAAATACAATTTTTAAAAGAAATATGTACACTACTTATAATTACATACAGGAAAATTACCTAACGATATTTATTCCAAATTATAATTCATATAAACACTTTCAGAAGCAACAATTTACTGTGACTCACACCACTCTGATCAAATATAAATCATATTTCGAGTGTAAACTTTAAAAATCCTTCCCAAAAAAAGTTGATTTACCAAAAACAGTTTTTGAAAAATCACGGTTTGGATGCTCTTGGATAAGTACGGAAACCAAGAGTTTTTGATTAAGTCGTTTAAAACTCAAATTAAAATTGTTGAGATAATTTTGTTGACAATTAGATAATGCATTCTGATATTTCTTTCCAGTTAACCTTTTCTAAACATTATCCAAAACAATCAAAATTATTAATTTACTTACACCAGTATTTAAAGTAGTGTACAAAAAAAAAAAAAAAAAAAAAAATGAAAAAAAAAAATCACGATTTCGTTTTAGAAAAATAGGAAAAAAAGGTTGCAATATCCATCAATCTTGATGTTTAATCCAAGAAACTTTCTATAACAAATCATTGCGCATTTAAAATATAAAGCTACTTTATACCAAATACAAACTTGAAAATTTTTCGACCTAGCCTGTTCGTTCTTTTATGTTGTTGACTAGTCTCCCAATAACAAAAATTGCTATTTTGCAAATATGACTAAATGTTTTAACAAAAGTGCTAAATCACATGTTCTAATTTTAGCGTTTATTCAAGTTATTTAGCATTTCGCTAAAAACAGCACCCACAACTTAATCCCCGATTTACATATATTTGTTACAGCCAATGCATTAAAGCCGGCATTCTATATAATACGTAAGCATTTTATATAATGCCGACAAAGTATGAAACGATTAAACATTTCACACACTGCCTGGGCAGTGACTAACTGGTAAATTTTGAAATAGATCTCATTGCGGCCCAGCGTTTTTAGGCAAAGTATGAAAAATGATAATTATTATACACTTTACTTAGGCATCGTATATAATACCTATTGATTTTATAGAATACCATTATTACGATCCTTATGTCATAGTTTGCCTACAGAGCTTTTGTCATTCTATAGTATGCCAAGATATTACACACAATGCCTGGGTACTAATAGTATAAAACAATTCTCATAATTCATACTTTGCCTAAAAACGCCGAGCATCATATAAAATGCCTAGGTATTCTATAGAATACCAGCTTTTCATATGTTTCCGGTAACATGTCCACCAAAAACCGAAAAATCTCCCCAAGTCACACATATATTCTCAATTCAGCAACATTACTTAAAATATAAACTTCCACCCACTGGATTCTGAAATAGAATGAGAGGAATTTCTGGAATACTAAATGTGCAGTGAAGTAATTTAACGGAGTGGCACAGGCACTCAGATATACGAGGAATATTTGAAGTTGGGGAAAAATTCCCATTCCTGACAATCGCTGCAGTTTCGGACTGCCTGCCCCATTAGTAAACTGGAGGAAGGCATATTGAGAAAGGCAGACTCCACGAAAAGGTAGGCGTTCTAATAAATGTCGGTTTCAATCGGACTTCCTGAGTTATGGATTGTAGGCAAATACCTTTTAAATTACTCACTCGTAGTTGGAGGAGTTGTGGTTTTGACCGTTCTCACATGCACACTGTAGCCTTTGTCAACTGAACTTGCGGTTCGGACATGTCATAATGGAATTGTCATAATGGAAAATGTGTGTGTGTTTAAAAACAGGTTGGGTTTATAATAGCTGCCAAAAAAAATATATTTATCTGTTTAGGTCCCTGGTTTGCCTGTTCGCATCATTTGCTGTCGTAAATCAAAGATCCATTTCATAACTGAAGAACAATTAGGAGGAGCTTGCGAAAATATTTTAAAATCATTTAATCATTTTTCAAAAATGGCTAGTTTGGAAGTTAAAGCTAGGTTGCGCATGTTGGCAGAATTTGGTATTGATGTTATGTTAAACTCTTCTTTTTTTTTTTACATTGCATAGAAGTGTTTTTCTTTTTTTTTAATTAAACACTTACATTTGATAAAATCTTACTAATAAAAACATAAAGTCGTCTTACAGAATTTTTTGAAACAATAAAGTTGGGTCGTTTAGAAAATATTTTATATTCGATGTAATGACTAAGCAACAATTTAAACATGAACAAATTAAGAATGAAATTATTTTCTAAACTGCCCAATATATAATTATTTAATTACTTTATAACTCCAGTAATTCATATAGAAGTTTTGAAATAACACCTAGATAGCCAAACTATTATCTAATATTAATAAACTTTCGGTGTAGCGGAATACATAAGTCCATAAAGCATTAACTCCTCACTCAGCGAAACCTTAACATTTGCACATTTCTATTTATTAATTAAAATATTGTAATGCATTTCTTAAGATACACTCATTTGTTGGAAATAAATAAAGGAAATATAAAAATATACTTATATTTAATTCATCATCTATGAGTCGAATGATTAGTTACAAAGTAACACCGATTTAAATTTAGGGGATCAAATGATACTCTCTTCCACTAGAAACAGACCACCAACAATGAAGGAACACAACAAAGATTGAGAGTTATCCTGCCAAAATTTTTTTTTTTTTTTTTTTTTTTTTATATAAATTGTACCAACAATACAGAAAGTAAAGAAATTCAGGGAGAAGGTGTGTGGAGGGGAGGGGGGGGGGGAAAGAGAGAGATTGCTATTATTCGTGCTTCGATTCTTCATCAACACTTAATATACCGCGTAAAAGTTAATTTGAAATCCTATTTTGAAGACGATCGAATTTTTATTAAAGATGTTATGGATTTGTGGAATCTAAAATTGCAGTTTTACGAATTATAATGATGGTGAAAGTATGTTTTTATATTTTATAATTTAAAGTGCCCTTTAGTTATTTCTTTTTTTTCCTTCAGACTTTTCGGGAAGCAAAGGCAAAAAATAATAATAATAATACTGATACACAAAAGCAGTGCTTATTTTAAAGTAAGGAAGTCTAGTGGAAGACTTGTAACTGTCTCTGTTTACGTCTCAAACGGGTCTGCGTAAGACAAGGTGAATTCAAAGTAATATAACAAATCAAATTAATTAGCTCATGAATAACATTAAATGTGAAGCATATTTTTAACAAAACGTCAATACATTGAAGCAAAAACTAATTACAAATTCATCGTTAGAAAATTTATTATTCCCCAATAAAAGTTAAAAGAGAAAAGTCATAACTAATCATATAATATAATATGATAGGTTTCCGCGATACACCTGGATGGTTTTGGCGACATCCCGTGGTTAAGAGTTTAGAATCTCTGTCATCGAAGCGTAGATTCTAGACGCGGATCTTGTTAAAAAACATCCAATTGCCAAATGTATAGACTTTTATGAAAGAGCAATCAAGTTTACACACGCAACGAAGCACTCAGTCATCGATAACAATACATAGCTTAAATATAAGTAAACTATTTTTAATATTACGCTGTGGTACAAAATTGTGAAGTGCTAAGGTTTGTATTTAGTATTCATTCAAGAAAAAATATAGATGTATGTACTTAATTTGTTTATGCTTATGAAGTCTAACGTTTTATTTTTATAAAATACAGCACAGCATAACAAATTTGTATCGACAAAGAAATACAGTTCAAATTTTTTTCATCATTTTATCCATTTTTTTTATACTAATTTTAAGCCCATTTTTGACAAAAAATTATAAAGACATATTCTTAATTTATGGATGTATGTGAAATCTGATGCATTACATTTAAATACAGAACCACTCATCAAAACTGACATCAGAAGGCAATAACAATACATCAGAAATGCAAAAAAAATTTCGATATTTTTTTTTTTTTTTTTTTTTTTTTGCATTTCTCCTCGCCTTGAAACACATCCTCATTTCAAAAAAGTGCTCTAGAAAAAAATGTGTGTGTGTGTGGTCAGCATAACTCTCGAACAAATTGACCTACGATGTTCAAATATGGTGTGCGGGTTAGTGATGGCACAGGAACCTACCATTAAGGTTTTCGTCAAAATCGCGCATAAGCATAAGATAACTGCCATTAAAAAAATCATGTGTTTCAGTATTAATTGCTAAAAAAGGCCCATACAAGAATTATCACAAAAAATATCGCCAAACTGGCCATTTTTGCTAAATGAATGATGAAAATATAAAAATGGTAAATGACACAAATCCATTTCAGTATTATAGTGTAATTGTAAGTTGTGCGATGTTCCACACCCTACTTTTTTTTTTTTTTTTTTTTTTTTTTTAAATCATTCCAATTTTTTTCATTTCCAAAAGCAAATCAAACGGGAGTAAAATACAATTCTTATCGCTTATTTCATACAGAATTCCATTTTATATGCCCCCCCCCCCCCCCCTTCCCTCGCTCAAATTCCTTCTTCACTTACGAAACCTTTTATCCAACATTACGCCTTCTCGTAAGAGGAGTTACATCAAACAAAAGCTCGTATTACTCCATTAAGGTCCGAATCCGAGACACAAAATACAACAAGCGGCCATTTTTAAGAGAAGTGGGGGCGACAGATGAATTAAACAACCACAAATGACTGGATTTGTAAATATTTATACGAGAGTAGGGCCGAACGTGTTAAGCAGGGAAACACGAAACCCACTTTAACAGTCCGGATATTTATAGACCCTTACATTTAGATGGCTCTATTTTCTTATTCCGATTCATCACCCTTTTTGTGAGTTCACTTTTTTTTAATGGGTGTTTGAAATTTACGAAATAGATATTACAATGGAGGGAGGGGTTATTTATCCTTATATTTTGCGATAAAACAAAAATACCTTCATGTAACTCCTTGGTGTAATGTCAAGTGGTGTAATGTGTCCATCTCAGTAATGTCAAGTTAAATGAAAATAGCTTTTTCGTTTTGCATAAGGGAAATAATCAAAAGATATAATTAATAATATAGAATATAGAAGATAGAATAATATAGAAGTATATAATTCCGTGAAGAAGTCATCATACTGTTTCTGATATATAGACGTGCTTTATATGTGAGTAATATAAGCTTAGGCTCATTGACAAACTTTGAAGAAAAAATAACTAGGTTTTTTTTTTTTTTTTTTTTTTTTTTAAACAACAAAAAACATTAAAAATATAAGATAGCTTATAAATATTTCAAAAAATTAATTAAAAAAATACCAGTTATTTTATCTTAAACATATCTCCTTGATGCTTTTCGCACCAATAACGTAATGTCAAGTTAAAAACAGTGCTTTTTTTTATTATTATTATGCTTAATGGTGACAATTAGTGAACAGATATAGTTATACAAGTATATAATTACGTGAAGGGATCATCCGACTGTTCCTACCCTAAAGACATGCTTTAAAATATATTAATATTAATATATTAAAATATATCAAGCTAGAGTAATAAAAGTTCATTGACAAGATTTGAGGGGAAAATAACTGGATGGTTATTAATTTTTTAACTATACATTAAAAGCACTTACAAGCTAGCTTATAAAAATTCCTAAAAATTAATAAAAAAGAAACACCAATTATGTTACCTTAAAATTTTGCTAATGAGCTTTTGTTGTTGTAGTTACACCTGAAAAAAAAATCAGGTTCTAAGGTAATATTTCGGCAGACGTTGCTGCCCAAAAAATGAAGACTTTGATTTATAGGTCCTGGAAAGCCCTATTAAGTGACAGAAAATGTAATATTTTTTTAAATTTAAAAATAGTTTTTTAATGTCACGTTATAAATCCACCCTGATACCTAGATTATATTGCAGTTAAACAAATAAGTAGGTATCTTTTGAATTCTAACATATGGTTGAAAAGGTGGACGCATATTTAACAATATATTGCCAAGTTGTTTGAGACATAAATTGTTTTTAAATTTTTATATTGAATAAATTCCACAATGGTTAAAACTTAATTATTCAGTAATTTAACAAAAATTAAACTCTGTACATGATCTTTGATTAAACGAATATGTTTTTGCAAAATGTTCTTTACATCGTTCAATAGGAAAAAAACCTCTTTACAAATAAAAGATTAAGGGAACAATACCAAGTTCAACGGACTCCCCTCAACTTTTTGACATTAGCTTTTGAAAAATATTTCAACTTCACATTAGGGAAAAAGAGCTCGGGGCCATTTACCTCAACGTTCAGTTTTTGTCAGATTCCATTAATTTACCGGAACACAACAGAAAAGGCTAATTGCCGCGAACAGTTCTGCAACAACAATGATCCTGATCCATCATAACACACAAGCGAAGCATTCTATATTCATGAAAAGTCAGAGGGGAACTTTTACCAAGAGTTCTGTGCAAATGAGAAAAGGTTAAGGAGGACAGTTGAAGGGAAAAAAACTGGCAATGAACACTGGAACAACGTTTCAATTTCAGGAGGTGCCATCCCAAATTTAATTTATCGTGTCTTGATTGGATGGAATGCAATTGACGGATGAGATCGATTCATCTCAGTCAGCGTTACCAAACTGAAGTTCCTTAATTTTACAACCCTCTGGGGAAAATGGATCTTAAAAAAATGTCGGCAGACAAGGTTGTGACACCTCTATGCAAAACAGGATATTTCCAGCAGTGAGGGCGACGCTTAATTGTTTAAGAACTTTTCCGCTGTCGTGTTAGACTAACAATGATGTCTGTAGAAAAGGTTTCATACATCATGATCGCACTCGGTTGATGTCGTGTTTCATTTATCAGCTTGAAAGGTGTGAAATCCGCTTTTGAATAGAAGCTATTTTGTTATTAGGGAGGCAGAACTTTTAGTTGGTCTTGCTGTCGTACAACAGTTTAATTCTAATTTAAGAGGGAGCGTCAGTTTTTCCCTGCCCTACAAACCTAATGTTTTATTTTTTCAACCACAATTTCTGCCGGTGTATTACTTTGAAGCATAAGAAGTTTTATAACGGGCATTTCACCAGTAATAAAAGCCTATTAAAAATTTGAAGGTAAAATAACGTGTTTTTTATTATTATTAAGTAATTATAAGCTAGCTCATAAAAATTGTAAATGTAATAATAAGAAGAAAAAGGTAGTTATTTTCTTTCACATTTTTTAATGAACTTTTATTATTGATGTTATGCTTGCTATAAAATTCTTATCATATTCTTCAAAGCAAAACTCTAGCAGAAACTGTGGTTGAAAGAAATAAAACATTTTGGTGTATGGGGTAGGCACATACTGAAGTTCCCTCTTATAAACATGGCAGCTGAAATAATGCAGATATGGTTCGAAGAAAATTAGAAGGGATTTAAAACCTCATAATTATGTACGTGTAGTTTTATTTACGTTTATATACATAACACTGTTCTGCAGCGTCTAAAAGTGGCCTATTGATAAATATAGCATGCAGGGGTCAAAGTGACAAAATAAGAATATATAGGATTTTTTCAAAAAAAATATAGGACAATATAAAACATCAAATAACTGCACACAGTTGCTACTGAACTTCAAAATTAACTCGTTATACATTTATAAACTCGTTATATTGAATTTAAGAGAATAGAAAACACACCTTTAAAAAAAAAGAAATCGCCTGATCCTGAATACGTGATCCGTTATTGCCTCAATATTCCATCCCTAAATCAAGTTTCATTAATTACATTATTTGCAATCATGAGTCTTTTGCTTCCAGCATTTTTAACAGTTCCAATTTCTTTAAGTATTTTCTTTTTATCCCTGTTTGCAGTCTTTTGTGGATTCAGATTTACTGTTCAGTGTCGGCTGGATTGGCGGCGAAAAGTGGGAGATTTATCGCCGAATGTGGCGAACCTGGCACTTGGTTTTAAAGCAACCCTAGTGATCGTTTGGATTTGACAACACAACGTATTGACGTAATTTTCAATTTTGGCGACTTTTATGAAAAAATCGTGGCTAATATTCCGAATCCGGTACGAATTCTGCGCCAAGGCGATTTTGGCCAAAAAATGGCAGCCTTGTTATTTTTAAGAGCAAGATAACTAACTGCCTATGGTTGCCATAATTTGGAGTGGTTTGATGTAAACAATTCGTGGCGCAGAATCCGTACAGGATTCGGAATAAAAAAATCGCCATCCGACATCATACAGTAAATCTTAACCCTTTTGTTTCCTTCATCAATTATTGACTGAGCACTCAAAATGTTCTTTAGTAGTCCTGCAAGTTAATCCCAAGTTGTTTTTATCCGTTTTTCCCGAGGCAGAGTTTTGTTGTTGCATCTCTCTCTGCATTATGGCCAATTAATTTATTACGTTGGAGGAGAAATCAGATCAGAAATTCAAGACTGATTGTTATGGAAATGTTCACATGTTTACAACTCCCGCCTCCCGCCGGTCCAGTAGAGTTGAGTTGTAGGTTATACAGCACGTGACGTCACAAGAGATAAAACGCCGCGCCGCCTTTACAAACATCGTTTTTGTGAGGTCTTTTTCACCTACGATCGAGCCAAGGAATCCGAAATATTAAAAAATGGCAACAAACGGCGCCGTTATTACGAATTCGAAGAAAATATAGATCGAATCAATGTAGAAATATAGGATATATAGGACAATTGTAAAATATAGGACAATATAGGACGTTTTTACCGATTTTTAAAAAAATATAGGATTTATAGGACATATAGGACGTCTGCGACCCCTGAGCATGATACATAAAGACATTCATAATGATAGAGAAGGTATGGGTTGTTGAATTTAAAATTAAAACTGCGGCATATATTCATATTCTATGGCATACCAACATTCCGATTCTTATTCAGAAAGTCTGTAAAAATTCATCAGGTATACATAGAATGGAATACACAATTAGGTTGCTGAAATTCATTCTGTTTGCAATCGAAAATACTTCAAAATATATTACAATTATTCTACAAACCTTAAAAAATGTTTGATAAAGAAATTGCAACAAAAGGCCAATAATTGGATAAAAGGACGTGATCAAACCTGGCACCTGCCATATAAAATATTAAAAATGCACACAACCAAAGCACTTTCGCGGGATATGAACAACAATACATCGTCTCAAAAGCGCACAAATTTATCAATAGAAGGAAGAGGGGTGAAATAAAAACAAGATAGTTGAAACCCTTCCGCTGAACAAGATAGTTGAACAAACTTAATCTTTGCAAATTATGGAAGCCTCTGCTGACGGGCACTAGCCATTTTGATACATTTAATAAAAAAAAGGAACTTAGCAGATGGGTCGTTAATTGGAGAACCAAGTCCAGTTCGTTCATTTCCGCAGTTCTTAAAGATAGAGGGGGAAATGAAGATAAAAAAAAAAAGAGAGGAGATTTAGATGTAAAAAAAAGTTTCCTAGTTGCGTAAATCGGAGGCTATAATTAGCAAAAGAGTGAGAGAGACACCTGGTGCAGTTTCCATTTCGAGGCAGACCTTTTAAACTCGAGAGGCGGTCGCGTAATTGCTTTCTGGCAAGTGGCAACATCATTTATTTCGAACAGTCTTGCCGGGATATGGCTTTGTGCAAACACATCATTAGAGTTATTCGGAACCCAAGAGCAAAAGATGGAGCGGCGTTCCACAGGCGCCAAGGATTTAATTGCATGGAAGGAGCGTATGATTAGTAGGATGAGAAATTTGCATATGATTCCTACCTTCCAGTCTTGAGTGAGATCAGAGATCAGGTCGTCGAATAGCAAATAAATGCCACTTTTTTTTTTATGTGCCATAATGCAGTGTATTTTTTTTTAATGTGCAATAATGGATACTTTGAGGTCTCTAGTGGAAACAGTGCAGGTGCAGAACAGAAGTAAACGTTTTTAATGTTCGTTCGCTTAGGCGGTGTATAGATTTTTGTCAATTGCATGGGATCACGAAAGTGAGGGAATTATAAGATATTTTTTGTGGAAAGAAAAATACTAAAAAAGAAAGTGATTCAGATTTATTGCATTGAATTTTTTTAATTGCCACGCGTGGCAATTCAATAAAAGTTATTTATTTTAGTTATTGACCTAATGAAGTAAGAAGCTTAAGAAAGGTTGTCGCTATTCGAGATAAACATTTCTAAACTAAATTACAAATGCTGTGGTGCAATATATCAAATGAAAAGCGCTCGTCATAAGGACTTTAAATTCTACATTTATGTGTCGCATATTACTTATATGGTAATCGATAAGAACAGTAGGATTACATAAAATTCAATCGGAAATTATAAATATAAGAAATTCAAATTCGGGAATGTAGGCTGAAACAAATAGATGGATCGAATTAGAAGTTGGATATAAGATAACAAGTTTTCTCGCCCAAGATTTTTATCAATCTCGATAACCTGGCTACATTTCCGTTTATAAAAAAAAAATCGCCAAATAATTGACGGTTTTTCATTACAAGTTGTCAACTTCAACAAAGGGGAATTTCAATCAATAAATGTAGCCAAATTGTTCTAACTTGGAATTTTACCAAATGAACCACAATTAGAAACATGAGTAGAAGTGTTCTATTTGTAACAGTAACTGTTATAATCAAACTTGTTTCATAAAAATAAAAAAAAATTACGATTAAAATTCCACACTATTTACTTATTTTTAAATTCCATAAACAACATGATTGAAAAAAAAAAAAAAAAAAAAAAAAACCATTCTTCCATTAATGTTTCAAAGAAATGCTTTGAAATCTAGGACGAAACACAATCTGGATAATAACGAAAGAGAATTTGGTAACACCTATAAACAATGTACATTTCCTTATCTTTCCCTATTGACATCACATCACTTAATGGTCATTTTAACAGGTTCCCCGTGTTCTATTCAAGCAATTAGTCGGAAACAAAAAGCTGTATGTTACGCAAGTCTTCGTTTTAGAAGTAACGACCACCAGTATGGACTTAGAAAGAGGAACTTGTTTTCTTAGCTATTTCCTATACGAATTATGTCCAGTTTATTAAAAATATGACTTCTACTTTTCGCGGAAAAACAGTTTATTTAGTACAAAAGAATACTCAAAGGTTTTGTTTTGTTTTTTACTTGATCCTAACTTTTGGTGGTCACCTCAACTCCGAAAGTTCCTCGAGTACGAGCGATCGCTTTTCATCTGATAAATATATATACACTCGATCACGTTCTCACAAGTTCACTTATACGGCTACCTCAATCAAATTTTTTAACATAGTCTGGATGGAATCGCCAGTAGAGTGGGCATTGTTGCGCCACGTAACGGCTGAAAAGTGCAGAGGCGAATCTCCACATGCGGTATTTTGTGTTTCAAATTTTTATTTCAACGAAATAATGTGCCAATTTTTTAGATAATGGTTTATCTTTTAATTAAAATCATTTCTTTCAATTACCTAACTTATATGTTAAAACAAGCCAAAACATTTACATTTCTAAAAAATATATTTTATTCCTGAGCCTACTACAGTTATATTTTCTTATACTGATCGGCCACTGTTTCAAAAAGTGACATTGGTAAAGAGCGGGCATTCAGCGCCACCTCCGATTCCGAGTTTTTAAGCGATTGAGGCCTGATTTACACGCTACCAGTCGGGCCTCCAGTTTAGATCGCCAGTTCTGTGACGTCAGCTAAGCAACCGTTGCGCCGTCTATCGGTGATCACGGGAGAGCGCAAGTGATTGGTTGATTGGAGTCGCCGGCGCCAGTAAATAGAAAATGTTTGGTTTACTGGAACCAGTAGCCTGATGACGTCACTGGCTGGCGATCTAAACTGGAACCTCGATTGGTAGCGTGTAAATCAGGTCTGAGGTAGCCGTATAAGTGAACTTATGAGAACGTGATCGAGTGTAGCCGTGGTTATAGCTAAAGCACAGCATTACAAATGTTAGAGTAAGACTCCCACCATTTATCGCCAAAATTCATTTTCTTCGAGTAAAATAGTTTCTTTCTCACTATTACTTGCGTAAGTACTGTATCCATAATATTCCTAAACGTTTTATAAATCTACGAATATTTTTCTCTCCCTAGATCAATTAACTATGCACTTTACAACATTTTTGACACATTTAGTTACAAAACAAATCAACAACGTTTTGACAAACTTGCAAACTAGTTATAAAAAAAAAAAATTAAAACGTTACTAAAATGAAACGTTCAACTTGACCAAATTCATAGAAAAAATATTTTAAGGACACTTGTTCACGTTCACTGTTCGTCTAACCTGCGGCAACAATAATGCCTATTGTATGTTAATCGAATTCGATCCTAACGACTTTTAAAACAGCATGCTCTCTTTGTGTTATTTACACAGTTTTATTAGTCGGACGCAACTACCAGACAGACTACCAAATAATGTATTGAAAACTTCCCCGGCTGGTCGTTAAGCGAACATCGGCCAAGTTAATCACGAGACATCATCAACTTTTTTTTTTGTCGCTGTATTATTATTATTCGAACACCTATAATTATACGTCGGAATTATTCGACTCGAATTATGCTCGCGGTCGTTGGATCGGTGATTAGCGCTTGACGACAATTTACTGCGACATTCACGAGATCGTATTTTATACAATTTTTTTTCTCAAAGCCTTTTTTCTTTCTTTTGAAGACTCGTGGCAGAAAAATTCTACGCCTCTTCCCCTTCCCCACGTGATCTGTGGCCAGATCATAGAAGTTATAAGTTACGTTGCCAACAACGCGTTCGGAATATTAACGAAGGCGACCGAGACAGTCTTTTTAGAAGTAAATTGGCAACCCAAAAAGAGTTGCTTTTTAAGACTCCACCGTAAGGAACCACGTACCAGAAAAGAAAAAAAAAATGGTAAAATCGACAAGAAACTATTAGGATTGCAGTTCCACTTAGAACGTGATATGCTCGGGAAATATGGACCAATTCTCCGAATAGCTAGGATTGTGTTTTAAGAAAGAAGGAGAGTTGATTTTTATCTTGCTTTGTTTATTTTCCTCGCGAAAGATTTGTTGCATTGTTCTGACAAAGAACTGCTGAGTCGTTTTTAAATTCGTCGTAAATCCACTGGTGTATTGCTGAGTTGTTTAAATTCCGCAAATTCACTACTACTTCTTGTTTTGCTACGTATATTTTTGATTTTTGTATTATACTATAGATTATAATTTTAAACTTAAAAAATGGAAGAGAAATATAAAAAATAAATAAAAATACAAGAGCCTTTTTACCAGAAACAAATAACTTGGTAAAATTTGAATAATTTCGAATTCAGTAATTACGATTATATAACTATCAAAACCAAAAAAAGTCAATTCTTACATGATAAGACATTAGATTAATAAGACAAAAAGAACTCCTAAATAAATTTCACCACGTTATAATAATTATTTCGAAGGTAAAAATGGGTGACTTAGTAATATAAAATTATTAATTTGTTAAATAATTCAATTTCGTTAAATTTTGTATTAGAAAAACGATAGAAATGAAGTTGTTTTGCAATGTGCTTGCGAAAATAGTAACATTTCCAACAGCTCATTGTATATTGCAACATTGGTTTCCTATTTTTTTATTCATATTTAAAATACATGGAATATTTTTCAAAAACCCTGTAAATGCCATAGTGATTTGAAAGTAATTTAAATATATTTTATTCAAAACACACGGAATGAAAACAGTAGCTTCAAATTTTAACCTTCCTTTCACTATTTAGAGCTTGGGTAATACAGAATGGTGTGACATAACTGGTTTCGATTCGCAAGGAGAAATATACATATAGGGTCTCATGGAGTTGCCTAAATCAACCGATCAAGCTTATCTACTTCAACCTCTAGCGAAATAATCATCATAAAAAAACGTGTATCAAACTATCCTCACCCATCTCATCAAGATGGGCCCAAAAACTGCCATGAGCACGAAACCATTACGCATCGATATCATTTTTTCAACGTGGTCTCGGTCACTTTCATAATAAGATGTGGTATGACCAAACTCGTTTAATCTCAATATTGTTACTAGCATCTAACTAACTGCTTATTAAGTCGTAATGTGCTTGTTCCACAGTGTTGCATAATATATCCCATTCAATCATCAAAACTATCAATCTGCTTTAACATAAAGCAAAACAATTATTAATTTCAATAATTTCTGTTTTCATTCTCAACCTCTTGATGGCCTTAAAAAGCACTCTGCTCACAAAACCCACTCCCGAACATTAGACGTCGATACCATTTTTCAAACGTAGTCTTAGTCATTTTCGGAAGAAAGAGTGACAAGGCTATTCACAATATTGTCACTATGTCTCCTTATTTTGTCAAAAAGCAAAGTATGTTTAAAAGTTAGTGGGCATAAAATGGCACATGGAGCTACCAGACCACTCATATCACCTCAAAGGAAATAATGACTAAAAATTACTTTACCACTAAAAGTTCTGTCTTCAATCTCCACCTCTTGATAGCCACAAAAACCGCCCTGGCCACGAGTTCAACCGTCTTAAGTTCAACCTGAATGTCTTTGATAACCAACCATTCAGTTAAAAAGCAACATACGTTTCAAAGTTAGTGTGAATAAAATGACGCATGGATCTAGCAAAAGGAGCCAGTAGTCCATACCACCTCAAGGGAAATAATCATTAAAAATCACTTTTTTTGCCACTAAACATTCTTTGTCTCCATTCTAAAGCTCTTGATGGCCACAAAAACTGCTCTGAACACGAGTCTGACTCCCTTAAGTTAGGCATCGAAACCACTTTTTTTCACGTGGTCTCGGTCACTTTCGGAAGAAGGAGTGACAAGGCCAACCTCGTTCAATCTCAATGGGGTCAAGCTAAAAAGAACAGAGGCAAATGAATGACTACCTAAACAGGTGAATTTTTTTTTTTTTTTTTTTTTCAATGTCTTCGAGGCACCTGCCTTTTCAGTGGTGTGATACAGGAATTACATCGAAGTGGACAACGCCTGGGGGAGGTCAAATGGAGGTCAGGCGTCACACTGGAGGTTATGCATTAGGCGTGCCCACTCTTGATGCTTTTAATTAGGTAATAAGAGCGACGCATTTGAACACTTTCCGTTTCGAGATTTGTTTTCGTTGGAAAGCTGTTTGTTTGGAGCCATTCATTAAACACGGTCGGCGTGTTGCCGAGCACGCTTTCTTAATCTAAGAGATTGGACTGGAAGATAAGACCGATAAGTGGTAATTAACTGCTCCAGATACGCTAGATTCAAATGCATTTAAGATGTGTTTCAATTTAGGGGAGATGTATGCGAAATGCGAATGAAAATTTGTTAATAGAGAAACCCTTGACTAAATAGAAATGGTATTGTTAATAAAACATTACCTATATCAAATGGTAAACTTTAGAAACATTCTGTGGCGAATGATAGTAGCGCGTAAATCCCAAATAGCCAAAAATTATACGCACAAATTGAAAAACCTATATTAAATTAGTTTTTATTCGGCATTTTTCATTACTCTAAATTGTTAATCAAAATTCCCATTATAATCTTGGATCAATTTTTTCAACCAATGAGTCTTACATTTATTACGAACACGAAAACATGTTTCTAAGTAAGAAGTGCCTAGATTAATGTTTCGTCAAATGAAAAAACTTAAAAGAATATAATATATACAAAACAAAAGCCAGTACACTGTAGAAAAGAAGCTTCCATTATATAGAAAAGAGTCACAGCACAAAGGTTTCAAAGTTTTCTCGTCAAAATGTGATCATACAGGGTGTTCCAATATATACCAACCAAGATCAAACGTAATATTTTCGGGTAAATACTAAGTGCAATAGGTGAAGGGGGGAACTTGGGGGTACATGACACTGCGGCTATTTGCTTAACATATCTGTTTCTGTACACACACACACACACACGGGGCATTATGTACTACACAAGAACCCTATTCGAAAAACATGGTCGATCATAACCAAATATACTATGTGGAATAGCGAGGGTTGTGAATATTCTAAAAATAAAGTTTTATGAAGCAAAAAAAGAGAGAATAAAAGCCCTACTGAGTATTTGGATAAAAAATTATAAATCTTGCTTGTGCGTAAGAAAATATATCATAAAGTTCGAGAAGGGGTGAAGAGATACATGGAGGAAGGGTACAAAACAGAACTGCAGACGATTCAGGAAAGGGGGGTTTCGTGAGCTATCGATTTGTTGGGGGTGGAGAGAGCCCCCATTGGCCGAATGCAAACAACTTTGTCCATCTCTATGGCAACGGAGGAACGAAATATCTGCATTTAGGTCCAAGAGGTACACTGTAAAAAAAAAAACTAAAAAAAAAACCGCCGTACACTTGCAGTCAAGACTGGCTGAATTGAATTTATCTTTTTACTTATAGAATCGTGATCCAAAAGGTACTATACTACGTAGTTGACGAGAAACCAACTTTAAATGGGTAATAACAGTCTGCCAAAAACTGATTGACAGGGAATTGGCAGGAGATACCACAAAGATTAGACTATGCACCAGTAACATCCAATGGTGAATGCGTAGTTGGTGTACTTTTAGCGGGAAAAGTTCAATTGTGAAAGTCTGAATGTGCTCAAATTTATAATTTTAAATTTTAGAGTTAGGTGAATACATTCAAGCATAAAAAGTGTTGAAGATGAGAAAAATATTTGAAAATAATAATTTGATAGTTTATTTGATGGCATACCAGTAATTATATTAAAATTATAAAAATAATAAAATATTGTTATTCCAAAGCAAATGCATTAGAGAAGAACTGAGAACAAAATGTCTTTTTTCATATACAAATTGGAGAACTAAATTCAAGGAGGTTATTTTAGTCCTTTCTACTGAAATTCGGGTTAAAATATTCTTGTGCAAAGTTTAAACAAGCAGGTTTGCAATATAAGATCATGCTTGGGTCTTCGAAATTCTTAACAACCACCAAACAAAAATTGGAATGCTATATCATAGAACGCGTTTTTTTCCCTAGAGCATATGCGCAAAACGTTGTTTCATTTAACAGAATTAAAACAAACATAATCTTGTACATTTTTCGTGAGTTCGAATCTTGATTATAGTAATTTATTTTGTTTAAAGATGTAAGTCCAGGAAGGGACTGATCAAACTATGTGTTCCGAGGAGACAAGCATTAATTAAATTGATGGATTCCGGTCAAATTGATTGTTGACCCGTAGATTAAAAAGGGAAGAAAAGGTTATGAAAGCAGATATATATATTTTAAGCTGCCCGATATAAATATAAACGATCGAAAGAGGAAATAATCGAAGTTTCTTTAGTACTTGTGGAAAGAAATTGATTTTGGAAACGAAAAGACACAGTCCAGTTAAAGTTAAAATATAATTACAGTGATGTAAATCTTAAGCATTTATCAAAAGAATCTATTATAAATTACATACAAAAATGCTAGAATAATTAATTTGGACAAAATATTTGTGCCCATTGCCTCACTAGTATCTTAATTGAAATCTTGGTTGAATGCTCTTGACATTTAAGTATTTATTACTTTTTTTTTCTTCTTCTTAAAATTGAGAATAAATTGCTTTTTCGAAAACTCAGTGATTTTTTTTTTCTTTTTTCAAAAGCCAGCAAAAATACAACTTAAATAATTTTATTACATTCCTGAAATTGATTTTTCATCCAGTGTTTTCATTAAGCTTTTTTTTTCTTCTTTTGCCAAAAACATTGATTCAGACTAATAATTATTTTGACCAACTACGGAATTATAAAATATACTTGTTTCTTGTTGCACAGCAAACATATGTTCAGGTATTTAAATTTCTCTATCAAATTTATAGCATCTAAAAATTCAGTTAAATTCATGTTTTGAGACTAAAAAACCACTGAAACTAATAAATAAACCATCGACATCTCAGCGACCTATGACTTCATACATTATTAATGTGACCATCTAATCATTCATCTTAATAATATATCCCCAATGCATACATTTTGAAAATAACTATTGAACGAATATTTGTTTAATCTGCTACATCAAAAACAGCTCAAGTTAAAATAAAAAGAGGTTCAAGTCCATTTTGAATAATTTGGACTTATAAACCATCTGATTTTTTTAAAGCCAGAAAGAACATAAAGGAAATTTCTTGGTAAATCAAAAAATTCTGCTAGTACTGTTATACCTTTCAAAATTCATTTCTCAATACTTTAAATATATAACTTGTGTAGTTTTTACCTTTAAAATAATGTCCATATCGAACTACTAGTCAATGAACTTGAATCTGTTGAAAGTAACAAGAAAAATAAACGACTAGACGAGAAAATAAATTAATTCAAAAGACTGGATCATAATTCGACCTTCAAAGGCAAGTCAGGTAGGCTGGTTTTGTGCTCAAATTTTCAATGCACAAGACTTACACGTGGAATTTACTAAACTGAAGTATCGTAATGATATCCGGAGTGAAGAAGGAATTTGAAAAAGACCAACCAATCAAAATGTTATCATTTTCAAGAGTGTAGTATTTATTAATTTCAGTACAATTCAACTCCGATAAATTAAATAATATTTGGACAACGACTGACCCCCTACTCAAGTTTTTAAATCAAAATTGTTTCACCCAAATCAAACCCATATGCCTAAACTAACATCTCTCCAATCCGTCACGATCTACTTCATTACTCCAGGACGGACCTTACCACCGAGAATCATAAATCTTGCTGCAGGAGATCCCCATATCGTTTCCGTGAGCCCATTTCCAACACAGATGGCCCATACCTCCAGAATCGCTGTCACCAGCTGTAGAATAGGTGAATGACGTATATCTCTTCAAAAAATGTATGCGAGCATTATGGATGGGCTCTTTGGGCTGTTATGGAAGCCCGACGGGAGGGCCCTTCTAAAAAACTTGTTACAAGGGATGGCCCATTATACGGGGCTTCCCACTGTCATGACATGCATGCCTTCCTGGAGGACACTTTTGTTCTGGCGATGCGATGTTGACTCGCTCAACCGGACATCTGTTTCGCTGTGGGATTGTCAAAGGGTTGGAGGTGAGTGTTTTTATGGAGTTAGACGGGAATTAGAAAGAGGGTGGACTTGACAGTTGTTGAGACGTCAAATTGATGGATTGCGGGCTGCTTTTTGTGTGCTTTTTTCGGTCGTAGGTGGCGTTCTTTTGTCAGTTTTTTTTTTTTTTTTTATGGATTCGGAGGAGATTGTGGTGTGAATGATCGTGTGTGTAAAGGTGCTTCTCATTCCGGAATGGGATGAACTTGGTGGTAGTGTTGATGGAATTCATTTCCAGCAGGTATGGCAACAGAGCATTGTTAAACATTTAATGGGTTTTTGTGCCCAGAATTATTTGAAAAGAGGTTGTATGTCGTCATCATCAGCGAAGAAAAATTCACTAATCAAAATAACAGCACCAAAATTTCCGGTGTTGTATGTGCAAGTGTCCTTAAAGATTTTCCGAAATTTCTAATTCAATTACAAAATGTGAAAGCAGGATTGTTGATTTCCGGTGGTCTGTGACATAGTTATGCATTAAATTCTTTGATCTTTTGAAGGACTGCTCCATCGTATGCAGCACTTTTGACATGCTTGAGACTGATCAGAATACACCTCAAAATCAAATTCGAATTTTGCATTACTTAGCCAATCAAAATGCACATTTCATTTTACAACGAACATGGCAATTGATTGTTACGTAGCCATGAATAAATTCCATTAAAAACTCTTTCAAATGAAATGAATAAAATCTGTTCATTCTTATTTGAACTTGAATATTGGTTGGTAAAATTACAATGCATTTTTATAAAATAATTAATGTTTTTAAAACTAATTATCCAAATGTATTTTGTAAAAACCAATATGTCGACCACATTTGTATACATTCCTTCAAAAAAAAGAAGGAAAAAAATCTCTTTTAAAACATATAATCAGAAATTTTAACTGACGCTATTATTACCTCTATCATACATTACGCTGGAATTTGGTTGTTATGGATACATCAATGTTTGCAAAGGTATGTTTTTCCGAATTATTAGCGTTTTAAAACGAAAAATCGTATCGTTTAACGACAGCTTCCTCATTACTGACATGCAAACTTATTTACATGTTAACAATGATAAAAAGTTAATGGATATAAGGCAAGAGAGTAAATAGACTTTCATTTCGATGGGGAGGGAAGAGATTGTGAAGAACCAACCAGTCAATCACCATTGTTCGCATTCAGATGTTCGAAATGATAAGCTCAAGCAGTTTAATGTACAGTAGATTAATGTACAATATATAATGGAAAATATTTCGGGAAAGGAATTGAATTCTATAACCCTCCTAGATATGGCCCTGGCATAGGGAACATTTTTACCAAACGATTACTGTTTCAAATGCACATTATTTCCAACAATATAAATAAATTTAAACACAATCTGTAAATAAATTAAAGCACAGTTTGTAACACGAGATTTTCTAACTAATTTGTGTGCCTCGATAAGCTTCACATTAATTTTCACGGACTTAATTCCATCAAATTGACCGTGAAATTTAATAATTTTGTCCACCACAGTATATAATAGGTATTCCATTGAAGCATATAAGAAGCGTTAATCTGCATATCCTTCCGAGAACTTTTTTTTATATGATCCATGTCCATCATTCACTTCCAAAGCTCTAAAAATAACTTTTCGCATATGATATGTGGAAAAGAGATGGGGGGGGGGGGGATAATTACAGAAGCGAAACATAGTATCTTCCACCCCCAATTGAGTGTGGTAAGGGTTCGGTCTTCCGTATCGATAGAAAACTGGACAAATTTACTATCTAAATTATCCTAATCCATTTCACGGTCAGCACTTAGAATAAAAGAGTTACGATTTGCTCAGCTGGAAATGTCAATGGTTTTCGGCTTATTCGGAAGACCTTTATACCGGTTCCAACTAGATTAGAGGAAGTTCCTTATTGATTCACTCGGCAGCTTCGGACAGAACAGTAATTTAATTGTTCTGTTAAAAGGAATGTTTTGGTCTTGTGTTTGACCTTTAAATTCCAAAGACAAATGTTGCTCTTTTTTTTTTTTTTCGTGCGTGTGTTCGGAAATAATTAGTTTGAAAGTCAGAGGAGGGGATTCTCAAAAAAGAATTTGATTCAAAGTACACTCATCTATGCTTCCGCACGTAAGCACTCATACATGCTGCCATCATTAGTATTAATATAACCGATAAAAACAAAGTTTTTAATATAAATCCTTTATAAATATTGCCAATTTTATATGCCATTGCAACTTCTTGAGTTCAGATTGAGTTTTCATTGTGTTTGACCACTTAGAATAAAAGATTCATTCTGCACTTCTTACTAGCTTCTTTTTTGTCATCAAAACTTGATTTCATACATTATCATGTAAAACGATTCAATCTGCCAAGTTGGTTGGTTGGTTGCATTCAGATTATCTGGCGCCGTCAGCAACACGAGGGCTATAATGCGCCGAAACATTCGTCATTAAACAAGCCAACATACATTTACAAACACCCATGCCTAACACGGGACTCGAACCCGTAACCTCGCGGTCTAGAAGCTAGCACGCTAACCACTATACCGTTTGGTCGGCTCAATCTGCCAAGATTCAGCACGATTGGATGGCGGTAAGTGGGTTAATTATCCATCTGAAGAGTTTGCTCAGTTAACTTTAATAGGGGAAGATCTCGTTCATTAAATACCGTCAAATTGAACATGTTTGAAATATTCCGAAGATAGAAGCGTGTGTAAAAGTCAATAACAACTCCCAAAATCTGACAAGTTTCATTCGGATTGGATTACGGTAGTTGGGTTAATTAGCCCTCCGCATATTTACCCAGCAGGTACATCCAACTTCCCAGCCAAGATCCAAGTTAGTATAAAAATTAAAAAAGACCTAAATCTAAAAAAAAAAAAAAAATTAAAAATGTACATTTTAACAGTTTCTGATATTAGCATTTATAAAATATTTTTTATACCATATTATATAGATTTGTATGACATAGGAACTTGAGCCATTCTATGAAATTGAAAGCTTAATTTTTAAAAGCTAATAGGAAAGTCTCAAAATATGCATTTGTTTTTAGGGCCTTTTTACTAGTGTCAAAACATTGCCTCTTTCTGTAATAAGATACACTTTACATCTCATTACAGAAAGAGGCAATCTCAAAAAAGGTTATTTTTTTAAATTTTATCAAAAATTATTTTATCAAAAAGTAAAAGGCTATTTTGTTTGGGATTGAATTAAAATTCTTTTAGACAAATTCAAGTTTAATTATAATATGAAGCACATCGAAAACCTGCATGTCAAACAAAAACCATTGACTTGAGATTTGATTTTGGACGATTTGATTCTATGTCTTATGTTAAAATATAACATTTTCTGAGGTAACTAGGAAGCAGGAGGATGGATAACTTAAAATTATACAGAAAACCACAACTTTTTGGTAACAATATATCAGCACCTTCCACGTCAGTTAAAAATTAGATCATTGACAGATGGACATATTTCTCACGAACAATAAATTTTATTTATTTCTTATCTTATCGCAAGATAACAAGAATAGTTGTGAAAGGTCATTGGTCAAAAGTTTGTTATTCGCTCTGGCGGTTTCGAGATAAAATTCGCTGTTTGCAGCTGAAGAATCGCGGCACAATACAGCGGATAAAAAACAAAACTTTACAGAGTTTAGTTGAAGTTAAATTTTATGAAATACTCGCTGTGTATTTTTGTAGCTTTTCTCGATGGAGAATACTTCTTCAATTCATATACTGAGTAACCGTAAAGGAACTTCCCTGATATAAACCCCTAGTGGCCGAGTCAATCAATCAATTGAAAGAAAATTTTCCATATTGTTATTTGAAGGTATGCGTTCGAGATTGTAATGATTTCAAATAGAGTTCTCACGGTTACAGTGACAAAATTTAGAAATTTTCGAAGGGCAACAACTTTTTTTTTTTTTTTTCCGTGTGCAAACTGATCAATGCATTAAAAAATCACAAATGACGTTGGAAAGATTCACGTACGATGAAAATTGGCGACGTGAAAAACATTTGAAAATAAGAGCATTGCACAGGACCAAAGCGTCAATGCACCTCCACTCTGTGTAGTCATTGTCCCTTTACATTTTTTTTTCTTTTTTTTTTGCAAATGTTTTACACCGCCGATTTTCAATATACATGTATCGTTCCAACAGCATTTATGTTTTTTCAATGCACTGATCAATTTGCGCATGGAAAAAAAAAATGGGTATTGCCATTCGAAGATTTCGAAATCTGGTGACTGTAACAGTGAGAGGTCTATTGTTTGAAATCATCAGAATCTCAAGCGCATACTTTCAAATAATAATACGGGAAATTTCCTTTCCGGTTAGTTGAGCGAACAGGCCACTAGGAGTTCATACATCGGCGAAGTTTCCTTACGACCACCATGCACTATTATGGACTTATAAAAAGCACAGCCTTAAGACAAACTGGAGAATAGTCGTTGTTTCTCGGGTATAATAAAACTATTTTCTTTAACCCTTTATTTACTGAATTTTTTTAAATGTGTGCAAATTTTTTTTTAAATACTTAATTTTTCTAAAGAGAAAAAAAATCTTATGCTGTCATGCGACAATTGAAAGAAAGAATTTTATAGAAGTAGATTTTAAAGTCCCAATTGGTCTCAAAGCATTTAAATTAATACAGTAACATGATGGAACTTATAAGTCCCGAAAAAAGGGTTAAAGAAAATTCTATTTACCAATTATAGTGAATACCGATAGGCCAAAGCTTAATAAACTTTTTGAAGAAACGATTTATCACGTAAAATAACTGAATAACACTTTAATTTACGAAGTAGAATGGGAAGTGGAAAGAACACTTATAAATCTAGCAAAAATATACTGATCAATTTATTATAATTATTATTATTATGTTGATTTTCACCGGTCCCTTCGTTAATTTGATATTGGTGTCTAGATATTTTTAATGTAAAAACTGTGAGGTGATAACTGAAAAACTCGAAAATTTTCCTTGGACATGAACAATCGGTTTTGATCAAGGAGGGAATCATATTAATTCCTATTTGGATCATTCTCCGTAAAACGAACAAAAGCTTGTCGCAGCAATTTTTTTGATAAGTTGGATACTTCTGTTAACCATGGAATATATTTTAATGTAATCAAAAGCTTCTCAAAACCAAGTAATAAGAATTTAAAAATATTTTTATGCTAAAAAAATAGGTCAACGGACATGATTTGTCATGGACTGTCGCAAACTCAGTGTTGCTTCCTTTATCAGTATTTTAAATTTTCACTTCATATTTCCGTGATGTCTATATTTTTAGCTACAAGGTATGCTAAGCAATGTTATGCTTGAGTATAAAACTTTTATGAATAGTAATTTCATTGCAATTAATGTAATACTTCTTGCCGCAAGACTGACGCGTCATGCCGTGGACAGCAGTTTTTAGTTGCTTGACAGCCTACCAAGTAACACAACAAGTCAACTGTGATATTGGAAAGAAGTCTACTGTAACCATTTTGGTTCCAATACACATTATGTATTACATTTTCCAATACAAGAATCCTAATTTATTATTCACATGTGAAATAGGTGCAACTGTAAAGATCATACCACCATGTCTGTGATCAAAATAAAATTAGTTAAGAATAATTAAATATTTATTATTAATTACTTGATAGCAGTGCTAGAAGTGTGGGTAGACGCGGGGTGACGCGTCGCCCCACTTTTCAAGAAAATACCCATGCGTCTCCCCACTTCTAAAACCATTGAAATCCATCCCCCCACTTTTAAAAACATTCAATCCACCTAAAAACTACTAATTAAGTGACAGTAACCTTTAAATGTAGTGGCACTGTGGAAAAGTGATTTATTTTTTCATTGCAAAACTTTAAAACTATTTATGGTATAGATATCATACTATTATAAAAATGTATTGTACTACTTTGTATAAAGATATAAGTATTTTTACTAACAAATACAGTTACACTTGGTCAACTTTTAACTTTGGAGGAACTTTCTTTTAAGTTAAATTTCTAATCTTGTTTCATATAAAGTCAAGCGATACTCTAATTTTTTTTTTTTTAATTCTCTATTAATTTAATTTCATGAAAGTATGCACATTTATAAATATTATTTAAATCTAAATAAACAGTTATCTATATAATATTGAATTATTACTTAACTTTATCTCTTACTTCCAAGTGAAAAAACTAAGTCGACGAATATTCATTAAAATAACAATAAATTTTGGACCCACGATTAATGTTAATGTTAGGAAGTATAAATTATTTTTTTACTAGTTAATATTTTTATTATAAGTTACGAAATTATAAAATTTATAATTGAAGATGGGAGAAGGGGGGTGAGGGGAGGTGCAATTGTCACCAAATTTTGGGAGTCCCCCCCACTTTTTTTTCACCACTTCTACCACTGCTTGATAGTATTAGTTGCACAAATTTCAATTTAGTAATCACATGTTTATAAACCTAAAGGTCCATTTGGAACTAAGCAATAACAACGAAATCGTCATGGACGTCATGTCCATGGAAATTAATCCATGAAATAACTATGGACGAGCTCTATGTATTATGAGACAATCTCTGCCAATGTCATAATTAGATTGTAGCTAATAAGTTCTATGGGGAAAAAAAATTCTAAGCATTTATTGATTTTAATAATTTTTCTCTCCTGCTACTGAAATATTGCGTTTTGTGGAGAATGACCCTTATATTTAAAAAAAAAAAAAAAAAAAAAAAAAAAAAAAAAAAACTGACCTTCATTCTTCCATTCCAACACTGAATTTCACTCTTTCTTACAGAATGTAAACCTTTTTAAATGCTTTTGCCAGAAGGAGATGAAAAAATGGCCTCCGTGCTGTAACAATGTTGCTTCGTGAGGTTATAAAAGAGGAAGTTGCGCTACCAAATGGTGACAGTTATCCCTGCTTGGGGCGTAATAGGGTCGCTTCTATTGTGTTATGATTGATTTCAGTTTTTTTCTTTCTTTCAAGACTTCATTCTTTGCGACATAGATCCTTGAACTGTAGCGGATGGGGGGGGAACCGTCTCCAAATTGAATTCATCTAAAGGGTTGCTGTATTTTTTTTTATTTTAATAATAAAGTTGAAGGTGTTTGACAATTCCGTTCAATTTTTGAAGACAAACAATTTACCGTTCTCAAATTTTTTTTTTTTTAAGACAGTCTACAGAATGTATAGGTATTTAACTAAGTAATAACCATCGATATGCCGATAAGAATTTTATTTTTTCTTATAAGTTATTCATGTCTACAATGCAAGCGCTCATCAACACTTCGGTTGAGTTCCAATGTCAACCAAAGGAATCTTTTAAAGGGGTAAAACACCCCTCATTACAATCGAGTTACTACATATTTTTAGTCGGCCCAATATTCAGTTTTAAAAATCACATGCATCAATTGAGGTAATGAAAGCGACAATCGAAAAAATAAGTTCGCAGTCTTATTGTTAAGATGACGAGTAAACACAGAAATCATTTTGACGGGATATCAATATAATATTACATTTTTCATCCGTACATCGATACATTTATCCTAAGTGAACAAAGACCAATGCAAATCTGGAATACGGACTATAATAAAAGATAATGAGAACGACAAAATAAATAAAGTAGAAGTCTTACTGTTTGGACAGAGTAAAAAGAAAACATTGACAGGACATTCAATCCAATATTACATTTTTCATCCGTATATATTTCATTCTTACTGGAAAAATATCAATGAAAATCTTACATGGGACTTCCAATTACTTTTAAGGGGACTTGGAACCCTTCAAACTTTTTTTTATTTTTTATTTAAGCCTTTAAAATTATAATTTTTACATATTTGGAAGTAAATTACTGAGTAAAAACTAAATTTTATTTAAAAAAACGTTCACATAGTGCTCTAAATTTTCAAAATTTCTTAAAAAATTCATTAAATTTCAAATTCTATTTCCTCTTTTATTTTTCAATATTTTATCCTGATTTTTTTTTAAAAATGTTCCTAGTAATGTACTCTAACTTTTTAGGTATCGGATTTAGAATAAGTAAAATATTTTTTGAAAAAAAAAAATTATAATTGCTGTATCTATATGTAAAAAAAGCGTAAAAAACGGGTATTTTTCAACATTTAAATTTGTAAAAAAAAAGTTTTCATTTTATTCAAAAATCGATGCCTATTTTTGTCAAATAGATATTAAGAACGACACACAAAAAAATTAAATCATTTCATTCATATTTACTAAAGTCTTAGCATTTTGAATAAGGTGGGAATTTCAAAAATCACGAACTAAGAAAAATGCGTTCGAAACATCGAGAGAGCTATAGCAGCAATGCTAAATCCTCCATAAAAATATAGTTTTTCTGCAATTGTAGCTATCGGATATTTTCGAGAAGGTTTCAAAGATGATAAAAACGAAAAAAAAACAGAAAATTTATATTTTTATTATTTTTTGTGAAAACAAGGGGTACCAAGTCCCCTTAAATATCTATATATCTAATAGAAAAAGAGAAGGAATACCTGTCAAAACATCTACTTCTCATCTAAACAGTAAGACTACTACCTTGTTTTTATATTTTAGATTTAATTACTATAAAGCAGCAAATGGGCAAAATTCATAAACCCTGAGGTTTAAAAATTCATCTTTTTTTATACCAAAACAGATAATTGCCCTAATACAAGTTCCATCGCTACCCAAATTTCTTCATATCCCCATAATAAGGTCAACGTTCTGCAAAACCTGGAAATACTATCCGTAACCCAACAAGTAAATATGCTCCCAACCTCCGGCAATGCCACAAAATCCATGAGTTGTCACGTGATGCTCCTATCAATAAACGATTAAAATACTTGATAAAGGCTTATAAAATGCATTGGCATGTGGGACGGTGCTTGCTGTCGTATAATTACAGAAGAGTCAATGAATGGAGAAAAGTTCCCACAAGTTCTAAAAAAAAATATAAAAAAAATAGAAGGTGATGAAAATGGCTAATACACACTTCGAGCACGGTCATTCGATAAGTAAAGGTTTCCTGGCCATTTTCTGTGATTCTCTAAGAAGAAAAGCGTCTTGGATTAATGCTGATTGCTATTATGATGCGTAAGTTAGTGTGATATTATTAATCCTAATGATGAGATGGTGATAAAGAAAAGCGATAAATATTTAGACAGAATGTCAATGGCATCGATTTTCTAGTGCTCTATAAAGCTGTAGTTCCTGTAAACGTGCAAAGGCGGTCGTTCGCTTAAGATTCTTAAAAATAATTTTCATTTCAAGCAAGTGTATGCAATTTTTTTTTTTTTTTTTATTCTTTCAAAATTTGAATTAGTAATAAAAGCTTTTTTCACTATGATTTTTTTAAAAGGATTTTTTTTTTTTTTTTTTTTTTTTTTTTTTTAAATTTTTAGAATTTCGTGTAAGGCCCGTTTGCGAACATGGTAATTTATAATGGATATAAAAATTCATAAACTTTTTCTAAACAGATCTATGTGAAGAGAATTAATTTTACGACGTGTAATAATAGGTAAAAAAAAGAAAAGTTGAAAATAAAGACATTAAATCTGTTTTTTGATATAAAATAGATAAAAAAATATAAAGATATCGGTTTCGAATTGCTTTGCCAAATGCAACAAAATAATAAGAGAGTTGTTACACTAGAAAAACGGACGTTCTAAAAATATTTAGTATGTAATGGCAACAAAAGCTTAAGCATTTGGAGTACTTTTATAAATTCAACTAAAAAATATCAATATCGTGTAATTTTCTACCAAATTAGGCGATTGATTGCAAAAATATACCAATTCATTAAAAAAAATCACCGAATTTTATCGAAATACGTTGTATTTTAAAAGAAAGCTGAATGTTATTCAAAACAGTAATTAACCTACGATTAAATTTGTAGTACTAAATACAGTAGAAGATAACAATTAACAGTAATCTTAAAATTTCTACGAGTTTTCTTAAGTTTTGCATATTTCACACGCATAAAAATGTTGATAAATTAAGAATATGTCATGCGAACCAATTACCTCAGAGAATATTGAATTAACACCGACCCATATAACAATAATTAAAAATAATAATTTTGAGTTTATAAACATAATTCAAGGCTGGTATTTTTTTTATATATATATACTCTACTCAATTTTAACTAGAAACTCTTTATTTTAACTAGTTCCTTAAAACGACTTCAAATTGGCACTATAGATACAAATAATGAAACAAGAAAGGAAATTTTCCAAATGATTTGATCCTTATCCAAAATAGAGAGAGATTTCATACTTGACAATTCAAGTTGAAAGTATGCGTCTAAAAATACAAAAACCGGTTAATTACAAGTCTAACGCCTAAAATTTTTCTTAGAAAACAATTTAAGAAAACGAACATTCGTGATTAAATTAAATTCAAAGCAAACACAACTAGATGGAACGCAATTTGGAAGAAAGACTTGTCTCACAGACAAGACACGTCCTTGAGACAAGAGTAGACATTGAACTAGTTAGACATGTTATTTCATTCCATTTCATTTTATATTTGATGTGAAATGTTGACAACCAATTTAAGGGCGAACAGAAACGGGACAGGTAAGACGAGCACGTTTTTATTGAATTTTCACTCAAATGTGTTGTTGTTGTTGATGTCAAAGGTTTAGTGTAAAACTATTTATAATTAATTCGATAGTGTTTGTTCATTTGACACGTTTTCAAAATACAAGCAGTGATTGAGAGTTGACTGACTGAACTGTTGCCAAACAAGTTTTTGATTCTAAACAAAAAAGTTTAATGAGTTAGAAAACATGCTTTTTAATACTCTGAAAATAAATAAGAAAGTTGGATGACGGCTTTCTAAAAACAAAGTTTGTGAATTAATTATATATTACACCAAATACAATATATATATGGCATTCCACTGTGATATAAATTAGTTAGGCAATGGATTCCTAATAGAGTTTTGCACGGCTACATCCCAATCAACTGTTAAGTTCAAGGGAAGATGAAACGTACATTGCGATTGGCTACTGAAATGTAAAAAAAAATCGAATTTGTTATAAGGATGTATTGTGAATGGTCATGAACATGTCACAGATGTTGCATAATAAATCATTATTTTTCACCAACTAATTTATGTCCATCAAACCATACTGTAAGCAAAAAGAACAATTTACTAGACGTAGTAATATAGCTTATACCAATATAGAAAAATAAATTAAGAGGTGCAAACACTTTTCCACTTCGAAATTACCAATAACTTTTTTTTTACCAATTGCAACAAAAATAAAATAGAGTCATAAAGATGAACATAAAATTATATTGAATGTATCAATGTTCATTTTAAGACACTTTTCAGAAAGGGGTTCACTATGTGGAACCCAAAAAAACACAATATTTCTGCAATATACTGCCAACAAAGGCAAATTTAATAAACACTTCAAAGAATTTCTATAATAACAAGAAGCGATTCCGGAGCTTTCAAAAGAAAGGATGATAAAATACAAAAAGGCACATTAAAACGGCGGTACTGATAATTCCACAAACTCTTGCTGATTCCTTTGCAAAAATATGAGTTTAATCTCTTTTTAAGCTGTCACATTTTTTAAAGAAAGAAAACTAGTCTCCGAATTTTAATATTCAAAGCAGAAAACTTCACAATATAAGCTCGCCAGGAAAAGTAAAGAATGAAAAAAAAAAAACTGTTTAGAATGCTACGCGGGGTGAAAAGGTCGTAAATAAAAGACTATCCAATATCGTCACACTAACTCGCCAAAAGTATAAAAATTCCTTATATACTTTTAAATGCATTAAAAAATAATGTCACGCTAAATTGTATAGTAAGTACTACAACTGCGACTCGAAGAAAATTCGTCGTAAATCACCAAGTTTGCTTATTTTATGTTTTAGATAGTAGAAGAATTTACAATAATTTGTCTTCCGGCTGTACCAAGATACTGGAAATAAAAATGGCTTGCTGGAAAACTATCACTTTTCTACAGAAAAGCTTTGGGATATTATTTCAATTGGGCTGAAAGATGATTCTGGGAAATTTAAATTTAGGTGTCATTTAAATGTAATTTCGTCCGCATTTACATCACTTGATATTTTTCGAACCAAAACGGAAATAAAGAGTTTTATTTTTAACTACAATTAATTAATAGATCCACAAAAATTGGTTTAAAAAAAAAGGATGGGTTGATGATCTCCGAGAGAAAATGTCATTGGCCTTTTTGGTCAAGTATCATTAATTTTTAATATACGATTCAGACCGTCACGCGACGATTAAAATTCAAAAAGCAAACAGAACTTAACCAGACAAAAACCAGATAAGAACTTAACCAGTAAAAAAAAAAAAAAAAACTCTTTTAGCTTCACCAAATTTATTGCCCAAACAATTTCCAGTCTGATCCGCTTTGAATCTTTTAACCTGATCAAACTGGAACTTAAACACATAAAATTTGTATCGATTTTGATGGTTATTTTGTCATATTTTATATTGTAATCGTCCATACCAAAAAACAAACAAAAAAACTTCTAACTTCATCAAATTTATTGTCCATACAAATTTCCATTCTGATCAGGCTTGAATTTTTTAAATTACTCTGAATTTTCAGAATAAATCACAAGACAGTTTAGTTAAAATAAATTTGTTTGAATAATCTTCGAATACAATGACTCCTAATTTTAATTAATAATCTTCAGCCCATCCCTTCGCCATACATCTAATACTTTATATTTTTGGGTCGCAATATATTGCTTTAAGACCTATACAATTTTTACCAGGTTTAGCAACAGCAAGAAATAGTTAATTATCGAAATTTTAAAATTATTTAACTAGTGGATTTTTTTTTTCTCTTCTTTTTTTTTTTTTTTTAAATTTTTACAATCTTGCTTCGAAAAATAATTTTGAGTGTAATAAAAGAAATAACGAGTTATTTTTCTGACATATTTTGTTAATGAATTTTTTTTTCCAATGTCAATCTTTTTAAAACTATTACAGATAAAAAAAAAAAATCTCGGAATTTTAGAAGGATGACTCTCAATCGAAAGTGAACAATACAAAAGAAATTTAGAAATTATTAGTACATATCTTTCCATTATTTATAAATTTATTCACAGAGATTTTGACAATGGACGCAGCTGTTATCAAACATTGTTTTTCGAGTAAAATTTCAAAGTTTAAAATTTAAAGCCATTTGTGCACAAATATATAACAAGGTGGTTGAAGTGAATAACATTAAAAAAAAAAACCAAGGTAAGTATTTGCTCGTTGTCAGCGATCAAACTTGGTGGACTTGACTTAAAACTCGCTCTCTATGATGAGTATGTACACTACGGTCTGTAGCTTCTGTTCTGTACTGTCAGTACCTTAGGCAAAAAAAAAAAAAAAAAAAATAGTTTGTTAACTATAACCCTTACTTACCCTAAAATTATAATACAAAAGTGTCGACCCTAAGAATATTTATTTTTGTAGACTTTAAAAAAAAATTAATTAAATAAAAATCGTTCGCTAAAGAATTAATTCATTATCGCGTGATGAGCAATTAATCCTGAAAAAAATTTATAAATACCCACTAAAACACCCAAATTTCAGTAAATATCTGGGTATGTATACCCAGGATATTGACCCACAAAAATTTACACCACTGATCAATTTTAAATCTTGCTCATTAAAACTCCAATAATATTTATTTTTGCGTATTTGCTAAAAATATTTAGCAAAAAAACTTTTTCCTACCTACCTACCCAAATATTTTTGCCCATGTTACGGTAAACAGACATTTAATTTTTTTTTTTTTTTTTTTTTACCTTACGGTCAAAAACGAATCACTTATAAGGTCACTTCGAAATCAGACTGCCAGCAACAGTACCAATTAAATAACGAGGAAGCTAGTAGGATAGACAACTCGGTCATACATACCTAAATATAGGCAAATAAGAAAAAATAATTTCTTAAATTATATAACAGATTAGTAAAAATTTAAAAAATAAAAATAGATAATTATGGCTAGCTTAAAAAAAAAAAAAAAAAAAAAAAAATTACATTTGTTCATCAAAATATCGAAGAAATAAATTTAAATGTATTTAGTATTTGTTTTAAATAGTTAAAAAATATCCGAAGTTAGTTATATATCTGCATTCTTTAAGAGAAATATTAACATTCTTCAAGGAAACATACTGGCTTAAATAGTATTGGACAATTATTCAAGCAGCCAGGGTTCGAACAAGCCGTATTCGATTCTTTCTAGACCAAAGTTGTAATCCAAATTTTAATTAATTTCTCCAATCAAAATATTTTAAAAGTTCAAATTCGTTTCGAGAAGTATTTTGAGAATCACGTATCCGTTTTTCTCTATTTTAAAAATAATCACTGATAAATGAAATTGCATTCATATAGCCTAGGGTATGAAAGGACTAAAGCTGAAAATAGCTTGTTTATGACTGAAGCGAATCTGTTGTTACGATTCTAAAATAATAATAATAATAATAATAATAATGAGAACTACGCGAGTACATCGTGTGAATATTCATACTTGTGCGGGTTTTTGTTTACTGTAAGCACATCAAGAAATTTTTTTTTAATTTTCTTTGAAAGATGACATTTGCATCCACCTTAATTTAAAACTAGGCAACGTTCAGTAGTGATTGTTATTGCATATTGTTTATAAAATTACAATCGCTACAAAACACATATTTGAGAAAGAAAATATCAAAAACTAATTAAAATTTAAAAACGGCGAACGCACATTGAAATAACGCTAAAATGTAATGTAGCATAATTTTATCGCTTGGGATAATCAATCGAAAATGTAGGCACTTTTCAGAGTTAAAACACAATGCTATTATTCATATAAAATTTAAACATTAAACGCATTTGTTAGCATTCAAGAAACTAATTTAAATAACAATTTAATTTTATAAAAATTCAAACAATGCGAGCAGTTATCACAAGCAAATACCAAACACAATGAGGGGAAAATCCAATTTTCCTAAATGATAGTTTGCATACGTCAAAAAGAAGAAGGGTTTCTGGAATAAGAAAGGGAAGACGAATGGACGACCAAAAGATTTTCTTTTCCCCCAAACTTTGGGGATGCACCATTAGTGCATAAGCCCCATGCCTTCCATCAAAATAATTTAAAATCTTTACCATGTCCTCTTTTTTTTTTTTTTTTACTCTGGGATATCTTCAAAAGGGGAAAGAGCATTTATGACGGCAGGATAGATGATGGCACAGAATTTAAATCGGATATTAATGGTATGCTGTTGGAAGAACATAGAACTACGAACTGACAGAACACGAAGCTCTGACCAATTTTGATCTCATTCTATTGAAAATACGAGGGACAGAATGAATCCTTGCATTTTTAGATCCACTCATGCGTTTCTGCAAACTTACCATCCCGAATATCAAACACTTTAGAGAGATACGAATGATTTATTTGAACAGATTTTTTTTTTCCTACAAAAAAGAAACGGATAGGGAAAACATAGCAAACGATTCCAAACAATTCCAGGAACAATTTCACTGGTTTCCTGATGTTCTTCAATACGCATGAGTGAAACATAAAATTCGTACAAACATTACATACAAACCCACCATAATCCGAATATTTAAAATGATGAAAATTTAATTCAATTAAAAAGATTGAATGCTACATTCCAAAATATCTGCGCCATCTCCTAACTGTAACTTCTGTAACTGTAACTTTTGTTACTGTTATGAAATAAGGAGTTTATGAAACAAAGGAAAGTAATTCGTTTAGTTTGGAGTGAAATTGGAAAAGCAACTTGAAAACACTTATTTTATGAATTTGCTTGTGAAGAGTATCTGATTGGGTTTTGTGACAATGAGTATGAAAATCTAATTTATCGACTTATTTTAAACTATCTTTATAGAATTTATTTAGCGTTTTGATTTTCATGAAACTCGTTTAAATGGAAACGTAACTCCCTTGGATTAAATAACTTAGAGAACAAAAATTGGGGAAACATCTTGCATATTGATTACTTCTTTAAATGTATCACTATTTTAAATTGAGCGTTTTCAGTTTTAAATACCATTTTCTTTAAGATGCATTTTATTTTATACCAATCGAAGAAATCGAACGCAAGTTGTACCTTTTCGCAAAAGGCATTTCATACGAAATCGGAGAAATAAAAAAAAATCATTATAGCAAGGAACCACTTTCGAAAATGTATAAAGCACTATGTTACAAAGTGCAAAAAGATTTGAATTCAAGTTTAAAATATCGAAACAAAATTAGGCTACTCAGTGTTCAGTTAAAATACGAAGTCTAACATCGATCATAATTTTTTAGAGTTTTTGAGTTTTTACTGTTTTTATGGTTTTTACTTATTTAAAATATTCATTAAATCCATTAATAAACAGTTTGTTTTGTTTTTGGTTTATTTGTAAGCTCAACGACCTATTTTTGTGCACAATAACGGCTAATCAGGCCCGGACCTACAGCTCAACGTGGATTCCGAACCACAACGAACATCAATGCCTAACCCAGGATTCGAACCCAGCACCTTCGGCAGGCGAGGCCAAAGCGCTAATCTCACAGCCATCTGGTTGACAATAAACGGTTTGTATTAGGTATTGTTGTGGTTTCTAAACAACTTAATTGTGTAATATGGTTAAATAGGCTGGTGAACCACAACTTATAGTGGATTCTGAAACAGAACTACAAGCCTTGACAGAATTCGAACCCGACACCTATAGTTTGTGAAGCTCGAGCGGTCTTCCAACTGCTTTAACACTTTGTTTACCTTTAAAAAATAACATTGTTTTTGTAAGTTCTTTATTAAATCTCTAACTTTGATTTTGTGTGTTTGTTTGTCGATGGGAGCGGAATCTGCGGCGGCCTAATTAACCCCCTTGCCATCATCTAATCGAGCTGAAACTTAGCAGATAGATTTGATGTCGATAACAAAGCATCCTATCAAATTTTGTGGCAGCTACTGTTATTAAAAGATCGCTTTTACGGAATACTAATAAACCAACTTGCCGTCATCCAATCGCGCTCTAGCTAGCATTTAACCGACCATTTTTTGAAACTTTCCTGTTACCAAATTTTTTTTAATAAATAACTAATAAAATTACTTTAATCAGAATAAATAAAGGATATTTGGATGTTCGAACATAAATTCACGTACATTTTTAATAAATAAATTTTGAAACTTAGTTTGCAGCACATTTTGTTGATAGAAATGTTTTTGATATCGGCGCTTTGCTAATGAATATAAAAATTGACAATGTATAAATAGGATTTTTTAAAAACTCTGATTTTATGGGTTATATTATTTACTATAAGTTTGGTAAAATACCACACAAAATAAAATGCGATCAATGTCAAGTTAAATATTGAAATTTCCTCGATACATTCGAGTGTATTTTTTAAATGAGACAATCTGAAATAAGTTAAGGCTCAAATTAACATACAACTCATTTAACATTAATGTATAAAACAAATTAGCTTTTATTTTTAATGAATTTTTAAGATAAAGTAGTAAAATGTGAATAGAGAAATTAAATATTAGGGTTGATTAATAGATTTATTAAGTTACTTTAAATTGAGAAATCACTCTATAATTGACAAAAGAAATTTTTCAAGTATGCTTTAAATATAGCCTGTACCTTCTATGTACTAAGCTTTGAATATATTCTGTATATTCTATTTTACAGTCACTCTAGAAACATTTGCAACAAAGAAGTTTTATCTAGAAGTAAAAAAAAAAAAAGATTGTCCTGTATGTTTTTTAGAAATGCAAAATTTAAGAAATATTTGTAGAAAACTGCCAAAGGGAAAATTTAACTTTTTCGCATGTGAAAAGGTTGACTCAAGTAAACATCTAAACAAGGGAACCCTATGGAAAATAATTATTAAAAAAAAAAGTCAGAACGGAAAATGACAATAAAAAGTAGAAACTTTTCTTGGTTCATAAGTCGATCACCAAAAATAAAATTCGGATATAATCGCAGGAGCTCCTGTCAAACAGGATCTGTCAATAACAACCGCACTCCCTGTCGAGCAATCCGCTTCGGCAGCGAAAACACAAATTGGCAGTATCGACAGTAAACAAACAAACGAGTTTTCCCCCAAAACTGAAACCAAATTTGCAAACTTACCTCAATGTCATCACGTCCGTCCGAACCATTGTTCATGATGTTAATCCAACAAGTTTATAAACGAAATTCTAGTCCGGGAGAAGGGATATTATACTAAAAACGCGTTGCGACACAAGACACACGCGACATTGGCAACGTCTAAACGCGAACTGTTGTGTTGTGATTGTGAGCGTTTGTTCCAGACATAGCGTTTTTCGGCAGGTCAATACCATGCCGCCGCTTCAGGTTTTTCACGCCAGACTTCTGTAGGGTTGCCGCAATTCGTAAGCTGCGTTGGCGTTTAATTAGAGCGCCAGGTTGAACTGGACTCGCTCGAGTAAGGCGGGGGGAAAACAAAATTTTTTGTTTTCAGCATTTATTATTATTTTTTTTACTGAAAAACTAATAAAAATCGCACACGGATATACGTGACTTTTGGGCCTGATGTGGATGTAAAATAGAATTTTTTAACCAAGGTTTGTTGAAATGTAAGATCTGAAAAAAGAACGTTGTCTGTAGAACGTATTGGGGAATGTTTTGGTTTTCAAGAAAGAATTGTGTTAAATGAGGCATAGAGAAAACTTTAATTGACTCTTATAATCTTCAATTTGTTTAAACGTATCGAAGATGAATGCAGTGTTTACACTATGTAACCAAACAAGTTAAGCGACCATGTTTATAAACAATTCTCATAAGAGAGTTGAAAAAAGCCTTATTGCCTCAAAGTTGAAGGAAAATTTCTGTGGACCGATTTTGTGTTCCTTTACTTTGTTGAATGTTTCTACCAAGTCGGTAAGATCAAAACAAGTCGTTAAGGATTGTTATAAAATATTTTTTGTGTGATCGGTAAAAAGTTTCACAACGCCAATGATTTTACCTTCAATTTTAACTGTTGCAATTGTACTTTTTTGTAAAATATTTTGAACTATGCCCGCTTAATTTTGATGGAGATTCTCATTTTTTGAAAAACATTTACTTCTGCATATCAAAAACATAGCAGAATAATTGAAGAGTTCAAAGCTCCTGAAATAGCCTAATAAGTGTTGAATCGAATTCAAGATTTTTAATTCAAAAAATGAGAATAAGAAATTCAGAAAGAAGATTATATAAATATCATGTATAATTATAGTGTAAATGACCTGTTAGAATAAAAGTGTAGCATTTCTACCTTAAATGCTTACTATATATGATTTAAATATCAATTTTAAAATATACGAAAAATAAATTAAATTCAACCTGTTGGTTTTGTTCCATACTCACAATCCGAATTTTCCTTACCCGAACATCACTGGCGAATGAGCACTTAAATGGATTTTTTTTTCTTCAATTTTTCAGATAGATTGTACGTTCAATAAAAACTCATTTTGATCAATATTATGAAATGTAACAATTAGACCACATTATATTACCACAGTCGGGAAGTTAATACAGCATTTTTTTTTTTTTTTTTTTTGCTGCGGCCGAATATTATATTCGTTTAAATTCATTTCTAAGATATTTAAAAAAATAAAATAATGTAGTTTTATGATTTTAAAAATAGCCTGGTTTTTTTCTACCGGTAAGTCTCATAATTTTAAAGAAAAAGTAGTTGATTTGGTTGCAGTTACACTTTTTCAATATTTATTTTCGTTTTGCAAGTTTAAATAGAAAAGAGTGAACTCTCATCAATCATAGGTTGATGTTATTTCTTGATTCCGGTAGAAAGAAAAAAAAGGATAATTCTGATTTTTTAAATACAATTTCTACTATTTCCCTTCTAAAATCATTTTTTTACTTTACTCTTTTTTATCATTCCAGTTTACTTATTCACATCATCGTATCCTATTTTCCATTTTGTAGAATTATTTCATGAAGTGCTTACCGAACAAAATTCAGATGGGAAATAATATTTCCTCATTAGTTTGAAACGGAGGGATTTATAGAATAGTCTAACGATATCGCTATGGTTGATTTAATTATTAAATTTGGTTTCTCGGGCACTATACATGAAAATAGTATAAGGGGATTGTTAAGATGACTAATAATATCTGACTTGTTAGGAAATATTAACTGACAGTCACGTGATTTTCGACCCTGTGTTTTCTTATTCTTATCAAAACTCTTTGAATGCTCGCTCCTTCCCCCCCCCCCTCTTTTTTTTTTTTTTTATGACCATGTATAATTTTGCATTAAACATGGAATTCCAACGATATAACAATTCTTTAAAACGAACTTTAGTGGAACATTTAGACCTACAGATTATACCAGTAAAATAAAAAGAGTTAATGGGATTTTAAAACTTTATGGAGATATACTCGTAGTCCGAATGGGGGGAATGTTGTATAACATCTTGCAAATGTTAAGGTAGGTGGTGGTTTCGGAGGCTACGGATAAGAGGGTACAGGAACTATGATTCAAGGTGTCAATGTTTAGGAAAAGTTTGAAATGGGGGAAATGCAAATAATAATAATAACAACAATTTGATTTCCCTGTCGATCAAAAATATGAAAAATATTATCCACTTAAAAAATAACTGTTTGAATAACCAGTTTGATCTGGTACACAAACAACTGGATTCACGCTCGAGAGTGATAATGCTCACCAATCATAAGAGGTTTCTCTGGATCGAATCTCTGTCTGGAGCTCTGGAATCAGTTTTCAAAATGAGTATACACGACGGTATTTGTGACAGATTCGATAGCAACTGCTATTGTTATACTGCCTACTGGGAAGTGTCCGAGGTTCTTCCATTCACGCAGTTTCCCTTTTGAAAGACCTCACGGAAAAGGCCAATATGATCTATTTTACGGGATTGTTGGCGTCACTTGTAATTGTGCGCTCGAACTCTTGTTCTAAAAGGGAAAAAAATATATATAGACAGAACCAGAACAAGACGATTCATGAAGGATGCCGAACGGAAGGCAGTGCGAAAGGAACTGGTAAAATAAATAATACCTTGAATCGATAGTAATGTATTTAAAATAAGCAGGATAGTGCAGTTCAAAAGGTTATTTACGCATATAATAGTTATTTTGTGACATAGACACGATTTCAGTATCCTATAGTCCTCAGTTTTGTGTATTGACATCAATCAAATTTCGCAGTCTGGTGTATTCAAAATTCCATACCTGTCGATCCAACACACACTTGTCTCTTTTTTCTGTTTCTCGCTGTTTCGAAGTTACACCATTTCAAAGTGATGCCCTTTTCTGGATGACCCTGTATCTTCCACTGATTGAAGCTGATTATACTATCTGGGAGAAGCGCATTTTCCATTGCAGCCAGCACTCGGATTTTTCTAACGGTCCTTATTTGGGTGAGTAAAAAAAACCTTCCGCTAATTTAAATTTCCATTGTCCATTTTAATTGGCTGAATGTCATTTCCATAGATCAAAAATACATCACCTATTAAGACAGTTTTTTCTGTCAATATGTTGTCCATTGTGAAGCTCTTTGCAGGAAATTTCAGAAATGATTTCACCATTGTGTTATAGTTGTAATTATATTCCATTTTAACAGTCATAATTATTCGGTTTTTCTATCCCATCAAAAGATTGGAAAATTATCGTCTTTTAAACATGTTGTTTTTGAACTTGGAAAAACAAAAAAAGTTGCGGGCATTTGTCAAAGAGATTTACTTTCCCGATTTTCTTTGTTTTTTCGTGTCGAAATATGAACTACAAAGACCCTTTTCTCCCCAGAGATAGAAACAAGAAAATTGCTGTTAGTTACCGATTGTTTTGTTGATGGATTTCTTGAAAGTAATTAAAATTCATACATAAACTATTTTTCCCTCACTGTAATTATTAAAGTTGTTTTTAGCTTAAACGTGATTAAATCTCATTAGCATGGATTCTTGAACACTTAAAAAAATTATCGTAGTTTCCTAATAACTAGTTTATCGTTGACAGTGGACAGCAAAACAGATATTTAAATTACGAGCGTTTTCAACAAACAGTTTAGAAAAGCTTTGATTTCCCGATTTAAATATATAAAATTGTTTTGACTGGCGAACAGAAACTATATCAGTAAAGGAAATTTTGGCAATAAATTTGATAAGTAACTTTAAAGATGATTGGACTGCACATTTTTCCTTTGAAGGACAAAAAAAGTTTAATTATATAACTTATACGGGTGCCGAAAATTAAAGCTATACGAACACCAAATTCCTTAGCAAACTACAAGACGTGGCTTGGAGATAATTTAATCAGAAGTTCCTTTCTGGATATGTATGCAACGGTCAAGGAAAACTTTTTAATTCCAAGACGAGGTGTCAACTGTGTAGGCGGATTTTTTAAACAGGCTAAAAAAATAATTTATAATTTAAAATAAAAAATTAAGATAATTATTTATCTAATGATAAAATCTGTAACATGGATAAATCTAGAATAATATTTCACTAGATTTGGAACTGTATTTTTATTGTAGCATAGTTTATTTGAATTTTTTTTATTTAGCAACTACAAGAAAACATCATTTGGGTGCCACTAAATTTGATTTGCTGTTTAAATGCCACATCGTCATAGATTTAGTTTTTTTACTTTCAATTACCCATAATCGCTTCACCTGTCCAAAATCACTGTGGTAATGCCTCTTAAGCTGTTCTAAACATCCCCACCTCCAAAATTCCAGTAAAAATGCTTTGATGGCGTAAAAAGTTGAAAAACGAATGCCTTTACCACAGAATTCTATTTCCTTGAACATACCTCATCAACGATAATTTTTTCTCCTCTCCTCAGTTTCACTTATAAGAAAGGATAATATAAAAATTATTTAAAAGTACATCACCAAAATCATCTTTTAGCAAAGTATTTTTTTTTTTTTTTTTTCAAATTTAAAAAAAAAATTGCCAAACTGGCCATTTTTTCTAAATGAATAATGAAAATATAAAAACGATAAATCATACAAATTGGCATCAGTATTATAGTGTAATTAAAAGTTGTGCGATGTTCCACACCCCTAAGTTTCAGTTAGTATGGAAGTCATACAAAGTATAAATAAAATATATGAAAGAAATAGTTTATCAACATTTTTAATAGAAAGGTAAAAGTTAAAAAAAAATTAAATTATTAAAAGAAAAAAGTAGTTTTTTGTCGTGAAAAAGAGCAATGTTTTTAATGTCTTTAAAAACTCTACAAATTTAGCAAAATTAATAATAAATGGTTACCTAGTACTTTATTTATAAACTTTCTAATAGTTATTTATGCAGCTAGTGAGAAAAGTAATACTTTTTCAAACGAAGTAAAACTTTCATTTGACGAGTGCGATTGTACGAGTCAAATAATTTACCGAGTTCGAAAAAATATTTTCTCACGTGATGCATACAATAATTTTTATTATCACGTGCAAAAAATATTTTTATACATATATTTATTAATGTTGGCAACTCTAGTCAATGAATTTCTTCTGAAAATATGTAATTTCAATGCCAAGACTGTTTAATATTTGAGCACGAGGCGTGCGAGAAAGTACTTTTTCACATTCTTGCGAGAAAGTTACTTTTACGCACTCCTCGCGAATAAGTACTACTTTCGCCTCGATTTTTGATTCAAATTAATTGAAAAAAAGTTTAATTTTTTGCACGTTGTTACAAAAAATATCTATTTTAACTGAAATTTTTTACAAAACACACTAAAAATGTATAACTATGCTAAAATATAATTTTCTTAGGTCTAGATAGCATCAAGCTATTTGAAAAAGTAGCTCAAAAATGAGTTTTCTATACGGCGAAATATCATCCAAATGGTATTTCACTACTTCTGAATTTAAAATAAAATTTAAAAATAATAATAATATTTGAAACAAAATTATGAAAGAGAACGTGGCACTTTAGGTGATTATAAAAAAATATATTCTCAAAATATGATTTTAGTATGTTTAAAGTGCTAGCTACCCCCCCCCCCCCCCACCCCAGCTTTTAGCCCGATACAAAAATTCCAAATGTATAGCGAGAACTGGACTTGATATCCTCCAACAGGGGAGCAACCACAAAAAAAATTTGGGAGGGGATATGAAATAAAAATTTAAAAAATAAAAATTATACCACTTAAAGTTGGAATTTCAAACAAAACAAATCCTTTGATTTTTGTATTCTAGTAGCAAACAGAAAAATTTCAGGAGGGGATATATTCCCAAAACCCTCCCCCTGGCTACCCGCCTGTCCTCCAAGATGCTAAAGTTTGTGACACATGTTAAAGTTTGCTAAGATAATAAAAGTTCATGAAAAACTTATTAGGTGCACCTTCAATTTCCAAACTAAGGGTGTCGAACATCGCACAACTTTAAATTACAAATAATTTTATTTAATAAATTTTACTTGGCGAGTTTGGCGATATTTTTGGTTTATAAAGGTTACATTGGTTTATAAAGAAAATTATCGCTAAATTGGTGATAATTATTAGATTTTTTTTTCCGGATATGTGAAACAGAAGTGGAACAGTAGATGGTGGACAGTGATTAAGGGAAAGAGGTCTATTAAAGATTTTCGTTTTTCAACTTTTTATTACATTATTGAATTTTTATGGGAATTTTAGAAGTGTGGATGTTTAGAAGGTATTACCATGGCGATTTTGATCAATACCATGTCCTTATCTGATTTCTGAAAATGTGAAGGATAAAATTTACAGAACTTGTAGATCCTTTGAGCTTGCAATAAAGATTATTTGTTTGATATGTTACCAGCAATGTATAAAACCCGGCATTATATAGAATACCAAGGCATTTTATGCAATGGGTTGCATTTTTAGGTTTAATATAAAATATGAGAATTATTATATACTTTATCTAGGCATTGTATATAATGCCTTGGCATTTTATAGAATAACAAATGCTCTTTAAGCAAACTATGAAAAAAGGATCATGATAAAGCATTCTATAGAATGCTTAGGTATTATATACAATGCCCAAGTTAAGTATATAATAATTCTTATATTTCATACTTTGCTTATAAACGCCAGGGCGTAATGGGATGTAGTTCATACTTTGCCCGTTTGTCATTTGGCATTCTATAAAATGACTAGGCAATATGTGAAATGTTTAACCGTTTCATACGTTGCCGCAGGGCCTGATTTACCATTAGGCCCTCTAGGCCTGGGCCTAGGGGGGCCTCCAAATTTTGAAAGTTTTCTGAAAATTTTAAATATAATGGTCTTTTTATGGGAAGTACTGAACAAAAATAATAAAAAAATTTTAGTTACACATCCGCAAATTCCATATTTTTTATAGTCGCAAAGAGTTAAGTTAGATAGAGGAAATTAAGATCATACTAATTATAACAAAAAAAATCGTGTGAAAGGAAACTATGAGTTTTAATTGTAAAAAGCTAGTTTTAACGAATGTAGCTTGATCTGGTGATATTGTGGCGTAAGGAAATAATTATTTGCTATTGGGGGCCCCTCTCTGAATGTTGGGCCTACAGTAAAAAAAATTCTAAATCGGGCCCTGCGTTGCCGGTCAGTTTTCGGCATTATACAAAATGCCTAGGTGTGCTACAATAACGTGAATACGGTAAATAACGTTCTGTGGACGTTACCATATTAATGTTTTATAAGATCTAACTGCGTGTTTGTAATTAATGCTGCACTAAAACAAAGCAGTTTCATAAGCTCCACTTTTGTAAATAGCAATGTAACTTTTGTAATATAATGCAACTTTCTAAATTGGATATCAACCTACATTTAAAGCAGGTTAGCCATCAAGAAATGTTTTTATTTCTTTTGAAGTCTGAGTTTTAATTTATCTTTAAAAATCACTTTTAATTTTGTTCACTTCTTACATTTTTGTTTTTTTCTGAACAAAACACAAGACGCCCATATTAATGCTTTTATTTTTAGAGCTGCCGGAAGCCTATCAATTCTTCAAAATATTTCTCTACGTTCCACTGAGATCATTGGAAAATAATCACTAAAAATGAAAATTATTCAAAAAATTCCAATTCTATAAAATAGCTAAAAAATTCGTAATTAATGATATTAGTGGCATCTTACTTGGGACAAGATGCCAGCTTTGATGAGTGAACCTATTTAAATCAACTTGAAATAGTTTTTAGGAGGACTTTATTACGTAGGGGACTTTGAAGCCATGATACCATCGCCATTACACTGCAGAAGATGGCGCTTTGTAAGAACAGCGAAATTCATGTGATTGGTAACTATTGTACTATTTGGTGACTATGAACTTTGTGAATGTCAATGAACTCAAACAGTTATATCTCAAATTTAAACCTCTTTTTCCAATTTAATAAGTACAGCCTCAAACAAAGGTTCGTGTATAATATCGGATTTGTTGACTCATGGCCACTTACACATCAGGCAGGTTTATTGCGATTAAAACTCAAGAGATTGCGCCAATGAAAATGTAAAAGTATGCACATTTCGTCATGTGTGGTTTCATAGAACAATGCGTACTATTAAAATGTAATAATGAGACGTTGAGGATTTGCGCATGAAATAAAAACGAAGCTATTCTTGGATCATATTATCACAAAGGAAGTTTAAATGAAGAATTTCACAATTGCTATGTTTTAGAGGTTAGGAAATCTCGGTAACGCAAAGGGCAAAACGATTTGAAATCCAACATACTGCAATTGATTGTCGGAAAAGTAAACTGCCCTTACTTCGGTAAATCACTTAAAATCACTTTGGTTTTTCATACGACCAGGCAAATACTTGTTGCTTTCTTGAAAACAATAGTTCACATCGAGGAACGAGAGATGTTATAATGTTTTTTTAAGATCATCTTGCTTTGAGTTTCAAAGCGGAAACCAATCATTTAAATAAACATTTGATGTCCGAGAAGGGATTCGTTTGTCTAAACTTTTCCATTAAAATAATAGCTTATGCCGCATCCCTGTTTCTTACGAAATTCTATTATTTCGAAAAGGAAATTATTGCAGCCGAAGTTGGTTCCATCATCACATCTTTCTCAAATCATCATCATAATAATAATAGTTTTATTTCATTAAGGTAAAGTATACAAATTCACTTAAGTGCTATTTAATGTAAGCATCGGATCTCAATTCAATTACACAAAATAAAAAATACGCAGAAAACAAACGTTTTAGAAAACTTACACACTTAGAAAAGGTAGTTAACTTCCCCGTAGCGAAAATCAATGGCAAGAAATAAAACGTATAGCGAACATTTAGAAAAAGCGGTCATGCCTAATCGATCCACTCCTCAAAAGGTATTTGATATTACCGCTAAAATGTATTGCTGCTAACTTGGCGACATTCTCCTGGAATATCAAGAGCTCTTCATTTTCGCCAACTTAGCAATTTCTTGCCAAAACCGTTCTGTCCGAGAGCTGGGGAAAGGGGGACGGGGTAGTGGCCAAGCAGGTAGCAAGAAAGAAGCAAACGATAGAGTGGGAGGGATACAAGTTCAAGAATTCAGAACCCCCTATTCATTTCCAAGGGCAGGGAATTTATTGTCCTTCCTGTGAGCAGACGATTTTTGTTTGTGTTCGCTTTTTCAAAATATATTTCGTTATTCGAAATTCGTTTTGTTTGTTTCCCATTACTCAAAGAAAATAACTTTTCACTGGAAAGGTAATATGTAAGAGGAAAGAAAAACAAGGGAAGCTCTTCGATAAATGGAACTGCTTAATTTTTCCGTACCCTATTGCAAAATGAAATGTGTTTTTCATTTTCAATACTTTTGTGTTTTTCTATGCGCTAAAAAATGACATTCTGGAATTCAAATTATATTTCAAATTATAGTGAACTGATGGAAAAGTCTTTGTCTATAGCTCTAATTATAAAACCTTATTTGAAAAACAATGGAAATGCTTTTGCAAAAAGCAATTAAGAAACCTCACAATTGCGTTAATAGTTGTAAAAATAGCAAAACTTATATTGGCCATTTTACACACGGTTCATCTTTTATAATACGAAGATAAAAGACAAACATAATTGCATTTTCATTTTAGTATCTACACTGCAAAGTGGTGGAAACGTTTAATACAAAGTCTGACGACAACATTCAAAGCTATAACTAAACTATAAATGGTACATTCAGGTGCAATACCGCTTAGTTTAGTTTGTACGGCTTCGGCTGTCTATTTCAGCCACTAAGAAGTGCTTATCACCCAAATATGCCCTGATAAGATAACGAGGTCGAAACCTTATCGCTCATACTTCTCTCTGCAAACCAACGACTGGAGGTCACGAACTATTTAATATGTACCCTATCCCTATCATCGTACACACCACTACTCGGCGAATCAGGGCCGAACTCTCAATTGAGCCCTCATGAGCTCGGTTTCAGTACCAGTAGCGTCACTAGACATATCGTTTCGGGGAGGCGGGGAGGGCGGTTTGAGACAGCTTTACTATTTTTTTTAAGTATATTAAATGTTTGCTGAATAGCAAATTTTTTTTTTTTAATTACCACACATTTAATTAAGTTGAAATTTTTATTAATAAATGAAGAACCAATTAAGCAAAGAGTTACGTTGTTTTTTTAAAGATGTATTCAGCTACTAATTACTTGTTTACAATATTGAGTCTAACCTACTGGCTTTTTTTTTTGTTGAAATTTTGCCTAGAGCCATGCCATCAGATATTTTTATGCCTCTGTGAAAGGACGAAAGTGCAAGTCTGTTCAACCTTGTTTCGAATATAGGATTTCTTAAATATGATTTTAAGAAAGCGCTTCTTTCAGCGGTTGCGATTGAAACTGGCAGAAAGCATGAAATTTTTTAATAGTTGACGCATATTCGGAAATATGGCTACAGTACATTCCACGAAAGCATCAATTAGGCATTTATAGCATCAAGAGGCGTTTCTAAACAGCGCAACATCCATCGCGATGGAAAGAGCTTCAGTTCGTTTTCCCTATTTTCTATTGAGCTTCGATGATGTCTTGAAAACCAGGTAAATCGGTTTTTAATAAAATTTTACCAAATTTTCAATGGCAATTTTTTTTTCACAGTCATTCTTATTGGTATCAGCTCTGTCAGCTCAAGCATGTTTGTATTACTGTGTTCATTCCTCGTTGTTGTTATTATTATTTTTAAAAAAATTACTGTCTTGGAAAGTTTGTAATACAAGGATATTATTGACTATGCAAATAACTCCAACATTGAATATTAATTTTAACTTAATTTTTTCTTTCCCCCCTCCCGCGAATCATACAATGCCACAGTCCAATGTTTTAGAAAACTTAAAGTATGTCAATATATAAACATATCTAAACTAGTTTAGTCATTGGCAGTTTTTATCAAGTCAAAGGAGAAAAGTACAACTAGTATTTAAGAGAAGCCATTTGTGTAATATCTATCAATAAAATTTTCTTATACGTATCCCAAAAAAGGCTGAATTTGTAAATGTGGATTGGCAACACCGAGCATTTATTAGGCTGGGCTTTATGCCGAAGGGTATTACTTTCAATTGGTTAAAAGTGTGGTCCCGTGTTCTGTACATCGGCCCTAAGCCGCTTTTACAATTGTATGAGTTTATGGTTAAAACAAGTAATAATATTTACAAATTAGAATCAATGGTCGCTGAACAGTTGAATAGAAATAAATATTTTCTATGCAGCAGTAGGAGAGTCTCATTTGCTATGAGAGCGTAGATGAAAATTTTGAACGCGTAATGTTAGACGAAATTCTGAGAGGTATCATAGAAGCGGCCTAGTTTGCATTAGTAGTGCTGTTGTTGAAGAACACGATACATGCTATATGCAGGAAGTTTCTTTCCGGGGAGCCCGCTTCTGGGGAGGAAAACATAAAACTATTCTGAGAAATATACGAAATGTGTGAATGAATGCGATAAAGTTAAACTCGTGTGCCTTGTTATTAATTAGGAAACGAAAAGAAAAAGAAAAAAAGAAGAAAAAAATGACTTCCATTCTTTTAGCCAACGAATCGAGTCTGAGGTTTGCTTGGCAACCTTCGGGGGGTTCTGCGAGCGGGCAGGGGCAGAGCCCTCTAGTAGTAATATATTCAATGCTTTATTTCGATCGGCAAAGTAAAACATTTTAATTGCAAGTTTTTGTGCAGTGCTCGCCCATTTTAAGTAATCTCCTCCAACATGTAATGATATAGAATACATTTCATAGAAGATCCCACGCGACGTTTTCGAAGTCACAAATATCATTGTAATGAATTACAGGAAATAGCTTCCCTTAAAAAGTCGTTATTAATTATTAAACAATTCCTACAGTGAATGAAGATTGATCTATCTAAAGTCACGTTATTCTTATTTGGAACGTTAAACATGATTGAGCACGCAAAAACTGAAATCGACCAGCGTTGCTTAATTCAACAGTTCAGAGAATAAGTGATTTACTTCACTAAGCACATGAAATGACATAGAGTTTTTTTTTTTTTTACGCAAGTGTTTTTATTTAATATTTCAAGTATTTTATTTTAAATTCATGATATTACGTATTATCATAACTGAGACCTAACCTAGCCAGTGCGTTACCAGAACACTGCCGGGTATAACAACCCTGAAAGAGGCTGCTGTATTTTAAATTCGCTGAGTCTGCAAAAATGCCCTCTGGTTAGTGTGGCATGCATGTGGAGGTGTTAGCTCAGGTATCGTACGTCGTTAGCTGGCCATGTTCAAAACTACGAAGCTTATTTCTATAACGTTATATAATGTTTCTGTAAATAGTTGTGAATGGTGTTTCTTTTTGTTTCTTTCCTTTTTGAAGTTCTATTTTTTTTATTACTAGGTTTGTTATTTGTCAGTGATAATACAGGCTAGAGGAAAGGGTAGGCGGTACGCGTTCCTGTCGGGAGATTTCGTGACACTGTTTTGCTTGTCCTGATTGCAAAATCGTTTTCTCTTGATTTTTCGGGAAACTTCCCTCCCCCCCCCCCTCCCCAATATAATAGCGTCGCCGATTTGCGAAATAATTTAGTTGGATTTTGAGCTTTGTTTTTAAAAGAGCTAAGCGCTTGTTTACTTTAACGTGCCTGAATTATCGTTGTGCATCTGAAGTTCTATGCACTGAAGCTATTGTTAAAACTTAATAACGAGTTCTCTGTTGTTTTAATGGCACTAGTACACTCTCGTCGAAGCGCCTCGCCAAGTAGTTCGGGCGAGAGATCGTCCTATATCGCACTACGAGGTAACCAAGTTCACTCTCGCTTTGTCTCAGTCGAAATGGAGGCAAATTTAGATGTAGAAGTTGCAGCATTGTATTTTGTGTGTGTGTGCGCGCGTATGCTTTACGCTAGTCCTTGTGCTGTACGTGTGTTGGGTCCCACAACACCGACTCAATATGGTAAGTTTTTAAAAACTAAAATACTGTGTCATTTGACCAATCCACGTTTAGTAAACAACACAAAATGACAGCTGAACTAACCACGAGCGCAAGTTAGAGTGAAGTGGAGTCGCACTCGCCTCTCGTGTCCTTTGACTTGCGCCAAAAAACCGACTCCAGACGGAGCGCAGGCGAGCCCGAGCGTAAGGCCGAGTCAGGGCGGGAGAAGCCGAGCGCAACAAGTACACTCTTCCACTCGCACCCGCTCGTCTTGTCTCGGCGAGAGTGTACTGGTACCATAAGAAGTTCTGTGAGTCTCTGAACGAAGAATAAATTATAATTTCTCTGAGAAAATTCTTAACAATATATTGTTACGACAGTTTTTGAGCAGCTTTTGCGGCTAAAAAACTGCGAACACCTACTACGACTGAGAAATATCTAAACCAAAAATATACTCGAATATTTATTACACACGAGAATATTTTTTTCAGTATCCACTACCGTAGGGCAAATATGAATACATGTTGAAATTTATTGACTGCACATTTTTACACAAAATACATTTTAATTAAAAAAATTAGCAAGTGTACCTGGCGTGAAATTAGCTTTCCTCAATGGTATGTCCTTAGTCGTTGGTGATCTTTGTAGATTAAACGTGAGCAACCTGAAGTGCTTGTAGACTTAAGCCATAAATTTAATGCTGGAAATGTTTTAAACTTTACTAGCGATCTGCTTAACTGTATTTTGCTTAGCAGCCACTATGTATCTATTTTTGAAGTACTTTTCCCTCTTGACTTGAAGGTGCCTACAGCATCATTTTTGAATTAAAAAAGAAAATTAAATACTTTATTGCATTCGTATTGCATCAACTTAACAGCATCAAAATATGTCATATATGTTATTCTTCGAATCTTTTCCATTCACGTTTAAAACTGTTAAAGATAATTATAATTTAATTATAAGGAACTTTTTTGCGTAAAGTGCAAGTTTAAAACTATAGGTGACTGAAATATATTGTCTTGATGCAATTAAAAATTCAGTAGTTTTCAAACATTTCAGCATACATTAAGTTTAAAATGAAACTTCATGCATTTAAATAGACAGTTATTTCTTTGTTTTGCTTGGAAATATTTCTTTGTTTGGTAAAAAGTTGTTTTGTGACACATTTTTTCCCCTCGTTTTTCCAGTTCTATTAGTTCCCGACATATATAATTAGAACTCGTAAAGAGAAAACAGCGAATGTGTAATTTTAATTTAAAATAAGACATAACACGAGGGTAGTTTCACCCATGCCCTTTTTAAAGCCTTTTCAGGCAGGTAAAAAGAAAATTCTAAAAAAGCATATTCAAGAACTTTAATTAAGAAATAGTATTTTGCATGAAAGATTTTTTTTAAGGAATACTTTATCTTTTTCGAAATTTACGTTAAATACAAGATGGGGACTATAGTTAAAATGAAATATGAGACCACGTATTTGAATGTACTTATTATATCTTCCTTCTTAGCACATCATTATGCTTGGTGCTCCCCAAATGTTTAAAAATTGATTTTATTTTTGTTTTGTTAATATATATAGACAAATATATTCCAAGTACTGGATTTTAAATTATCTATACTATTTATTTAAAATTGTTAGAAAAATAGTATGGTAAGTTTTGATAACTTTGAAACTGTAATTAAAAAGTTTCAATCTACAGCTGGTCTGTAATTAAAGTCTTACGTCCTACAATCCAAAGTACATTAACTTATGCATATTCATGCGAGGTTTGTTTATCTTTACCAGAAACAGGTATTTTCAGTTTATATCAAATATTATTTTAATTATTATTTTTAATTAATAAATAGTTTTATCATTACTTTTAAAAAGGTTTTCGACCTTATTTTGGAAGCAAAATACTTGGAGGATAAAATATCGTTCTTTCAATCGTAAATGTATCTTTTAATTACTGTGTGAAATGCAGAAATGTTAAATGTAGAAATATTTTAAAAAGAGCTCTCAATTTAAAGTTTTAATGTTGGGATGTACCCATGACTATAAATTTTGAAGTCTCTTTAATTCATTGCGATAAAGCGGTAAAGTTTATGATTGGATATTCAGCTATCTAGGGTTCAACTGGTTGGTTTGTACGTTTAATGAACTTAATGGCTATTAATTCCAGTTTAACTTGGATTCCGAACCTCCCGATCTAATCTAGGATTCGAACCGCGCACTTTTAGCATGCGCGTCCAGAGAGCTAACTACAGAGCCATTAGGTGGAGAAGAGTCATTTAGCATGGTATATGGTGCATAATCCGTCCCCGGTTGCCTGAGTGTGGTTTCTGGATTTTATCTTATACGAGACGAAAAAGCGATTTCCTTTGAAAGGCCTAAAGCAAGACTTTCCCATTCGCGGTAAATGACTCTTCGTAGTAAAGTTGTTGTAAGGACGTTGTTGCACATAATGCCCCTCTTAAAGTTCTTGGACCAATGAAATCCGATACAGTCAACCAATTAGATTAAATTGGCTTAGAAAAATGTCGTATCTGTTCATGGACAAATTCCAGGGGGATTAACAAAAATATGGAAACACCCAGGGAATTAAGTATTATGTAGCTATTTTATATGGTGTAGGAGTATTTATGGCTTTAAAACTACCTGATTACTTCTTCTAATGTCTGAATCCTTCATCGGTTTGGTCATGGATGATTGCTAGTGATAAGTTAGTCCTTCTTCGTCAAGGAACTCCCGCGTTTATTTTAGAGTTGCTAGGATACAGTGTTGTTTTTAAGATGATGATATTGTTCTAACTACTTATGTACTCTGAGTATGGAGGAAGATTTATTGGGAAACGAAAATATTTGTATGACTAATCTGCTACGTTTTATGTGACTGGAAACACGATAACCTATATTTTGAAATCTTTTCTTACGCAATGGGTATGGAGGGTTTGCTATGAATATTTTGAATACGCTGCTACCTGTGATTGTGATATAAACTGGATTCTGTAGAATATTTTCCACATCTGCCGAAGTATTGATTTAAAACATGATTTTTTTACCAAGTATAACCACCAACAAGTATTTTTTTACCAACATTAATAAAAGATCAATAACAAAATATGAAGGAAAAATAACTAGTATTTTTACTTTCAAATACCCACATGTATATATACATAGGGTAATGAAAGTATAGCATTCGGTAAAATAAAAAATAAAAAATGTCTGTGTGTGTATGTGTGTCTGTGGTCAGCATAACTCCCCAAAAAATTGACCTACGATGTTCAAATTTTGTATGAGGGTTAGTGGCAGCCAAGGGACCTACCATTAAGGTTTTCGTCAAAATCGCGCATGCGCAAAAGGTATGTGCCATTGAAAAATCATGTTTTTCAATTATTGCTAAAAAACGGCTCTAACGATTTTGATAAAAATCGCTGTGGTAATGCCTCTGGTGTTCTAAACGTTCCCACCTCCGAAATTCCCGAAAACATGTTTTAATGGCGTAAAAAGTTGAAAAATGAATGCCTTCAACACAGAGTTCTCTTTCCTTGAACATACCTCATCAGCGATCTTTTTTTCTTCTCTCCTCAGTTTCACTTACAAGAAAGGATAATAAAATAATTATCGAAAAGTATATCGCCAAAATCATAATTTTGACAAAGATTTTTTTTCTCACTCTCTCTCTCTCTCTTTTTTTTAAAGACCGATACAAGAATTATCGCAAAAAATATCGCCAAACTGGCCATTTTTGCTAAATAAATTATGAAAGTACAAAAACGGTAAATGACACAAATCTACGTCAGTATTACAGTGTAATTGAAAGTTGTGCTATGTTCCACATCCCTAGTTTAATTAGTTTTTATAAGCTGGCCTATAAAACTTCTTGAAAATATAATAAAAACACACATAGTTATTTTCTCTTTAAAAATGTTTAAATAATTTTTTATAATTATTGTTATATCTAGTGCAAAAATTCATAGATATTAAAACAATACTTCTGCAGATATTGTTAGGAAATTGTTATAACACATTGTTATGGAGCTGGGACAGGCTGAAAAGAAAATCCTTTTTGAGGTTAATTCAAACTTTTTTTTTTTTTAATTCGGTGATAATTTATTTATTTCCAAATTTTGCTTCGGAGATTATTTTTTTTCCTACGAAGTTTTTGTGATATCGCCATGTCTAAACATCCCCAATAGCTTTGCAACTGCAATTACTGACACACCCACAAGGGAAGCCCCAACAATTTCTCATATCAGGTCATTCTATTTGCCTTCACATTAAATGGAATTTTACAAATCACTTCATGAAACTCTTTCAAGAACAACTTCAAATATATAAGAGAAATACACTATAAAAATTAATAGTAACTTTTAGGTTTTGATGTATAATTAATAGAAAACTGCACTTTTTTAAGGTCAGAAGTTTTTTAAATGTATGCCAATTCAATTTTCTCAGTGAAAGGGAGTTGCGACAACTAATTCTTGCAATTTCCAAAGAGATTCGACCACCCAATCGACGAAGAAAACAGATTTTTCCAGACGGTTCTCAACACTATTTAATGTTGTTTTTTTCCCTTTTAGTCTTCCTAATTTAGCTAATGACTTAATTTAGCTCATTTAGATAGTGGTCGAAACGAGAGGTTGCAAAAGCGATTTTGGAGAAAATCGAAACGTTTAACATTGTATTGGTTCCAAACATTTCTGAAATCAGTGAAGAAGAGGGAATGGATTATAAGTTTTTACCTTGAAAAGTAATTGATTGTTAAAAGCAGTAGATCAGTACAGTAATCCTACGACAAATAACTAGCTGGATTGCCATGAAATATGTTTACAACTATAATTAGTATATGATATTAATTCTAGCTTTTGAACCATTTTAGTTGGGTTTTTGTATATTTAATCGACATTTATCAATCTTAAATTAAGTTAACCGCTTTGATAAAATAACCAAAGATGAAATTACTTGTTATTCATGCATTAAACAGTTAGGGGATGGATATTATCGACAAATTTTTTAAATAATGTGTATTCGTAACAATGAACTAAAGTTAGGGTCGTTCTCAAATATTTGATTAATGATTTTTATGGCCCGTGCTGTATTATCATGTCTACTTCCGCGTATGTTTGAAGGCTTCTTCTGGAATATATCTGCATATTTGCCGTCTGTGACGGGGAGCAGTTACAATCTAGCGAAATTATACGAAAGGAAATCGTGACTTCTCGTAATAATCTTTTAGAAAATAAGTTACATTGTATTTTAAGTTGATACATTCTTCAAGGGGAGATGATGGAAAACCTAATGCTATGCTACTTTATCTCAGTGAATAAGTTAAGTACAATACTCAAAGCGAAAACTATAAGTTGTATAATTTCTTTCGCAAGAGCAACGCGAATGCTAAACTGTTCCATTACATCATTAGAACAAGATCTGGGCTACCAGTGGTAGAAGTTCGATTGTCAAAAAGGCAACACCATTCAGGAGGCCTGCCACGAGGGAAGATCGTCTCGAATGAGGGAAAACATGGGAATTTCCCAGAAAACATATTACATGATATTACAAGTACAACTTACAGGAGAATATGCGTCATAATCTCCACAGCATGCATCCGCCTTGAAAATAGAGATTGAAAAGCTCCAGATTATTCAGAAATTCAGTTTTGGGTGCATGCAAGGTTAATTTAATCTCTAAAATCAAAACTTTAAAATTAATGTGAAATTTTGACTTTATAATTATATCTATTTTAAAGTATAAGTTATCTATCTTTTACCTATTTTAAAGTATATGATTAAAAAAAATCACTTTCAGCAGTAATAAATGATAAGATGATCGAAGAGAATAATATTTATTTTTAATATTTTCATTCGCGGTTCAAACTACACGACAAAATATCAATTAAAAGATAGCATTTGTTTGGTATTATTAACGATTTTTATGTAGTAAAAATTAACTCCTAAAAACAAAGTTTTTACTTTAAATCCTTCATCTACATCCAGTGTCGAATTTTGTGTGTAATTGGAACTTATTTACAGTACGATTTTGAGCTCAGATCGAGTTTTAATAGCGTTTGACCACTAAAAAGAAAACACCCATTCCATGCCATCGATTAACTTTATTTTTTGCTTTCAAATCAAAACTCAAAGCTCTTAAGTTTCAGCTCGATTGGATGACGAATAGTGGGTTTCGAAGATTTTGTAGCAGGGAACAAACAAAATCAATGTTAATATAAAGTATTAAAAAAATAAAAATAATTGTTTACGTGGGTGGTTTATATACGTGATCACGTTGGATTAAAAAAAAAAAAAAAAAAAAAAAAACTAGAAATTATATTCCCTGATCAGATGACGATAGTGAAAAATATCGCATAAGAATTCTGATACTGGAAAATTATTAGCTTATAACAATTGAAATGCTGAATAAAATAGTTTTTATGGCTGGGGTTGCTCTTGGCTATTTGCACCCTCTTTTCAGTACGCTACGACCAGCGAGTCAAGCCCTTATATCCCTACCATGAATTACTTCTGCACCTGAAGGCTTTCAGAATTCCTTCTTTAAATTATAGCACGGAAAAGCAAATTCCAAGAAATACAATTCCAGAAATCTCATAAAGAAATCCGAAAAAGGCAAACAAAAAAAAACTACTCAAGAAGCATTTGCCGTTTCTTTTCTCTTTCCTCTATTTTTCATCCAAAATAGAATTCGGACCCTTCCGAACCGTCACATGGAAATTCCAACTCGGTAAACTAGTATTTTATTTTTGAGCGGAATCCTTAAATATCAGAACTATCTCTCCTTATCTTCCTCGATCTTCGAGCCGCTTTGGACACATGTCGAGGTTGCTACCATCACAACCCGGATTTATGTGCTGGATTCTGCATTCGGCGCACACCCGCAGAATTTTGTTGCTGATAATCGGGATGTGTGACGCAACTTGGAGACAATTTGTGGGAAAAACTAGACAGTTTTTTATTTTTTATTTGTGTTCAGATTGTGCGTTAATTAAAGTTTCTTTGTTTGGAGTGCTTGAAGCTGTAATTGTCAAAATGTCAAGCTAATTCGAATTTGGATTATTTAAGGACGTTGAAAACGATAACTTTTCCGACCGTACTTGTAGATAGAGAAAATATTGTCGTTACACACAAGAAAATGAAAGGAAAATGAGTTTAATAAATAGATTAAGAGGGAACGTAAGTCTGTCATTGGCCCATAGATCTAAAATACTTTTTTTTCCCTCTCAGCCACAATTTCTGACGGAGAATTGCTTTGAAGCTTATGAAAATATATAGCAGCCATAACATCAATAATTAAAGCCCATTAATTTTTTTTGAATAAATAATAATTAATAAATAATATAATAATAAATAATTAATTTCTTAAATAATTATAAACTAACTCATAAAATCTCTTTAAGTGTAATAATAATAATAATAAACACTAGTTATTTTGTCTTCACATTTTTTAATGAACATTCATTACTGATGTTATGGCTGTTATAAAATTTCATATTGTTATGAATTTTTCCACTGAGACAATGATGGCACAGTTTTTCAGATAAAAACTAGTATTTATTCTCTTAAGAAAACTCAAAAAAATTTATTCACAGATAACAGTGCAATCACTATTAATCTTCAATACAAGCTTCAACAAGAACAGCTTCGAATACAGCGATTATACAAGCTCACTTCAATAGGTCAACAAAGCGATCAGCTTTCAACGAAGTCCGAAGTCAATCTAAAAAAATTCCCGATCTACAGTCTGATTTATACTTGGCGCGAGAGAACAATCGAGAAATTTCCAGCCAATTCGTCGGAAAAGAAACGTCTCGAAACTTCTCGATTGCTTTAGGTGTTGCCACCTTTTTCTAACCTGTATAATCGCTGTTAATAAATTAAAATAAGATAAAAATAAATTACAATAGAATTTTTAAATAATACGTCACTATTTACACTATATACAGACAATTTGTGCAACAATATGCTTCAAAGCAATACACCGGCAGAAATTGTGGTTGAAAAAATAAAGTATTAAGTCTATGGGGCAACAACTAAACTTTCTCTCTTAAATCAAGCCACATTCTTATCTTATGCAATTACGAACTTTTCTTGGTACACAGTTTGAAAGTGTCATATAGTGCAATGGTGGGAAACTTAAAAACTTTTTTTCTGGACTCGTTCATCTATTAAAGAGTATAAATATCAAGTTATGATAATTAGTTAGTTACTGTGGTGCAGAAAACTTTATTTGTTTCGAACTAGTTGTCTCCACTTTTCAAGCGTTGGCGTTCAATACGAATTTAATCCCACTCACAAAATCGTAAGTATATCAGTTTTAATGTTTCATTGTCAAATACTGCAATCATAGGAAATTGGAAGATATTAAAAAGTATTTAAAAATGCTTATTACCAGAAGAAAATATACCAATGAATGACAAAAAGTTTAATAAGAAACATAATTTTGGTTTATACTTACCTTTGAAAATTCATGGAGGAGAAATATGAGCAAATTACTTTTGATCCCGTCTAAAACAAAAAGAGGATGTATTATGAAATACCATTTACATTTCTAAATGTAACTCATTATCGATAAGATGTACACGACAAAAACAAAACGAATACTTAGTTTCAACTTTTGTGATAAGTAATTTTGTGTTAGAAATTCATTTTCAGTATTTCATCTTGCAAGAATTTTTCTTTTCATAGTTGCATTTGCAAGGAATTTCTTATTTTTTGTTTTAAATCGGATTTAAAAAACAATAGAAAATAGTCACGTAATATGGAATAAGGGATTGAAATGTAAGGAAACAAACTAAATTGACAAGAAAAACATGGTTAAAGAACTTTTTGTTGCTCAGTTTATTTGCAAAAATCCAAATATAAACTACCATCTCGACAGCGACAAAATGTTTGTGAGTCCACAAACGAGTTCAAGCCTAAAATATCTTAAAGGAAAAAGTTACTGGCTGTAAATTACACTTAATTTCTAAGTGAATGGCAGACTTCTTTTGAAAGAAGTTTGAAAACTTTCTTTCAGAAATTTTATAAATATCGTACACAAATTTTGCTCCACAGCAAAAGTAGCGTTGCAGATAAATTAACCACACTGAATGAAGTACATCATGGCAATAGTATTTAGATAAGCTAGTTTACTCTAGTATTTCGATTTGGCAGAACCTCGGTCCTAACGGAAGAGAAACATCGGTATTCCATATAACCCGAAGTTACTCTACAGTCTGTGTCAGATATCTTCTCTAAGTAACTATTGTTTACAAATGAAATTAGTAGAGTGTTAATAAAACAATATTTGTATTTCGAAATGCAATCAAAATAATTTGATTTCTCAGAAGAAAAATCAAATTCAAACAAAACAATTTTTTTTTTCAAGTCTGGAGGCTATTTAGCAGATCAAAAAGGTAAACAAAGAGAAACTCTTTCCTTCATACAGCAGAGAATATTTAAATAAAGTTATCAAAACAATTTTTCCGATTTCGTAAAAAGATTTCATTTCCACAGAAAAAAAAAAAAATTGAAGCAAAAGATATTTTTTTTTTCTCAAAGACTGATGTTATAATTAGGCGAGCAATTAACAACACTAAATTTTTTGAGGTTGTCACTTGGTTTTGGTCATAGAAAATGCAAACTCATTAAGATATCAAGAGTAAATCAGAATCATAAATACTGAGTTCTAATATTTAAATAAGAAGCATAAATACTAGGTTCCCTATCAAGATACACAGTCATCTTACGTTCATTATTTAGAGAACCTTTACATAAAATACCCCCATCCGCGCTTCACGTAGCAAGGTCAAGAAACAACCATTAAAAATGGGAAACTAGAAAGCCCAGGTGACACTTATGACGAATGTGAATGTTGGAATTACATCTCGGTTCCAGGAAAGGCACAACTCTTAAATACAGATTGGTGCAGGTGCTTTTTCTATTGCATCTGCAGTATTCCTAGTAATGTTATGTACGCCTTGTGTTGTGACGATGCTTAATTGCTGATGTAACCTGGAAGACTCACCTGCATGCGATTGTTCTTACTCATGTTGCGAGGTCGTAAGGTTTCATTGTGGAATGCTTGTCGATACATATTGAACAGTTTTTGCTTGTTATTGCAGCTCATTAAGTTGTTTGTTCGTAGAGTGGAAAGGGAATGTAAACAGACTCTTAAATTGTTTGGTGAAAGTATAATATCGCTGTATTATGAAAAAAAAAAATGAAAAAAAACGAGTTTGTAAGTATGAGAACTCGGTATTTATTTTTTGATTTGCGGTTGATAGCTTATGAGTTTGCATATTTTAGCAGATGCCATAATGAAATGATGCGTTTATTGATGTATAGCTGTATTGATAGTTTTTCTATCTGGTATTTAAGGTAATTAGTTCTATGGTAAATAAGGTTAAGGAAAGGCATTTAATTTTGGTAATTTTAATCGGTGGATCATTTTCTGAAACTCATGGTAATGATTGAGAAGAGTCACTTCAATTAAGATAATAATTGGGAGTTGAAGGTTAATCATACTTTTTCGAATAAAAAAAATATGTAAATAATTACTTACATTGATTAAATGGTAATATTTACTCGTAATCTTCATTTTGGATATGAAAGATTAATATAAAATAGTCAGGAAATAAGAAATAAAAAGTTAACTACTACTAGAAAATTATATTATACGCTAATAATGAATAAATATGAATTTATTTAAAATATGGAAACATCAAATATGGAAATTGCAATTGAAATGTATTACAGTGAAGAGTCGTACGTGTATTTTTAGCAGAGGTGTAGTTATTGATAATCCACACTGTGGCATCTATTGGATGAATAAAATGGAGGGAAAAGGGGGAGGACTGCAAAAATTTAAGATAATAAAACGACTTAAAGATCAAAAGGCTGAAGAGACGGGGTGGTAATTTCCCCTTCTCTGACTCCCTTTAATCTCAGCTACTGAATCCACAGATATTTTTTTCTTACCCTTGGAAAATTTTGTGTGAACAGTTCAACGGCATTATCGATAAATTCGGTAGTAACTCGTATGGTGTATTTTAATCAGTTTTATTATCTTTCTTGTCACAAGATAAATTTGTTTAAAAATTCTCACACATCCACCGAAAAACTTTATAATGTCCTTTTACAATGGTAGCTTCTCTGTCTATCCATCCGAAACATTAAAAATGTAGAATCATTGATCCAGTGCTCACCGGTTGGATGACTTGAAAGAAAATTCGGCACATAATGCTATACACTGTGTAAAAAATATCCAAAAAAGAATAATTTGAATGTATTTTCTGAGCAGTAAAACTGAATAATTTTATATATTTTATTTTCGACACATCTATGCTATCTTTAGACATATTTAACTTCTGCACTACACTGGTTTAATGACAAGCTTATACTAAAACTCTGTGCGCTTGAGGTCAACCCTCTCATACAATACTACAAATACTCACACCCGTGTCATATGTCCAATGAAAGGTCATATCGATATAAGTTTTCATACCAAAAGTCAATCGAATGTAACTGAAATTACCGCCGTAAATCATTTTGCATTTCTTAAACCTAATTGAAAAATACTGCAGAAATTTACCATATTATAGCTTGGAGGTCTCGATAAGATTTACAGAGCATAAAATTCAATCGGAAATTTAGAACCGGAATCAATAAAAAAAATGAACAAAAAGATTTTGCCTCCATTCACATCTTGACTTCAGATAACGATATCGGCTTATAATTTAGATAATCAGTGACAAGTTTTCACGCTAAGCTTATAGCTGAACTCACCAACTTAGTGACATTTTTGTGTTTTAAAAGACTCCAAATTTAGAGCGTTTTCATTATACGTCGTCAGCCATTAACCTTAACAGAGGAATTCAGTTATTGAATGTCACCAAATTGTACATACTTGGTATCTAGGCGCAATGTAGTGTAATAAAGCATCAGTAGAAACGGTATTTTTGTGACATTACTGTTAAAATCCAACATGTTTTTCCTTATTTACTTATAAGTTACTAGTTATCAAATGAAAGCCACTACCAAGACTTATAGAAAACTTTTATTAGAATTTATAATCCGGCTTTGGCTATTTCGCCGATATAAAAGTACAGTGATTCGGACCTTTTTGTGTTTTCAGCAACAGGTCCAAATCGGTTTACTTGTGCTTTCCTCTCTGTCAACTAACGTGAGCCGGATATTACTATTCGTTGATATTTTTTTGAGCAAAACATAATACGCATGCAAAAGTGAATGTTAGTTTTTTGTCAAATCAGTTTAGTTGATCAATTCAATATGTGTGTCGAAAAGAAGTCCATGTACTCGAAAAAAAGAAGAAAAAAAAAAAATCTCTAGTTCCACATCTAGAAGAACAGAAGTTTATTCTTTGCAGAGAGCTACTTTACAATTTGGAGGGGGAAAAAATGTCTTTTATTAAAATTCAACCGGAAGAAAAACGCCATTATGTAACTGTTGAATGTGATAATATACTTTTGGAAGTGTTTCTTCTCACTGTTCTAGAATTTCAGCTATTGAAAGTTAATTTATCAAGCAATATTGCAGGCATTTGTTTAGAAAGCTGCGTTGGGGATGGGTAGGATGTAAGTCTGTCGTTATATGCGGAAAACCTTTGCAACAAGCGTATATTCTATTTGCGTACATTCCTAGTATTGAGTATGTGCTAAAAATTATCTCACTAATATTGAATGAGTTCAGAAATTAAGTATTCAATAATATATTTCTTCTGCCAATACAATCTGGACTCCGGTTACAATTTTTCATTAGGTCTCTGTTAAGTTTATCCAAACTTTGAGGGATCTTTCTTCTTTCTAAGAATTTGCATCTAATTCTATAAATATAATATTTTAAACTGTACTGTTAGACATTTTTTGAGAATTAAAAATGTGAGTACAAAATCAATGTCTGCTCCTAAAACATTCATTTATTTTAAATACCACACTTATTTCCAATGATGTTTTTAACATTCTGTTTATTAATTTTTAAGATTAAAAGTTTTTAATACACACAAAAAAAATAAAATATTTTCCTATGCATTTTTATTACTCTTTTGTCCCTTTAGTTTATAACAGCGTTTTTCTTCCCTGGTAATTTCATTTTTTACTTTTTTTAATTTCTTTTTCTCATACTCTTCTTACCATTTCCGAAGATGTTAGAGGGAGTGATTATCCTTCCGCTATAGATACGCGTCAGCGACAGAATTTAATGGAACATTTTTATACATTTTTTTTATTACAATGCACTTAACAAAATACATAATAATTGTATAATTAAAGTTGTATAAAGAAAACATTGTTGCAGTACATCTTAGATTTCGTACAATTTGAGTAACTGAAATTTTTTAATGTCACAATACTTGCTATGAAAAATTATAAAGGCAAAGAGTATAATGCAGAAAACGCTTTCCGTATCTTTTTATGTTATTTTTAATGAGTTTTTTTAAAGCAAAAAAAATTCTTTGTTTTTAAGCTCGGCATTGTACTTCTATGCAAGGCATCAAAGCGTCTACATTCAAAATAATGCAGTTCGTCAGGAATATTTTACATTTTTCGAATCGCCTGTAGTTTTCGAAAAAAGAAATATACTCAGATGCTGCAATTGAGAACTCGCCTGCAGGCTTCGAGAGTGAACTTCTAATTTAGTTTTCAAGGAGAGCCCGTTTTTGGCAGATCGAATTATCGCCAAACACGAGCACAAGAAACAAATTCAATAATCGGCAGGAAAACACCTCAGTAAAACCGTTTCCCTTTTAAAAGCCCCTACAGCTCTGAAATATTTAAGCAAATTCAATCATCTCTAGTCGAAAAAAAGAGAAAAACTTCCAAGGCGAGAATGATCTAACGGCCAGATAAACTTAAAAAGTTTTCCCTAAACCTAGATTTTTATTGCAGATATGCGCACCCAAAATAAAAAAAAAATTTTAAAAAATCTCTCAGTTCCAACAAACTACTTTTAAGAACTTTTTCGTTTTCGTCGGAGGTGCAATTTATAGTCTTGTAAGTAAGGTCACAAGTTCTTTGAGAATTCTGTTTAAATTTCTTTTTACTCCTTTTCTACATCTGCTTTTGGCGGGTGTATGTATAAGTAGGCGTTCGATTCTTCTCCCCCCCCCCCCCTCTCCCGACTGAAATTATCTTTCATTCACTTCACTTCTCACAGGTCGCTTCTTCCATTATTTTTACTCTGAAATTTATTCGATGGCGGATGTTGTTGGTGATGCAGACGATCGGTCAGATACTGTCGAAAATATTCCACCCTTTCAATAAAACCAAGAGACTTGTGTGCCCTCAGAAGGACATTTGTTGAGATAATGCAATGGAACATTAAGGGATCGCTTGTCAAGAGTATTTCTGTGTGAAAAATAAGTCATCCATCTTGGTCATTTAAGGATACCGATCTCGGATACTAGCGAATTCCATCATTTATATTTTAAGTCTTTTATACCTACTCAAGGATATTGTTGTGTGTAGGAACAATTTCACAAGGAAATATTAAAATTTTGCAAAGAATTGTTAATTAGTGATTATAACAAGAACTATTTATAAAGAAGCAGGAATAAGGATTTCATGAACTAATGAGATCGCGCGCAGCCTACACATTTAAGATTGTTTAGAGGAATTACTATTTTTTGGACATTTCATTAGAGTTATATAATACATTATTTTGTTACGAGCTATACTTTCCTCAGGTTTTCTCAACGTGTTTAAATTTCGGTTTTCTCTTTGCTATCGTGCTGCCATCTACTGCATACCATCACAACTTATCAATTTTTTTAAAACTATTTCTGATGTTTTACTTCGCTTTTCAAACAAACTAAACAATGTCCAATTACAAATAAACTATTTGTCAAAAGTGGAGGTCCTAGCCTTTGAATTGGTGCATCATTTATGCATTTCGGTTTAGTATAAAGGGAGAAAAAGAGATCGTCACAAAATAACACAATCCAATAATAATATATAAGATACTTATTACTTCAGATGTCTGTGAAATTATTAATCGCGGATACGTATTTGTAAAAACGATATCATAAGAATCAGATTGCCAATCCTTCTAAAAATTGAGAAAATATTTTTCATCATAACTTCAGTGATTATCACTTCATTACAGTATTGCAAATTACGTTAACTTTAAATAAGCTAAGCAAAAATTTTAAATTTATATAGTTTCATGAAATGTTTCCAACGATATCAATGTAGCAAATATATATATATATATATATATATATATATATATATATATAAAATTTCGGCGCTTATCTGGTTTTTGCACTTTACCATCCAATAAGGAAAGAAACCAGTAACATTTGGGGAGATTTTAAAGACAGAAATATTTTCCTGCAAAAGATGACATTTGATAAGGAAAGTATGAATTTTTACTTCCAATTACCCATATGTATACATAGGGTAATGAAAGTATAGGATTCGGTCAAAAAAAGAAAATTTTGATTTTTTTTACATTTCTCCATGTTTCATAAACATCCTGATTTCAAAAAAGTTATCTTGAAAAAATGTCTGTCTGTAGTCAGTATAACTCCCGAAAAAAATGACCTACGATGTTCAAATTTGGTGTGCGGGTGTGGATAGGAACCTACCTTTAAGGTTTTTCGTTAAAATCGCGCATGCGCATAAAATAGATGCCATTGAAAAAAATCATGTTTTTCAATGACTGTTTACAAAAAACGACTCTAAGGATTTTGATAAAAATTGTTGTGGCAATGCCTCTTGAAGTGTTCTAAACGTCCCCACCTCTGAAATTTCCGTAAAAATGCTTTAATAGCGTCAAAAGTTGAAAAACAAATGCCTTCAACACCGAGTCCTCTTGGCTTGAACATAGCTAAAAAACGATCGTTTTTTCTCCTCTTCTCAGTTTCAATTATAAGACAGATTAATATAAGAATTATCGAAAAGTATATCGCCAAAATTACCATTTTGGAGAAGTTTTTTTTAAAAAAGACCTATTATCGCAAAAAATATGGCCAAACTGGCCATTTTTTCTAAACGAATAATGGAAATATAAAAACGGTAAATGACACAAATCCACATCGGTAATATAGTGTAATTGAAAGTTGTGCGATTTTCCACACCCCTAGTTTTTTTCATTAAAAAAGCTTTTGTCGGTAGGTTGGTGAGTTTGGCAACAACTTTGGACTGAGAAATAATTCAATCAGATATTCTTCATAATATACGATTCGAAAAAGAAAAAAAAATTGGTTTCCATTAGATACAATTTTGTGTTACGTTTCCATTGCGCAATGGAATCGAATCTAAAACGTCTTACATTGATGTGCAACTTTGCTAAGCAAGATTGTTTTACAACACATTTAAATAGGGTTTGTTCAAAATGATTTAAAATATGCTAATAGAAACTTTGAACATGAAATGGAGTTGTGTTTTTTAATGCCATAAAGAAAAATTATAATAAGAGTAGCATTAAAAGTAAATTGTACAACGTTAATTGAGAAGCAGCTTGGATTTTTCATTTGTGAGCATATATTAAAATGCGTTACGCTATTACCAAGAGGTCTAAAATATTTTCAAATCTGAAAAAGCATCTCGGTATTCTGTATTTTATACACCGACGATTTTATACAGTGTAGTTTTCAATGATAAATGAATATGGTTGAAAGATTTATCAGCCATTATTGATTGAGCATTAAGCATAACCATTGCATATTCAATTACAACTCGAAATCACCAACCTTTTGTTTACAATAACTAAAGGGCTTCGATTTCTAGGCTCTCTATGCTCGTTTTTTTTTTTTATTTTTTTATTATTATTATTTAAAAACAATTTTTAAAAAACTAAGTTACATTTTAAAATTCTGGATTCGAGTCCTGATAAGTACTGGAACTTGTGTTTTAAATTTTAAATAAATTCCTCATTATTCAGTGAAATCTTGGGAACCGAATTTAAAACTTTACTCCTTTCTTTTGAATATAAATATGATAGAAATATATTTCATACAGCACCTCTATAGAACCAATTGAGACCCATAGAAACACAAGATATTTTTTACATTTTCAAAGCATTTCATTGTAAGTAATCGATAATGAATAGGGTATGTATTAAAATCAGAGTTTGTTGATTGTTTGCTAAATGCAATTAAGAGGAATATCCGCATTTTAATCGAATGTAAAAGATAAGAAATTCTATGGAATACCAGAATGTTAAACTTCAAACTAAAATATCATATCTTCATTTTGATTGGTTTTAAAAATCAGTATTAAAGTTTTGTTAGACTAATGTATTTTCGAATTCCACAAATTCAATTACTCGTAACTTTAATATTATATTTTACAAAGTAAGTTATTTATCGTCGTGAAAGTATTCAATAAATTCCATGTTATCGATTCAAGCCGTAAAGTTGATATTTAAATAAATATTGACGCTCTCCGTTTTCGATTACGAAGGTTATAAAGTTGAGAATAAAACAGTTCATAACGTCAATAATTTTCCAAAGCAAATGTTTGTTTAAACAAATTCGCTCAGATCTAAAATGTCTTTTGGTTGTTTGCTTAATACATTTTTCACGCTAAATCTTTGGAATTAAACCAAACATAAATATTTGAATACATTGTTATACTATGCAAGGTGTTTTGTTAAAATGATTAAATAAATCTGTGTTTCAACTTGCAAGTGTTTATTCGTGAAACCTTAAATTAATGAAATTAAGTAAAGATTTTTAATTTTAAATACATCATCAAATTGTCGTTGATATGAATATGCATAGAAAATAATGAAATAGTAGACGATTCGGAACTCAGAAGAATAGTAGGCTAGTAAAGATGCATCAACTAATATAATCTATAATAATAAAACAAAGAGTCTGTAGGACTGTTTGTGTATCTGTAGCTCTATCGAAAGCGACTTCCAATAGGCGTAGTGCTCTGAAATGTTCAACGTACGTAATTTTGGCTTAATTTAACAAACAGAATGTTAAAATTTTAATTAGTTTTTTTATTTATTATTATTATTATTTTCTTTTTTACAAAGGGATTAATAATCGACCTTCTAATTTTGCTTTTTACAAACAAAATATTAAAATATTTTCGACGGAATGAGGGTGGTTTGTATTATTATATTAAGGGGGGGGGGGGATTGTTTTTGTTTCTCGACAAAAGGGGATGGGGGTTCTAATATAAGTGGCGTTTGAAAATAGGTTAAAGACAAATTCATCTGAAAAGACCCTTGAAGAAAATTTAAATATTTTTTAATACAATTTATTTAAGTTGATACCAAGTCAAAACATGAAAAAATATTATCACTCAGAAAAACAAATTTTTTGTCTATTGATTATAATGATTACAATGATTTAACAATTTTATGATTATTTTTTAATGAATATGACTGGGAAGCATACATCGTGGTTTGCTTAGTGATATTATTTATCGATATGTATGTTTAGATTATTGGATTTGTGTTATAACTTTAACATTTACACATTAACCAAACCTCGATACAGATTTTTATTTATGATTTACTTAAAAAGAACTATGTGTATATATATATATTCATTCTTAATTGTGAATAACATGAAACTTCTTTTTCAATAAAATGTAACTAACTAATGTCAGTGGTGGTGCTAAACTAACTAATGTAGAGGTGGAGTTGTTTAGATATCAGGCAGGTTCAAATCCAACCAGACACATAGGAAACTTTATTTTTAATTTAAAGTGGTTTTCCAAGTAAAAAGTTGAAACACGTGTTTTCAGAGATTTGATAATCATACAATTTAATTGAAAAATAAGTATTTTTTTTTCTAAGTACACCGTTTTGATAGTTCAACTTAAAGTATTAAAGTTACTTTTTGAAAGTGAGCGAAAGGTAAATATCTGAAATCCAATAACCTGTTTTAATCAGTCATTACCAGGGCTAAATTTCCCAACTTCCGGGATCATTTCTGGGGAGTATAGACCCTCGTATTCATAAGTTTATACAAAAGGCACTTCCTCTAAGCAAGCTGAGAGGAATAATGGCATGAATATATTAAAGCAATTAAGCTGTAGGCCTGGCTAAATTTCCCACGTATTGGGATTATTTCTGGGGATATAGACCCTCCTACCCATCAAATCATGCAAAAGGCACTTTCTCTAATCAAGTTGAGAAAAAAAAAAAGAATGGTGTAAAATCATCAAATAGTTTTTGGCTGTAGCCCTGTGGCCCTAAAGTTTTGGTCACAACCAGAGGAAGAAGTATCAGAAGGAGAAGAAGAAGAACAAAAATCTGGTGACTTCGGCGATTTTCAAAGAAATAACGTTCCCTTGTTTAACGTTAACAATTATGCTGTTATTTTTCCTCTACTCACACAGGGCAACATGAAGGGGAAAAATCAGAGTTCTATCTATAATAGAAGCTGAGCTGTGAGGGGTTAAAAACGTGCGTAAGCTCTGTCAACATAATATACACTTGCATGTGTGCCGCTTTGACATCGAACTTTGCGGTGGAACACTGCCGCGTTCTTAGATTGTAAATTAGTATTGTTAAGAATCGTCACATTAAAAAGTTTTCAACACCTCTGTTTCTAAGTAATTAGCTAATTTTTTATCAAGAGTTTAATAATGAAATATATCTGTTAAGATATTTTATTTTGAATGTCTGTTCTCATGAGTTTTAATGGGTAAGAGATAAAAGCATGGTTATGCCTAATATGAGATACAATATGTATTTATTACGATTTCCTCGTTTATAATGAAAGGAAAATCTCCTCAATGAACCAACTATGTAGTGTGGACAAGTTATAAAAAGTTTCTAATAGTTATATAAGTTATCTGCATTGAGATTTATAAATTTATAATTAAAAAAATTAAAATTTGATGATAGAAGTTACAGACTTACCAATAAAATATAGATTGTGTTCGAGACGATTTTAAGTGTATGTTCTTTATTTAGATAACCTAGAAATCACATTAAAATATATATATATATATATATATATATATATATATATATATATATATATATATATATATATATATATATATATATATATATATATATATATATATATATATATATATATATATATATATATATATATATATATATATATATATATATATATATATATATATATATATATATATATATACATTTTGCTAAATGCTAATAAAATTATATTTATATTTGTTCGGATGTATATCACACTAGAATCCTAATTAAAAAGCATGTATCAAATGGAATAACAATAATAATAAATTAAAAAAATCTTAATTCTTTTTCCTCACATTTTTCGTGCACAAATTTATCTGGGATAAGATACTATTTTTTTTTTAATTATATTGTTTGCCAGTACATGTAGTTCAAATATGAGAAGTTCTCGTCATAAATCAGAGACCGGTAAGAGTGCATTGAACAACAACAACAAAGCATCCCAAATTCGATATTGCTCCGAGAAATAATTTTCATTTGGCGATAGTTGTTTTTCTTCATTAATTTACCTTAACCCCAAATGGCATAATTCCTTTGCCTAAGTATTGACTAAAGTTTTGTACTGAATTTTTAATGAATAATTCCAAATTAAATATTAGCTTAAAAAACGATTAAACTTAATTTTAGTTGTTTTTTTAAACATCTAAAGATGAAAACCCGTCTCTACTCAAATAAAATTGCTCCTCCCATTGAAATAGATCCCCGCCATTAATTGCTATTGAAATTTGAAATTGGCGACTACTTATTGAAATTTGGCTTCCATTTATCAGAGATTTAGTAGCAATTGACAACCATATATAATTTGAATTTTGAGCTTTTGACAACCATATAACAATTTGAATTTAGCGGTAAAATCGACGACGGTCATATACTATTACCAGGAGAAAATAATTGATGAAATAAATTTGCATAAATAACCCTTTTTGTATAAGAAATACGGCCGAACTTTACTTTCATCGATAAGTTTCGTACTACCTTTGCGACCAACTATGTAACATCTGGAATTCTAATTTTAGTCGACGCTAGAGTTCAAATAAAACTAGACAGCCCTGAAGGGCACAGACGTGATCCAACCGAATCAAAGAAGTAAATATTTGAATAAAGCATTTGATTGATCCTCTTTTGTGGGACTGTCACGCCAAAAAAAAAAGAAGAAAAAAAAAAAGAAGACAAGGTGACGATGATGGAACATCTCCCATCAAACATTTTTCACTTAGGTTAAGTTACAAAAAAAAAGGAATGAGTTAAAAACCTTTTTGGTGGTACTAAAGAGAGTTTTTGTCCATCTTGGATAGTGTTGCTTTGGGTCCATTCCAGCTATCTCTTTTTTTTTAATAACAGTATATTAATCGTAATTATTGTGATTTACGGCATTTAAATGATCTTTAGCAATGGACGCTAATGTCAAAGGTATAATTCGAGAAGAGTTAAACGCGGAGGCTCTTGTCGATTGGCAGGATATATCAGATTCTTGACCCCCTCTCTCTCTCTCTTGCAAACCGGTCTGATGGTCCTTTCGGATTCCTCCTCGAAGATTATTATTAATGGCCGAATAAAACAGTAGCGATCCTCTTCCTGGAAAACGGAATGTCTTTTTGACAAAGAACGTTTCGAAGCAGCATCAGGAATTGGTGGAATAGAAATAAATACAGTTCTTGGTTGGGTTATTTCGAAAGGTATAGACGATTCATGCTGACTTTATTTCCTTATCAACAACATACTTCTTCTCCGAGTAACTGTAAGACCAAAAAATATATATCAATATGTGTGACAAATGCCGCAATTGCTAGTAATATGCCCCAAACGTACACGAAGACTTAAAATACAAGCAATACGCATCAAATGCATATCAATACGTAGTATCTAACACATATGTACAAAATGTATATTAATAAGTAATATGCAACCAATGTGCCTGAAATGAATATCACAACAAAAGTAACTAATATATATATATATATATATATATATATATATATATATATATATATATATATATATATATATATATATATATATATATATATATATATATATATATATATATATATATATATATATATATATATATATATATATATATATATATATATATATATATATATATGTAAACATTTAAATCAAAAGGTAATATATAACTGTATCATTGCATAAAATGTAGCCGATATGCTCTAAAATGTAAAAAGTGACTAATATGCATATATCTATTTAAAAAGTTAATTTTTTTATATTTTTGTGCTAATTTAAAAAATGAGTAGAGTGCTAAATACACAGCAGGGCTGCTACTGTATAGTAATACATAATGCAATGATAAAATCTTATAACTAATTGCTCTCCGCATTATTTTATAGTAATTCGTGGTAATAGCTCCAAGAATAGCCTCGTACCCGTGCAATATTTCAGCTGCGTGGCAGACCGAGCATCTATCCGTACAATACAGGTACGTACCAACCGTTTTGACAAACTTTTGTCACCCCAACAATCGATGGGATAATTCGTAAGTAATTCCTTCTAAAAATTTTTTTTTCAGAAAGATTACGATTTTAACGGAATTCCCATATTATACTAGTGTCTGAATTCGTACGCACAATTCAAATACTTTTCATAGTTCTAAAGAAAGAGTATCTCACCAGTAAATCACATGGCTTGAGATAATGAAATGATAATGGAATTTGCTCATTATTCGTCTTCATTACAAAAACAATCCATAAGAGACTTTGTAACATCTCAGACAACATCGTAAGCATTCCAGAAGGATCATTATTTCTTTCCGATAATCACCCCAATGTAAATCATGGAAATAACGGGGGAACAGGAGTTGTCACACGGCTTCAGGTAGAGAGTATCGCTCTGCCTCAGGCAACCGAACCAAAGGTATGGCTAATAATTAACCTCTGAGAGAAGTATAATTATTTTTTCATGAAAATCTAATCGGTACACAGTGCAACCTGCTTTCTAATTATTTAATGATGACTACCCTTCTGCTTTTTTTAACAAACACCAAGTGTCAAAGGTAAATGTTATCGCTTAGAGTGGAATTTCGAAGAGAATGGTCACATTCAATTTTTATTTCTTTTAAACCAGTAATATACTTGGAAGCATTTTATAAGGTAATACAGGAACGAGAAAACATTTACGTAATTTTATAATATCAATGTAAAAGAAGAGCATCATAATATGTAATAGTAATCATATCATAATAATAATCATTGCAATAATAACAATAATAATAACAACAACAGCAGTAGCAACAATATGTATAACAACAATGACGACGGCAACAATAATACAGTAATAGTATCAATAGAAATAATATAATAGTGTGTATTAAAACAATTTAGGGGGGAATTATTTTGTGTGCACGCACTAGTCAAATCGCAGTATTGAAATAATATTTTAGGACAACACGTCAAAAGAACCAAATCGTTACGAAGTAAATATCTGATCTAGAAACAAATAATATGAAAATAAATTTTCTCTTTATTGAGTTTCTTTGAATATTGGGAAGAATATTTTTGATACGGAAAATAATTAGACTTCCTTTTTTGTATTTGCTAATTACGACACACTGTAAAATATAAGATGGCAAATTTGTATTTATCTGATTTAATAAGTATTAAATATCGTTTAACTGTTAAAACACTCATAACTGTTAAAACTTCATTAATATATTACAAAACCAACTTTGATTTTGATTATATAAACATTTAAGATACAAAATAAAGTAGTGAAAATGTATTTAAGACAGTAATGAAAAAAGTTTATCGAACTATTTCAAAATGGTGGAGTAAAAATATTGTGAAAAACTAGTAGACCCGTACGCAACCTGCGCATTTAAGACTGCTTAGAGATATTGTTACATTCAATTACCTATATGTTTATATTGGATAATGAAAGTATAGCCATTCGGTAAAAGAAGATTTTTTTTTTTTCTTTCTGTATTTCTCCACGTTTTGGAACATACGGGGAGAATTCAAAATTTCAAAAAAGTTGTCAAGAACAAATGTCTATGTATCTATGATCAGCATAACTCCCGAATAAATTGACCTATGATGTTTAAATTTGGTGAGCGGGTTAGCGGTGACCATGAGACCTACAATTAAGGCTTTCGTCAAAATCCCGCACATAAAATATTTGTCATTGAAAAAAATCATTAATTTTCAATGATTGTTAAAAAACAGCTCAAACAATTTTGCACAAAATCACTGCGGAAATGCCTCTTAAGGTGTTCTAAACATCCCCACCTCTGAAAGTCCTGTAAAAATGCGTTAATAGCGTAAAAAGTTGAAAAACGAGTATCTCTTTCCTTGAGCATCGATTATCAACGATCATTTCCCCCGCCACTCCTCAGTTTCACTTATAAGAAAGGATAATATAAGAATTATCAAAAAGTATATCGCCCAAATCACCATTTTGGCGGAGTTTTTTTTAAAAAACAAACCTATAAAAGAATTATAAAAAAAAATGTCGCCAACTTGGTCAATTTTTCTAAATGAATAATGAAAACATAAAAAAGATAAATGACACCAATCCACGTCAGTACAATAGTATAATTAAAAGTTGTGCGATGGTCCACACCCTATTTTTTAATTTTTTTTTTTTAAGTTCACCACAGTTGGATATTGTATTCCATTGAGGATATATAATGAAACTTCATTTAGAAAGCATGACTCAGTACGGCATGACTGAGAGAAGAGCATGGGGGTATCCCATGAGGCAGTGATTGTAAAATGTACCTTTGACTTAGTTAAAATAATTACGTTTCCATATAACTTTGCCACCAACTAATATTAATTAACATAAAAATATAACTAGTAGATTCATGATACTTTTGCAATTCTAAATTGTTTGAAATTAGAAAAAAGAGCCAAAATGCCCCATGAGTACATCAGAAAATTGCCCTAATATATTTATTTATTGTAGTTTAAAGTACGATAAGAAACAAGGGATCATAGTCGATTTGATACACCCACTAAATTAAAGAGTTCTCTTTCATAGGGTAACCCTCTGCATAGAGTCTCCTTTCATAGAGTTAAAAAAAATTAACTTCGATTTTCAAACTACAAATTTTCAAATAAAACGATGTGCAATTGTAAATAAACTATTGGTAGAAGCAGATGTTTTAGCCATTAATTTGGTACACCATTTGTCAATTTTGATTATGTACAATTAAGGGGAAAAGGATAATAATAAAATAATAAAAAATAAAAAACTTTAAAAAAAACAACTTATACCTCCATCATGCACCTCAACCAATGTTCAAGAAGCAGAAAATTACTTCCTTACAAGTAAATGCCAATTACTTAAATTAAATCAAACTAACTGATCAAAAACACATACAGCTACTTTATAACAGTTTTATAATAATAAACATTTCCTACAATTCATTATATAGAACGATAATACAAATGTATTGCAGACTGGGGCATGAAAGTAATCGGCATAATTTGAAATCGATTGTAGTAAAAGTGAAACTACTGCAATCCAAAACACTACATTCCAGAATGTGTAGACCACTATTGAAACATTAAAACAATTTCGAACAATGAGCGCCTTTTAATTCACCCCACCCGAATGTATGCGATAATTGAAAAATAATTTATATTTACTTTCGGAAGTGGTTGGTTTACATATATTTCGACACAATAGATAGTTTGAACTAAATTCTACTCAAAACATTTGTTTGATATGATTCAATTTACTTTCACCGAATTTTCAGTCAACTTATTGTTACTTCTGTTTACTCATTCAAACATATGCAAAAATTACAACAAAGAAAAGCCGCATTACTGATGTAGTTTTCAGTATCGGATATTTCTAGGCCAGTTCGAAAGTGACTCATAACATTCGAAACATATGGCGCGGTTAGTTTTGTCTCCTAAATCTCTTTCTTTAAGAGGAAGTCCAAGTAAGAAGAATGGTCCGAGAAGCGACTGCAATTTTTGGACCCCATCGAACATCATTCTGAATTTTTTATAGAAATTGGAGAAAAGTGAGTAGATTAGGAATTCACTGGTCTGCCGTGGCAAAAATGGCCGAAACTGATCAAAAATCGACTTGGAATTAATTGAACTAAAATCCGATTGCCAAATATGTCACAACTTGCCAAAAAGAGCGCCAACTTTTTCGTCTGGCAACCCACTGCATTTTGATTTTCAATGAGAAAAAGCGCAAACGATTTCTGATCTCTGGCTCGGAAAACTTGCATCTTTTAAATGTAAGCCAAATTGGTAACATTAGTTACGTCATCAGTGACGTAATGTTTATTGCCAACTTGGCTCCCTTTTAATACATGCAAGTAGACCGTCGCCAGATATCTGAATCGTCTGCAACCTTCTTAATTAAAAATTAAAGAATGAGGGTTACCAAATAAAAAAAAATGCTCATTATTTGGCAAGTATGGCGCATTTGGCAACTGGATTTAGTTCAACTTATTAAAAGTCGATTTTTGATCAGTTTCGGCCATTTTTGCCACGGCATACCAGTGGATTCGTAATCTACTCACTTTTCTCTAATTTCTATAAAAAATTCAGAATGATGTTCGATGGGATTCAAAAATTGCAGTCGCCTCTCAGTCTATAATTCCTTATATATACTCGCTTTGTTACAATCTTCTAACCCAGTGCATTTAGAAACTAATTGGTATTGTTGCGTGGACGGGTTCGAAAGATTTGAAGCCAAAGCAGATCAAAACTTGCAGAAATTTATTCCAAAATAACTCTTCACAGTTCTCTTACAGCTCCAGAACTTCTCGTTCTAGTAGACACAATACAGCTCTTTTCACCTCAATAGAGCACAAAACAGCAGTTAAAAACTTGACAACAACTGCTAAATCACTGCAAAAGACAATGCAATACAGTTCGCTCACTGAGACTCAGTAATTCCAGTCAACTAATGGACTCAGCTAAAACTAACTCAGTGACTCAAAATCAGTCAATTAACTCAGTGATTCAAGATCAACTAACTAACCCTACTCACGGCCGTCCTTATATAGGAGAGGTGAACATACGTGAACCTTCCAGAGATAGACATTTGGAGAACTTTCCAGATTGTAGTCGAAAAGTCCTATACATGTACATGGGGACCGAAAATGTCGCCAAATGGTCGCCAAGTTTGGCGACATTTGTCGATTTCTCTCCAAATTTGGCGACATTTGTCGATTTCTCTCCAAATTTGGCGACAAAAATTAGTAGCCAAACCCGTCGCCAACTTGGCTCTATCTTGCCAACTTGGCTCTATCTCGCCAATTTGGCGAGATTCCCATTACCATAATGTTAAATGCCCTGCCCCTTGAAACTCGCTTCCCAGAGTTACCTCTGTAAAACCCGTTATCAAGCATTGAGAGGCTCATTGCAGGGAAACCAAACTAACGACGAACTATTGCACTGCCTTAAGCGAAATATACATAAACATTTCTATTTACAAAATTAGCACTACGAAATATTTACAACTATACAAAAATTCGTAACAGTATTAATTAAACCTTGAAATTTTGTGAGTAGGTACGAAAATGATCACTTAATGAACTTTCAAGAGATAATTTTCGAAATGACATAAATTAAGGAAATGACACAAATAAAAAAACTCGAGGAAAACTCATGTATTTTATTTTATTTTTGAAAACCCAACGTCAATACTCATACAGTAGCTCCACCTGTTTTTGCCATTTGCTATTTTAATTAAAATTTATAATAGATAGACATTAAATGAAAACAATTTGTGTCATTTCATTAAGTGATCTTTTTCGTACCGACTCACCAAATTTCAAAGTTTTATAGATAGTAGTTTCTATGTGCTAGAAGATTGTAATATAATAGCGAGGATAGGGAAATGATCCTTACTAGGAATTCCCCTTTTTAAAACTATAATAATGGACCTTTCTTTCTATCCCCGTGTTGTCTTTCTGTTTGAGTTGGACATCTGATTTTGACGCGCGTGTTTATTCGACGTTTTGCCACTATTGATAAACAGTTGCTCGGGGTTATCGATAAACACTTTCCCAAGTCCATCTTTCAGCTTCCTCTGAGAGGCCCTGAAGCATGTAAAGAGAGCTTTTTCAAAGTGTACTTTTCCCTTTTTTATTTTTTTTGTGAGTGAGTGGGATGTTTTTGGAGAAAAGGAAAAGGAGTTGACTTCAACTGTGAAGAGTCGTGAAAACATTTCCAGTCTTTTCACATAAACGCTTAAGATTTTCTTGACCTTTTAGTGAAATTTAGATTTTTTTTTTCCCCTTTCAGAACTTGAATCGTGTACAAGAAGGCCTTTCTTTTCTAAAACTTGCCGAAAGTGTATGATGCGCCATTGTAAACGTTTCATTTTTGTAACAAACTCGGTGGATAGAGTTTTACTATGTAAATATTTAATGCTGCTCGTATCGCACTGCCGATGGAAAAGTGATTCAAATAGTGTGGGAAAGCAAGTTACAAGTATTTTTTCTCCCTCTCACCGAGCGACAATGCTATGTAGTTGTAATGTATCATTATTGCTGATACTGGATAAGTTTTCATCTGTGGTTTTCATGTTGCGTTGTTAGCCATTCAACAAAGAATATTATAGGGTAGACTTATAAAGTTGGTAAGTATTTTCACAAGCAGAAGCCGTTTCTACTGCGGTAGCTAGATGATTGGATGGAGGAATTTGTTTTGCTGATGTGGATTTTCTTCGATCTTTATGGTATATTCGCGTTACTTTTGATATTTGGCAAGAAAAAAAATTAAGAATAAAACATATTTGAAGAAAATAGTTTAACCAATAAATAGAACTGATCAAAATAATTCTTAAGTATAGGATTTGTATATTTAGAACAAACATTGGAGATTAGTTACAGTCGATATCTGTAAACGTGTTTTATCGTTATTGATTTGAATTTAATTCTTTAAATTTTAAGTTGCATAAATTAAATGTTTTAAAAATAAATTAAATTTTAAAAAATATTAAATTTTTAAAAATAAATTAAATTTTTAAAAATATTAAATTTTAAAAAATATTAAATTTTTAAAAATAAATTAAATGTTTTAAAAATAAATTAAATGTTTTAAAAGTAAATTAAATGTTTTAAAAATATTAAATGTTTTAAAAATAAATTAAATGTTTTAAAAGTAAATTAAATGTTTTAAAAATATTAAATGTTTTAAAAATAAATTAAATGTTTTAAAAATATTAAATGTTTTAAAAATAAATGAAATGTTTTAAAAGTAAATTAAATGTTTTAAAAATATTAAATGTTTTAAAAATAAATTAAATGTTTTAAAAATAAATTATTATCTACAAGTAATGAGAATACAGTAAACAAATGAAAAAAGACTTTAGAAATATATTTATTTTAGAAGTAGAAATTAAAGATAATTGAAGAACTACAGTAAATCAAATGAAAATATGTAATAATAAGATTGCAAAATACAAATTCATTTATACTATAACGAATGTAGTACAAAGAACAATTTAAGTTTCAAAGGCAAACTATTAATTAATTTTTCATACTCAATATTATTATATAACTTATGAATTTAAATATACAGGTTTTGAAACTTGTTTATTGCAAGTCAAAGACAAATATTTGATCCATTAATTCTGAAGTGAGGAAAATGTAGAAAACTTTAACAAAACTAAATAATTTCAGACATTGTTCATAATAATATTAAAGAAAATTGTTTTTGAGGATTTCAAGTTAAAAATCAAATAAATTACATAGTTTAATTAAAAAAAAAAAAATTGAAAAGGAGGAAAATTAAAAAAAGTAGTCGGAGAGGTTTCCCCCCCCCCCCCCTTTAGTTAATCGAGATCTAAACGTTGTTAAAAAGGACCAACTTATTCAATTTATGCCTGATGGTAGTTTTGTTTCTTTGGCGATCAAGTGTTACTCTCTTGGCATTGGAAAAAAATCTAATGTTGCCATAAGTTCTGGCAATTAGTTTTATAAATTGCGTTTGGTGGAGATCTTCCACAACAAATTCCCTTTCAGTTGAATGTATAAAACCCAATGTATTTAATTTTTTTGAAAATGTTACAATGTGACAAATACTTAGAAACAGAATAAACAATGTAATCTAATAGAATTTTAGTTTCGCTTCCATTTCCCGTTTCTTTGCCAAATAGCCAAATGCCCTAGAAAACGCATAAAAACAAGGATTAAATAAAAATAAATCAAGTGTTTTATTATAGATCATAATACTTTTTGTTCTGAATTTAAAATATATTATTTATTATATAAATTGCCATATAAGATATCTACCATTAACCACGAGCGATCAATGTTAGAAAGATAATTTTAGATATTAAAAAAAAAAAAAAAAAAAAAAAAAACATTAACATATTTGAATAACTATTTTTTACTTAACGGTGAAAACTCTTGTTTATATTTACCCGATTTGTGCTGTTGTAGCAATTATATGCAACACAGTAATTAACCATGATTCTTGAAATCATCCATCCATCGGCAGGAAAGCAAGCGTTGCCATCGAAGCAGTCTATCTAGTTGTTTAACTATACTATATCATGGGTTGCACTTATCAAGTTTATATGAATTAGAAGAAATATATACAATGAAATATTTGCGCCATTTTAAAATAAATTATTTTAAAGATTTACAAAATAATTTGCCTCACGTTGCTTCCCTTTCTAATTAAAAATTTCGAAGTTTTTCTATCTATCTATACGTTTTTCTATCTAACTCTTACGCGTTTTCATGTAGCATTGTTGAAGTTTTACTTTTTGTTTTATTTAAGAGAACTCGTACATTCAATTTAAATTGGAGCGAATGTATAGTGGGGAAAAAAAAACACGCTTAAATTCCATGCTGTTTACACTACTTTGCAACTGAAACCCTTTAAGATGTATACATTGATAAAACTTAATAGAATTAGCTTCATTTAAATATAATTCAACTCCGTATTCTCTACATACATTTAAAGCAATTAATCTCCCAGAATGATTGGTTACACCGGCCGTTTGTTTGTATATCGGATTCAACAGTAGCTGACGGTTTAATAAAAACAAATATTTGTCGCGTTGCCACAGTATTTAAAAAAAATATATAGGACGAGCAAATGAGAACTTAGATGGAATTTTGAAAGGCAAAATACTGAACGATATCGTAAAAACAGCCTAACTTGCATTGGGAGTGTAGTTGTTGAAAATTGAAATAGATTCTATGCAGGAAGTTTATTCCTTCTGTGAAACTCACTTCTAGAATAAGGGGGGAAAAAATCTTCTGAGAAGTATACGAATGAAATGTTGAAGTGAAACTTTTGTGTTTTCCTATTGGGATTGTAAAACAAACATTTTTTTTTTACTCTAGGATTCATTGTGAAGATTAAGGGAGCCTGATTCGATACACGAACCTATGAGGATTGGCCAGTGTTAGCGAGCAAAGGGTGATGTCCCCCAGTTCACTAAATTTGTTTTGCATTGCATGAAACAATGCGGGGGTTATGCGTCTACAAGTTAGCTTCTATTCTTAAAAAAGACTACAATGTTACCAGGAAAGTTTATTGTAATAAGACAGTTAAGGAAAGACAATTGCCATTGCGTTCATTTTCTTTACACATTACGTATGTCTTCTTATCGAAGAAATATCACTACAAACTGAAAACAAGTTGTATATATCAATTAGTATGAAAGAACAAGCGCGGAAAGTTCCACGTGAGTTGAATTTGAAACGAATAGTTAGATCTGATTAAAGCACACCTGTTTGGAGAAACAAGACTTATAGTTATAACTTCAGAAGTTGGAGATTTTCTTGGTTTTCACTCGGGACGATGAAGAATGGTAACTTTCAAAATTGATTCGCTGGTAAAGACAATCTTTAGTGCATTAACTTCATAAAATCAATTGTAAATATTTATCTGAAAGTGAGATGGCATGGAAAGAAATTACAAACATAAAGGTCCAATATTGTATTTATAAAAGTACTTGTCTTGAATTGTCACAGCTTTGACTATTTTTTATCTATTGACAGCAATGTTGACGAATGTGTAATGGAGCTTTTGAAATGGTGGCAGAAAACCGAAACTGTGATGGTCTAAAAGTAAAAGCTCCAGTGTTCAGTTATGGTTCAGTGATCGGACACTCACAATTAATTTTTTTTTTTAAAACGAAAGACCACTGTATAAGTTAAACAGCATGAAAATGCGTTAGGATAAATTGTTCAATAGTTTTGTTTTGATATATAGCTTATGGTTTTGGTTAGCAAAGAATAAGGCGTAAAATGAAAAACATCTGCTGTTGCTCAAAATTTGAAAAACGCTTTTGTCTTTTTCTTCTCTAAATAGTTAGGGACTTTTTGAGTTAGGTTGGTCTTTTTAATTAGCCGCATAAATGTTTTTCTTATTAATTTAAAAAAATTTATGGCTGATAGAAAGTGTTTTTAGATTTGTGATAGTTTGGAAATGAAATAAATTGATTATGAAAGTTTGTAATAAGTCTGGCGAACATTGATCCCTAATATTGATTGTGTTCCAAAGTTAGTTACCTATGGCAAACACTAGGCTCACTGCAAATTTAAAAAACAAATTTAACCATCCGGTAATTAGTGTATTGAGTGATAATACTATTTCTCATAATTAAAAAAACGTTTTAACTCTTGTCCAAAATAATTTTGCTTCACTGCACATTACCGTAATTTTTTTTATATTTTACTATAATTATTAAATTTACCATAATAAGAAATTTTTTTCATTCCTTACATTTTTTGTTTTTTATTTGTTTTACGATAAATAGAAATATCAAAATACTAAATATGTACGTTGCAATGAAGGCTTTGATATTTCACTAACAACAAATTAGAGTTTATGAGAATATTTAATTTTTTACTATAACATGTTTTGCTTTAGTTAAAGATACTTTGCTACAAAATACGTACAAAAGTGTCTTTATTTGAACTTTGCCTGATTTCTAATCGTAAAACAATTTTTGCTTATGAAATATCTACTCTAAATGCAAGCAGTTCTCTCAAATGAACTTTTTACGTGTGAAATATTCACTAATGCTCATGGATCCAGATAATTTATCTTTTTGATCAAGACTCATTTAGTTTTGCATATTTTGTTTTGTAACGAAATACGAAAGCTGTCGAACACTGGTATTTGGCTCAAGTTTTTTTTTAGCTTGTTGTTAAAAATCTTCATTTTGGAACAAAAATATCTTTAAATTTTTTTTTAATAAAGACGTATCTGTGCTTTGATTAATATTAAAAAAAAAAAAAAAAAAAAAGTAATGCGTAATTAATTCCCAAGATAAAAAAATTTCATAGGAGCAGTATAAAAAAGAAACAGTGATATTAAGCATAAAATGTTTATTTTGTAGTATGCGTCTTACCAATTACAGTATAAAAAGTATTACTACATTAAAGTAGTCCTAGAGTTTAGAAAAAGAATAAAAAAAAAAAAAAAAAATTGAATTTCCCGACTGGAGTGATTTCTTAACCGATGTTTCGGTTGATCAGAATTCGTATAATCGATGCTCTGAAGTTAAAGATAGCAATAAAATAGAAACTGAATAAAACTGATTCCCTGTTTGAAAATAAGTACTTCGATCTGTTACAGTTTCAAGTCAGGAATATGCAGGTTGTCCATAAAGAGTGTTCCATTCAATGGTGCATTATAACAATTTAATTTAAACTATTAACAACAAATGAAAAATCCAATTGAAGGTAAACTATTTTAGTTTTTCTTATACTATTAAATTCATAATTAAATATTTGTGTATATAAATTGCCCAAATTAAATACTATTAAAATTTATAACAGGGATCACATTCTTTTATCGACATTCACCAGTTCTCGTTATCTTTTATTTACTAAAATTTATATAAAATTATTAAATAAGAACCAAGTACAAAATTAAGAGATTTTGTACAAAAATAAAATTTTGCAGTCAAATATAAAAGTGGCCCTATTTTTTACCGACTTAATTTAGAAGTTGAGCTAACAACTAGAGTAAACATTTTGTCTATCTGCATTTAGTTGACACGAAGATGCAAAATAATTCGGTAATTTACAATACATTTTTGTCGTTATATTGAAGTACAAAATGACTTATGTTGCAACAATATTTGATTCACTTTTTAGTTGGTCATACGGATTTATTCGTCCGTTTAATATAAGTATATTCTAATAGTCATACATTATCGAATCAGTTTAAAATCTTAAAATAAGTTTGTCAATTATATTTAATACAGGATGACGAACTTTTATTTCATTCTTTCTTAAAAGTAGGGCAGGAATTTTTGAATTCTACTAACACCTTTTTATGCAATAAGTCACACTATCATAATCAATCTAAACCTTTTTTTTTGGAAGAAATCCGAAACCTATTTATCGCTCCTAATGTCAAAATAGTCACCTCTGCTCTTAAGTTAGTAGCCTTTATAATTTTATTCATCACTTATATCACCTATAGCAGACGTTCTTTTGTTCGTTTGGAAGAATTTTCGAAAAAGAACGATCCTCCACCCTTTCCTACACTATCAAATTGCTCACATTATGATTCTTTAAAAATGAATGATAATAGTTTAGAGTAAAAAAAAAAAATCTAAAAAAAGAATTATAAGCGACTATCGTCATCAGCAATTCTATTGTAATCGTCCATTTTTGAGCGCGAAAAACCAGTTCCATGAGCCCACACTTAACTGCAACCGCATCATTGTTGCCCCGTCTTTTGTTATTATTCCCTTTTTTATTTTTAATGCTTTTTTTTCTTTCTTTTTTTTAATATCTCGCTTCCGAACTTTCTTTTTGAATCGTAAATGGCAGGAATCAGTTGATGTATCCGGAAATGTTTGCATGGCCGGTTGTTGACCACTGGGGCAAAAGGTGTATCCGAAAATATAATTGCGCGTATGGCGGTCTACAAACACTGCGAGGTGGGATCGAAATTGCTCCAACCTAAAATGTTGAACCTCCTGATAATATCTTCAGCACCGAATGTTACAGCATTTAAATTGATTCTTCCGCATTTCATTATCCGAGTTTTTGAAACTCTTTTGCTGCAACCGCGGATTACTTTTATTTCTTCTTGCTAGCAGTATATTTATGAGTGTTACATTATACAAATTTGCCTATTTTTCTTTTTATCTCCTTTCTCTGTAGCGACGATTTGTGGTAGCCACTATCAACTTCTTAGAGCAATCCGGAATCCCTCAGAGCTCCCATAGGCTACATTGCATAATTCATGGATTTTAATACACCTTTTCTAAGAAACTGTAAGGGATACTGAATTTAAACTTTTGTAATGATAAACCAAACGTTATATATTACTTTAAATTAAGCCTTTTGAAAAAAAAAAAAAAGAAGAAAAAAAAAAAAATATGTTGCCTAGTACCATACATCTGCTTAAAATTTTTTTTTTTTTTTACTAAAACATTACCAAAAATATGATAAAAACCATATTTTTTTAAATTAAATTTCAGTAACTTTTTTTTTCTTCGATATATATTTTTAAAGAAATTAGCAATAATTAATGAATATTTTAAGTTTTCATTCTAGCTATGATAGTTCCCATGAAAAGGTACATCAAAGAATAAAAACATAATACTGAGAAAATCAAGTTTAAAGTACACAATCCCCTTTAATTCATAGTATACCTGCACCATACATCTGTTTGCTGCTGATACTTCCAAAACAGGTACTGGGAAGTGATATATGAAACTGTAAACAGCTTAAAAGCCGTTATTTGAAACAATTAATATCTAAAAAACGACTTTTTTTCGCGATTTTCAATTCCGGGTAACCCCGTCTTCCAGCAGCGATTAGGAGTGAGCAGCTTCCCCACCCGATACAATATTTTAACTATTATTGTACAGTGAGATTGCAAGAAATTTTGCAGTTAGGTTAGGCCTCTGTCCCCATTTTTGGATCCAAATCATCATTACTCCAGACTCCTCCCCCCCCCCCCCCCCCAACTTCTCAGTTTCTAGTGATGACTTCGATCTGTGTGTAAAATAACCATCTGTCTATGAAAATAACCTAACGTTTATCTTTTAAAATTTTGAATTAAAATGAGAAAATGTCCTTTGAGAATACTGGCGTTCACAAAAATATTAATGCATGTTGTGAAAGAAATATTAATGAAAATTATTTAAGTATACTTGGTAACGTTTATAGTAGTTTTTCTGTACACTTCTCTAAATTCAGAATGAAAGGAACATGCATCTGTAACAGAGACGTAAAGAAATTTAATAGCAGTAATGTGTGATACCAAAAATGAGGTATGTACCAGCATCAGAGGTGAGATGGTCACTATTTGTCCTCGTTTGCCTGAGGACAATCCCCAGATTTTTGTCTTCGCACCCGGAATTGTATTCAACGTTCCTGATAAAACTTTGAGTATCAACGAAAACAATTGCCATATTTTTCAAGTTCGTGATAAATTTCGAATATTTCGGAACACAAGCGAAAAATAGAGCATTATGAGTGGTCGAAGCTTTGAAGTCTTAGCTAAGTAAAAAATATTTTTTTAAATTAGTTAAATGTTCCGTGTGTGTTCATTGAAATGAAGAAAATAATCTATTATTGAAAACAATTAATATTGAAGAAAATTATGAAATAATGAAGGAAATAAGGTTATAATGAAGAAATTAATGTAATATTTGCGAAAATAATGTTATAACGAAGAAATTAATGTAATATTGAAGAAAATTAATATTGAGGAAAAGCATGTAGTATTGAAGAAAATAAGGCTATAATGAAGAAAATAATACAATAGTGAACTAAATAATGCAATACAAAAATCAGGCCCCAGAAAAGTTGAAAAATAAATTTCTAATTGTTTAAAGTAAAATAATATGACTATTCACTCCCGTTAGACAAGGGCAGTCACTAATTTTAGTCCGTACCTGAACAAAAATGCATTCTCTGAAATCCCCGGATTTGTATTAAATACTCCAAATCATATGTTTTTGTGAGGATTTGCCGCTTTTTTTCATGTAACAAACTCACGTAACTTTCAGTTTTCCTGGAAAACAAGCGAGAATATCCTTTGTGAAGGACAATTGAAACAATTGAGAAAAAACTTCTTTTAAAATTATGTTTCATTCTTCGAAAAAGTTGAGCCATCAGAGGGACGGCTTCGGCAATGTGATATAAAGAATATTCAAAGGGATCCAAGACACCGACCAATTTGTTCAGATATTGGATTTTTAGAAATCTTAGTGAAATGTTTATCGATAGTCATGTAATAAATTTCTATTTGAATTAATAATTAAAAATCTAAATTTCACGGTATCCGATTTCTTTATTTTTTCAGAGAATTTTTCGACTTTACTATATTTTCATTTCAATTCTACAGGTTCGTCCACATAAAATTCTACCTTTCTGGTGAGTTTATACAAATAACAGTCACCCATCAAAAAATTAATTCTAAAAAAAAAAAAAAACACTTTTCAAACAGTTTTAAAAATAAATTATAACCTTACATTTCTATTTTTTTTTAAATGTATATTTATCATTATAAACTAAAATTTATGTTGTGTAAATTCTGAAAAAAAAAGAAAAAAAAAAAAGAAAAAAAAAAATTAAAATACTACATACAAACTATATAGATTACCTATAAATAGTGGGATTTGCTATCAAAAAGAGTTAAATAAGGGTAAGAGCGAACACAAAGTTCATAAATAAAGACCAAATCACAATCAGATAATGTTGGAAGTTCAAAGAGTGTAATAGGCAAGTTTTTCCTCTAATAATCACACACGTGTACAGTGCACATGCTCACATACTTTGTGTGGCCACAAGAAAATATATTCAGTTTTTGTTTTCCAAATATGGTTACTAAACAAACATTGTAAAAAAAAATATCATACAACACAAAAAATTCAATTTCAAAATATAGGAACTTTGTATTAATTTTTATAAGAAACTTTACAATCTGAAGTAAGGATAATCATGTTTTCTTTTTATCCTGGAGATTTACTTATCAACAAATAGGCAATATTCTAATTTTTGAGTTCCACAGTGCGGGGAGGGGGATCTTGGAAAAACACTAATACCTGTCTTAAAATGTATACAATCATTCTCATTCTTGTTCAAGTTGGTAGACTAGACACTTAGTTCTAAAAAATCGCCAGTTTTTGGCACAATTCCCAGAAAAATGGACATTGTATAGAAAAATAATTACGTCTACCTCACATATTTTACTATCATTATCAAAACATTGAAGTAAGTGGTGTCTATTGAATATCTTACATGAATTTCTTGATGATAATATTATTGGTTATTATTATTATTATAAGTTAAACACTGAACACATCGGAATCGAAGAAAAAATCAATTACCATAAAAATTTTTCTATTCAGTTGTCCTTAAAGAACGTTTTGGTGTTTATTGAAAATACTCTATATTAATTACCTAATGATAATGCGATTTGTTTTCATTTTAGGTCTAGTACCTGAATGCAATTCTTTTCATTACTAGGTTTTTCTTCTATTATTCTTTCATTAATTGAATGAAAAACTCTCAAGATAATTTGAATACAGTTTTCATTTTAGAGAATGGCACTCTGGCTATTTGAAAAGTTTATTTTGCACGCTACTTTCAATATAGAAATTATTAAAGTTTAAAAAAATTACATTTATGCAAAAAAACGTATCTAAAAATATGTTCACACGTTGACTGCCATATGAGTTGCATTCAACTCCCATCACTGCACAGTGTCACGAAAGGTGTGTTTTCGTGGACATATCCGTAGAACTCGGGGGGGGGGGGGGATGAAAGATAAAAACTCCGCGAAATTTTATAACCTTATGCTTTCAAGGTCATAAAATACGATTATGATATCGGAATAACAAAATTTCCATAAAAATAACGAAAATAAATAAATAGATAGATAAATAATAAAAAAAAATGTGCCTACTCATGTTATTTGAAATTTGGCAAAATTAACTTCGAAGCTAATGAGAACGTTTTGTAACTCATAATTAATCACCCATCATTTTAATAGTATGTTCTAATGGTTACTATATTCAAGATTTTTTTGTGAAATTATTTTTTAAATGTTAAATAAACAAGAAAGAATACTTTGTCGCAAATATATTTTACTAACTAACACCTTCAGGAAGTTTGCCTGAAGTTGGGCGATGTCGAAAATTTGTGCTGATACTCAAAACATGAGAAACTTTGAGCAGTTTCCAAGTTTCTTGGATTGGAACAAAGGCTAATATGTTAAGTTTTGGGAACTTCAAAGTTCCAAATTAGAAATTTTGCATTTCTACATGTTTTGGAACATACTGTTTAGAAAAAATGTCTTTTCATGAACGTGGTCAGAATAACTCGTGAACGGATTGATCTACAACCTCATTAAAGTTTTCGTCAAAATTGCGCATGCGTAAAAAGTAGCTGCCATTGAAAAGTTTAAGTTTCTCAGTAAATGTAAAACAGCTTCAAGGATTTTGATCAAAATCGCTGAGGTAATATCTTTTAAGGTGTTTTAATCTCCACCTCAGAAATTCCCGAAGAAATGCGATAACGGCATAAAAAGTTGAAAAACAAATGGCTCTAACACAGAGTTCTCCTTCTATGTGCATCGTTTATCAAGGACTGTTTATCCTTTGTTTTACTTACAAGAAAGAATAATGTAATATTTATAGAAGAGCATATTGCTTTCGATAATTTTTTGAAAATTAACGAAAACGGAAAATTATACCAATTCAAGACAAATTTAAATGTAATGATCAGTATTAAGTTTAATTGAAAGTTGGCCGATGTTCCACACATGTAGAGCCATACTTGCACAAAAAAAAAAGAAAAGATTTTGCATAACAAGTTATTTGTTGGATTTAGTTGCATTTTCACCGGATTATAATGTAATTCAGTGTTTCGAGATCAGGGCTATTTGTTCAAACATTACCACGTACCGACCAAAGACGGATCGCGCCGGATGAAATTATTACGAATTTCTTTCAGCCAATAGCTAAAGAGAAAAGGGTTCGAGTACATTTTTTGGAGCAATCTGGAGCTTTTTTTAAATTGCTGTCTTTATAAAAAAAATGCATAAAAAAAAAACGTTAAACGCGTTTAAAAAAACATGTTTATTATGCAAATTGGAAAAGATCCGCCCCAAAAAGCACATTTTATAATTTATTGTATGTTTAGTGGTAATGGATAATAATTAAAAAATAATTCGAAGCAACCAACCCAATTTGAAAAAATCTCAGAATTATGACGAATTTCGCACGATAATCATCTTTTTAGCTGTCCCATTGAAAGGAAATGTTTTATTTTTGCATCATTTACTGATTTCTCACATCCCCAGAAAGTATTCCCCAAGTGTATTAAGTTTTTTGTATGATAAAAAAAATATATTGATTTAGGCCAATTGACTTTTAGCTGTTTTGTCCCACTGTGCAGTGCACTGGTTCAATCTTTTCTCCAACCAACGCGTCGACCAGTACTGTGGTTGGGTGCAAAAAATTCTTGAATAAAAGAATCACGAAAAAAGTTTTAAATATTTTTGATAAAACTTCTCAAGGTTTCTTTAAAAAAAAATCATCGTTAAATTTCTGTTTTACTAGTATGCATTTTAACATGAACTTGGTTTATAAAAACTTACTATCTGTATGATCAATAACAATATTTAAATATTAAATTGGTTCAGTTTTACTTGAAATTAACCAGTAGAATTTTTTGACTTGCAGTTCTTTTTCATTTGATGTACTTTCAAAGTTACACAAATATCACTCACAAAGTAGCTTAAAAATAGAACCTATTTATAATTTAATTTAATTTATACATTTCAAAAGTGTGCCGGAAAATAACTGCAAAAGATAAGATAAAAGTCCCAGAGTTTAACCATGCTCCAGTAATTGGTCACTCGTAATAATAAAAAAAAAAAAAAAGTGCCTGTATTAAAAAAAAAAAAAAAAAAAAGTAAGGCTATTAATTTTGTCTGTAGCTCAGTAAAAAAAAAAAAAAAAAAGAAAAAAAAAAAAAAAAAAAAAAGAATGATTTTTGTTTCATTTAAGTAGCTCAAAAATACGTTTCAATAAATACTATTTCAATAGTTTAGTTTTCATTAATCATCAGCTGCGTGCTTTGCTTTTTAAAGAGTTAGGCGTAAAGGTGCTTTAATATATTTGAGAGTTTGTAATAATAAAACTAAGAGTCATGTTTTTTTCTTTGTCTGTCTGAGACTTTATAGAAAGCCATTTCCAATAGGCGTAGTGCTCTGAAATTTTTAACATAAGTAATTTTGGCAGTCTAATTGGATTTTTTGACTAACAGAATGTCAAAATTTAAATTATTATTATTATTTTTTAATAATTAGTTTTTGCAAAGTGACTGGCATAGCACTCTAATATTTTCAACATAAGGTCTTGTAATTGTAATTTTGACAAACAGGATGTTAAATTTCTAGCAAGTTTTTTTTTATTACATTTATTGAAGTTATTTCACAAAGTGACCTCCAATAGGCGTAGCACTCTGAAATTTTAAACATAAGTAGTTTTCGCCTTCCCATTTTTGCTTTTTACAAACAGAATGTCATTTTTTTTTTTTTTTAATTCCTTAAAGTTTCTTCATAAAGAGACTTTAAATAAGCGTAGAAATCTGAAGTTTTAAACGTAAGTAATTCTGGCCTTCTAATTTTGCCTCTCACAAGCAGAATGCTAAAATATTTTAGGAGGGGCGGTGAGTTGAAGTAACATTTTATTAATTGGGAATTTTTTTTTTCTAGACAGGGGGATGGAGCTCTAATAATTAGGGTTTATTCAGCGAGAGAAGCGAGATTAGCATCTAGTGATAGGTGATATTAGTTTGTCTTCATTAAAATACACCTTGCTGACAATTATTTTTTTAAACAAATAATTTTAATTTTCAATCAAATATTTTTAAACTGTTATACTGAATCTATCTTAAAAATAAGGAAGACGTTTTGATGACAACGAACATAACTATTTTCTATGTTATGTCTTCTACTACGAGGCCTGAGGCATATTTTTCAGCAGCCCGCAGACAGCACAAAAAATAACAATAAAAAAAAAAAAAAAAAATTAAACTTCACGGTATGAACTTTTTTTTTCATAATTGTAATTTGTCTGAAATAGCAAATAGTATGATTGTACTATGAGTTCTCCACTAAGTACTCGAAGAAACTACATGAAGAAGCTATAAGCAAGATAAGATGGTTTTCATCGAGAATGATTATAGGAATAACTTTTCTGAATCTCATTTGGATAATTTATTAAGATGGTCTGCAACAAAAACTACGACAGAAATCGACTCTATCATAAAATAAACTGAACGATTTCGTTCGATGTTTCACAATTGATATCAACTCAAATGGAGAAATCTGGAAGTACAGTTTAAATACTTTTATTAAAAGTTAGGTCAAGTCTCATGGTCACGTTGGAACAAAAGATTTGCTTCTTCTTTTTTAGTCTTTTATAACTGATAACGGAAATTATTATTTTTTAATTATTTGAAGAAGAAGAAAAAAAAAAATATCAATTGTAATTTTATTAAGATAAAAAAGCAATATCTTTTTTCAGTTTTCAGAAATGCTATGTATTGTTAAATTGATAATAATTAAAGATACAAATATTGCTTTATCCGGCCCGCGTAAAGCTTCAACATAATTCATACGGGCCGCCTCTAAAAGTTAGTAGTGACGAATGCTGTTTCATAATTTAAAAACATTGAAAGATTAATTATAGGAAAGAACATTGTAAAATTTATTAAGGTAAAAAGAATACAGTGGATGAGGCATGTTGAAAGAATGAGAGACACATAAATGCCTAAAAGAATTATGAAAGGTAAGCTTTATAAAGCAAGAAAAAGAGGTCTACCAAAATTGAGATGGTCTGACTAAGTCGAAGAAGATCTAAAAATTTTAAAGATAAGAAATTGGACACAGAAATCCAGCGAGAGATAGATTTGGAAATCAATTGTAGAGAAAGCCAAGGCTCACCATGGGTTGTAGCGCTGGATACGAAGAAGATATAATAAAGATAATTTTAATTATGCTTACTATTTATGCTATGCTCTGAACGAACATTTTGATATTATTTTTCACTCTTCACTGAATACAATTAAAATTTATAAAAATATGCAATTTGTTGTCCAAAACAGGTTTAAGGCTTTAGTTAAAGATATTTTCTTAAAAATAAGCACAAGATTGTCATTATTTGTGCTAAGTATAATTTCTAACAATAAAAGTAATAGTTGCTAATTATTGAAATACTTTTTCGAAATAAAAAGATGCAGCAATTCTTTTTAAAATTAATTTTTTTTTTGAAGAGTAGAAATTAATTTTCATGGATACCCATTTTTTTATCTATCCTTTTTTATAGAAAATCCATTTAATTTTATTTATTTTGTTTTGTAGCAAAATAAATAAAGCAAACAATGCTACTTTTTTTCAAAAAAAAGTTCTTAAATTCTTTATTTTGAGTAAATATTATCATCAAACAAAAATGAAAAAATCGAAGTAAAGAAGTATCTGAAATTTCATAATTTTGTTTGAAAGAAATATAAATTCCAAGATAAAAATAAAGTTTCAATTCCTTCACTAACAGCTAAACACTGGAACTTTTATCTTAAGTATTCAAAAATAAAATTAAGTACATCAATATGAGGTAAAAAAATTAATGAATATTACGGTAATAGCATATTCTACATACCATTTTCATGTTGAATTGTTTACCAATTTTGCTTGAAAATTCAACTTTTTAATGTTTTTTTAGAACTTTGTTTTTAATGAGTTAAATGTTAATTTTTTTTACATTTTATTAAGAAAACAAGTTTTTCGAATATTGCTTGGAAATAACACGTTTTCATATTTTTGGGGGATTTTTTTCCACGTTCTAAATCTATATTTAACGAAAAGTCAACAAGGTTAAAAAAATATTTGCATAATACGTATAATAAAAGAAACAGACGATATTTATGTAATTGCCAAATTTAAGACGATAGAAAAACGTTTCAAAATTGCTTTTACTTATTAGATAATTAGAAATTTTTTCTAAGTGCCCCATCCCTTTTTTTTTATACTTTTCAAAGCTGAGTATATATATTTAAACCAAATTTCATATCAAAATCTACTGATTGAAAGCTTGTATGCAAAAAACTTGTTAATGAAATTGATGTCTTTCGATACAAACAGAACATTTTTATTCCTATTGTTTCGAAGGTGTTCTATCACTTTTGGGAGACACTCCAAAATTCTTAGGCTTTTTGGTAAGAGAACGGATAACAAAAAGCAAAAAAGTTTTACGATATTCATAATGGTTATGAATGAGAAGAGATTTTGAATTTTACTTGAGATATAAATGAGATGAATAGATTGTTCACAGATTGAGAACCTTTGCTATAAATGAAAGGTCGTCTTTTTTAATACTAAGTTTTATAAGCTAAATGCACAATATATTTGAACCATAATTTTCAATTCATAATTCTTTTTGTGAAAAAGTTTTCTTGAAAAGTGAAAAAGAATAGAACATCATAAATTTGTCAAGATAAAATTCCACAGAAACAGAGAGTGACATCTTTTACTTCACTTTATAGCCGACAAATGAGTATTGTTATGGTATAGTAAAAAATTGCTGCGAAATAACATGTTTGGACATTATTTGCAAAATAAATCTTGCATCGCTGTATGGGGGGAGGGGGACAATGAAAGTCGAAATAACAAACAAAATAGCGAATTGTCGCCTATGACAGGTACCATTCACAGTGTTCTATGTATGTTTTATATCTCTTGTAAAATTCCAGTTCAGTGGTTATTTTGAAAATGAGTATTTATGAGTATTATTTTGTTAAAATAATAATTTTGGTTGTCTTTTTTCTTGTACAAGTTTGGAAATACGTTATTTGTTATGTTATAAAGTTTTATAGGAAGTAAAAATTTATGATTGATAGGTCAATCTTTTGAACAACTGCAATTAATTAAATAATATTTTTTAAAGTTTACAATTATAGGTGAAAGTGGATATTATGCGACATTGAACTTAATTTTTTAGATTTTTTAAATTTTTTTTTTTTTATGTGTATTTGTAGAGGGGAGGGGACTATTAAAGTAACGATGGCAGAAAAAGGGAAGTATCGTCTCTGAGTTTTCTGTCAATAACGTATATTTGTGAATAGATAATAAACCAACAAGAAAAGTTAATGCTTCTTAAATAACAGCATGACAAGACTGAAGCAGAACATAGATAATTTTATGGCAGCACGAAAGAAAGGTTGTCTAATACAAGTGCGTTTATTCCAAAGAAAATATCCCCAATAAATAGTGTTTTAAGTAAAGCAACCCTTTCGACAAAGATGGGCTTTCAACTATACACGAATTAGTACATTAACGAATTTCTGTAAATATCAATCGAAAGGTGGCAACATTTAAACTTCGCATCTGCAATCCTATTATGTTCTAGAAAGTATCGATTTCTCTTGTCCCATGGGAAATATATCGTCAAATTTTCATTTCTGAAAGATATTTTGTCAAACTAGTTGTTAAGATGTCGATTTCAAAAGAACGGGTATTTTTTGTAATAACAATGGACTCAACAGATTACGAAACAATTTAAAGTCGATTTTTTTTTAATTAAAACGAAATAAGTAAATATTTTTACAAATTTATTGCAGAAAGTAGTATTTTAAAATTGCCCAGGAAAGAGAAAACATAATACAAATAGTAAATTAAGCCTCTGGTTTTATTTTCTTAAACAGTTTTTCCTGCCACTTCATTCCCTCATAATGAATACCCGAACGTCAAATTGACATTTCCAAACGAAAAGAAAACAGGCTACCAATTCTCAATGTCATCGCCATCACGCAAAATTAACTTTAACGAACCAGTGTCAAAAATTGTCAAACCCAAGAAAGATACAAATACGCTTGATAAGTGCTAATGTCACATGAAAAAAATCCTCGAAATACCATAAATAATTTCGTCTTTTATAAAAACAAAAAGCCTTTATATGTACACCACTCCCAGATACAAAGAATTTAAAGGGGAAAAAAAATGGAACATTCCCATGCCTTTCATCGTACGTCTAAACATAGAAATGAAGTGAAGATAGTCTTTACAGATGGTGAGACCATTTATCATCAATGCTCGCTTCCCATTCTCGTTATGACTTCCTTTTCGTAGTGAATTCCCAATCAGCACCCTCGAAATGGGGCAGATTGTGTCGTTTCTCACTCAAAACACCCTCACTTCTTATCGGGAGGGGAACGATGTGTGTACAGTTAACTTCATTATTTGCAGTGGCATATTATTATCTGTAGATATCTGGATGGGATTCTCAACAACGGTTGCTAAGAGTGCAGCAATAATTATAATGATCCCAGCCAATGGGAATTTCATTTAGTGTGTTGTTTTTAGTAGATAAGAAAGGGAGGCGAATAGGATTGCTATGTAGGATGTTTAAAAAGTGACTCTCAATCTTTAAAAAAGTAACGCAAAAAAAACCCCCAATAATTCAATATAAATCCTTATATGGATTGTCAACTTTTATGTGCAAGTGCAACTTATTTAAACGATTTTTTTAAAGCTCAGATTGAGTTTTCAATGACCATTATGAAGAAAACCATCAATTTTATGCCATTGACTAACTTCCCTTCTCCTATCCCCCAAAAAAAATCTCACTAAAATGCATTGCCATCAACAAGTCTAGATGCCAAGTTTCAGTTTTATTGTATGACAGCAATTAGGTTAATTATCCCTTTGATAAAGTATAAGTAATTTCCACGAGTAAAAATTTTCGAAGTACTTCTTTTTAAACATCGGGAACCCTGGCGGCTCGTGGGGTATAGCCTGGCTGCATCTAAATTTATTAGTTTAAAAGTAAAATTATATATTATACTAACTTCCTTGAATAAAGTTTAGAATTGAAAACGAAGATAGAATTTCTATGGTTAGTGAACAACTGCGCAAGCTGTCACTTACTGATGCCCCAGCAATGAAGTCCACGGCAATTTGAGGAAGTGTTGAACGTCTATATCCTTTAAAGATTCTCGCCAGGCATCGACGTGACGGTCTCGTTCTTTCAATATCTTTTTCCGGCCGCACCGATATCGGATATTTGATGTTTTACAGGATACCCGATATTCATGGTACACTCGTGAAGTGATCGTACGCGAAAATCCCAATTTCATCGCTACCGCGGATATGCTGTGCCACATCTCCTTTGCGCCGACTATAACGCCACGATCTAAGTCTTTTAAATCTTGATAATCGGTCATTGTAGCAGCAGGAACCGATCTGGCAGTTTTGCCTGTTGTCTTATACAGGCGCTGCCGATCGCATCGCGTTACACTGATTGGTTTCACACCTCAGATATTTGCATACACACGCTTATACCAGTTTTTTTTTTACTCATCAGTGTACCTAAAACAAAACACACGGGTGGTGAATAAAAATTCGACACGCTACAGAAAAAGCAAATAGTAGTTTTGAAAGACGGTATTCTGATATAGAACAGCCTATATCCTAAGGATCCAACAGTAACTCAAATTACTACCCAGATAAATGACGGATGAAGTTGTATCAGTAAATGTAAAAATGTTGAATATATCCATAAATACACCGCACATTTAATAAAAAATGGTAATCTATCCGCGTAAACAACTGTAGGGAGACTAAACAACAATACCGTTCTTTAAAACTTCGGACCGTTCTTAAACAACGCTCTTTTCACCGATTGCGACTTAGTCAGAAGATCCTCCGTTTCAAAGGCTGATAACTCTTTATTCAATGGCATTGCAGTGCGGGAAGAGTCGTTGCTATAGGAGTCGCCATATGCAGCTGCACCTCGTTTTATGAATCTAGTTGTCAAAACACAGTATTTGAAACTTAACTTCCTTGTGTGCCACGGCAGCTAAAATTATACTTTTTGTTCCTCTAGGCCTCTAATTACATATAAAATCATATGGGCCTGTGATTTTTTAGAGTAATCATTTAAATGTTTCTTACTACAGTTTGGGAAATATTTCTCAAGCTCCCCTGAATACCGCCCTGATACAGAATTGTCATTTTCTCTGGTAATAAGCTTTTTTGTTGGTTATGTTATAGATCATATGCATGACGACGTCAAAGAATTAAGCTTTTCAAATGTGATCAAACACAATAAAACTTTGAAGAATAATGATTTCGAAATTTTAAATTGAAGTAACATTTGACGGAGTTTCCGATTTACCATGGCAATAGACGACAGCAAATTATGATTTCAGAAAAGTCCAAATTGTTGAGATATTATCCTGCATTATAAAAAGGAATGTTAGATAACACAGGAGTCTGCAAAATTATCAGCAGGAGGATGCAGAGCACACATAGGAGTGAAAGAGACCGGTAAAGTTTTTGTTACAATTGTTTTTCAAAAATATTAAGTGGATTTAAAATTAAATCTTTAACAATGCTTTAGTATTTCCTTTTAAATAAATGATAAAATCTATATACACGGCTCAAGGCTTCTGAATTATTGCATTTGCCATTTTCCTCTATTTTAATATTAAATAACCAGAGGGTTGCAAAAGCACCTACCTGGCGGAACTAATATTGAAAACCTGCAGCTGCACGAGGATACACTTATCAGAGATAGAGGTGGATAGATTAGTGACAGAAAGGGGGAGGTTTATCAATATAAGTACGTTAAAGTATTGCATATAAATGCTTTTTGAAATCTTGCCATCTCTAGAATTTGACACACAACATGACTGGATTAAGAAGAAAACATTTCCCTTCGAACAAAACTGAGAATTGCTGCCAAATTTCTAAATTGTACACACATTTTTCTTCGTTCCATTTGTACTTAATGGGTTATATTTCCTGGGTGAAATTTTGCAAAGAATGCAATTGTCCAAACTGTTCCAGAGTGAGACAGATATGGTAGCACCGTAAAAAGTGTTTAATTTTCTCATTTGGAATAAGAAATACTTCAAAAGAAGCTTGAAGGATTTATGTGACATGTATTTACATAGTATTGTTATGAATTTTTCCACTGAGGCAATGATGGCACAGTTCTCACGGTTTAAAAGTATTTATTCTCTCTTCAGAAAACTCACAAAATCTATTCACAGGCAGCAGTTTAACTACTCTCAAGCTTCAACACAAGCTTCAACAAAAATAACTTCGAATTCAGCGATTATACAAGCGCACTCCAATAGGTCAACAAAGCGATCAGCTTTCAACGAAATCCGAAGTACATCTGAAAACTTTCCCGTTCTCCAGTCCTTTATATACAAGCGCGTGAGACATTCTCGAAATTTCCAGCCAATTTATCGGAAACGAAATATCTCGAAACTTCTCGATTACTTTAGGTGTTGCCACCTTTTTCTAACTTGTATAATCGCTATTAATTACTAAATAAAATAGGATAAAAATAAATTACAATAGAATTTTGAAATAATACGTCACTATTTACAATATATACAGACAATTTGTGCAACATTTCCCCCTTCTTAAAGACTGCACGTCCCGGGCAGCGAAGTCCTTAAGCCATTCAATGACTTCTACCATAATATGGGGCTAGCCTATTGTAGTGTACAACTCTAGGTTTACAGGAAGGTGTCCGTTGAATTCTCACCACGACGTCGTTGATCTTCTTAAGGATCCCATACGGCCCTTCCCAGTTCGTCTGGAGCTTAGGGGAGAGTCCTTTCCGACGTTTGTCACCTTCCTGGAATGAACGGTCCATGGCCTTGGCATAGTACCGGATCTTCATGCGCTCCGTCCTGATGTTGTTTCTCTCTCTGGCGAACCGATGTACGGCTTCCAAACGTGCCTGCAGATCATCTAGATACTGGACAGGCGAGGAAGGAGTGTCCTGTGGTTGTCCAAAGAGGAGGTTGCTGGGGAGCCTAAGGTCTCTTCCACACATCGTTAGAGATGGAGAAAATCCGGTGGTCTCGTGAGTTGCACTCCCGTATGTCAACAGAAGCGGTGAAAGTTTCTGATCCCCATCTTGCTGGTTATATGATTTTGAGATTGCGTCCGAATCATCCGCGGGTGCAGCTGATAGATCCCGGGACCTCCGTTCGATGCTTGTAACAGGAGCACGGATGTCGATTCCTTCGTCACTAACTTTGTCCATTTCCACATGAACCACTTCCTGGGAGGGTTTCATCAACGTCGCTTTCTTCGGTTCTCTCTCCGAGGCTGGAGAGGTACTTTCCATAGATGTGGACTCTTCAGCATTCTCTATGACATTGTCTTCATGAGCTACAATCCGATATACGCACAGCTCTTTCATGTCTAGATCGTGCAAAGGAACTTCGCCTCTCCATGTTTGCAGCTGGCTTTTCTCAAAATTCAGCGTAATTCCATTTTTCTTCAAAAAGTCTAGTCCGAGAATGCACGGATCTACAATTTCGGCAACATAAACGGTGTGCTTGTAGGTGTTAAATCCAAGGGCAATGTCCACTTGCAATTTCCCATGAACAGAGATATTACCACCAGACACAGTTTGTAGAGAAACAGAGGGCGCTGTGTAGAGGAGTCGGCTGTTCAGGCGACGAGCCACGTCCGTCCTTACGATCGTTACGTTCGCTCCCGAATCGACGATTAGACGACATGGAGTTCCGTTGATCTCCCCCTTCACGAATAAACCCTGGTTTCCTCCTTGTCGGGATGAAACGTGGAAACGACTGGTCGGGGCTTCACCTGTTCTACATTGCAGCTTCTGCCCTGCGAGATGACATCTTCTTAGATTCAGTTGTGGAGAATCCGTGGTAGTGTTATCCCTTCTCTTTTTCAAATCAAGGCAGTTTCGTCGTAGATGCCCTTCCCGTTTGCAGTGCCAGCAAATGACTCTGGTCCTTCGATCCCTGGCTCCGGGATAGCTTCTCATCATTCTATCAATTTTGCTCTCCAGTTCTCGAAGCTTACTGGTGACAAAGTCAGAAGAATCCTCGGCTAATACACCACGCACATATCGTCGGTCTTTTCCAGAAGCTAGCTGCGCGACTTCTACTCTCATGGCGTACACGAGGGCCGACTTCAGGTTTTTGTTTTGGGATAACCTTACCGCCTGCTGCACATCGGGATCTTGAATAGCGTCGATGAAATACTGCAGCGAAAGATCATCTCGTACATCCGGGGGACAGTCTGGGAAAGCGAGGAGCGACAGTCTTTCTATATCCGATGCCAATTCTTGAAGAGTTTCATTGGCCTTCTGCTGTCTCACTTTCAATTGCAGTCTGTTGTAATCCTTTAGATGCTGCTCCCCAAACCTTAACTCCAACGCACTTTCCAGCGCCACGAATTCTCCCCGCTTCTCTTCAGGTAGTGTCTGTAAAATGTCAGCAGCTTCACCTCGAAGAGATGCTGCGAGATGGAATGCTTTCGAAGTATCGTCCCAACCATTCGCAGAAGCAATCATTTCAAATTGCGTTTGATAAACGCGCCAAGACGACTTCCCATCGAAAGGGGCCACTTTGATGTTAGAGCGCGGCGCCATAAAGGGGATGGAAGCGTTATCCCAATTAGGTGACGCTATGGCCAGAGCTTCACGCGTTTCCATTTTTCGCAGCCTTTCTTCTACAACGTCAATGAATTTGTCTTGCTCTTCCTTTAAGGTGGAAACTTTTTCTTGCATGGTGGAAACTTTTTCTTGCACGGTGGAAACTTTTTCTTCAACTTCATTTCTCACTGTCTTAAGATCTTCTCTGACATCCAAAATATCCGCCTTCATTGATTGAAGAACACTCTCTGTGCGCTCCATAAATCTATCAACGGACGCAGAAGATGATTCTTGCTTGGATGCTAAAGCTTTAATCTCCGATGATGTAGCGGCAATTGCGGCGGCGGTGGACTCTTGGCCGGCTTTTATTTCTTTCATTTCGGCTGTGGCTGTTTCTTGGCAGGCTTTCATTTCGGCTGCGGCAGTTTCTTGGCAGGCTTTTATTTCGGCTGCGGTGGTTTCCTGTTGGGCCTTCATTCCAGCAATCATTTCCATCAACTGCTTCATTTGGTCTTCCATCATTCCTCTAGTTGTCGGCATTCAAAATTACGTCACCCCACTTCTGACACCACTGTTATGAATTTTTCCACTGAGGCAATGATGGCACAGTTCTCACGGTTTAAAAGTATTTATTCTCTCTTCAGAAAACTCACAAAATCTATTCACAGGCAGCAGTTTAACTACTCTCAAGCTTCAACACAAGCTTCAACAAAAATAACTTCGAATTCAGCGATTATACAAGCGCACTCCAATAGGTCAACAAAGCGATCAGCTTTCAACGAAATCCGAAGTACATCTGAAAACTTTCCCGTTCTCCAGTCCTTTATATACAAGCGCGTGAGACATTCTCGAAATTTCCAGCCAATTTATCGGAAAACGAAATATCTCGAAACTTCTCGATTACTTTAGGTGTTGCCACCTTTTTCTAACTTGTATAATCGCTATTAATTACTAAATAAAATAGGATAAAAATAAATTACAATAGAATTTTGAAATAATACGTCACTATTTACAATATATACAGACAATTTGTGCAACAGTATACTATAAGTTTTGTAACCTATGTCTAATGATGATTAAGTTAGGGGTTGAATACATTAAGATAGTATTGGATGAATTTGAAAAATCCCATACCTTATCCTCAGAGGATTTCAGAATACCTTTTTAACTGTAAACCTGAAAATTCCTTGCGTTTGGTGGTAAAGTAAGGGAAATTAACATAACTGGATTAGTGAAAAATAGCATTTTTTTTTTATTAACTAGCAATGTAAACAGAAACTTATTTCTGGTGGGAATATCTAAGCTATTTCCTAGAAGAGATACAAACCAATGTTAATGCTGATTCAGCATGTATTAATGTAAAAGAAGTAATGGATTCTAGTTATTCTTGAACTTTCCATCAGCATGAGCCATTTAGGTATCAGTCTAACAATAACCAATTACCTAACCACAGTTTGAGAACTGATTGTTTTAAATTATCATAACCAGCAAGTTTTAACACACTGTTATCTTACATAAGTTTTATAAAATAAATAAATATTCAAATTTTTATATAACATTACGTTTTTTAAGAATTTTGATTTTTTATTTGAGAATAATTTTTGAGAGAGCACATGTCCTATATCACTGCTGCAAATACAACAAGATTGTAGCAGCTAAAAAATTTTGATCCTTGAACTTTAGTTAATCAAAAAACAAAGGTAATGCATTTCTTTTAAACCAGGTTTGTTTTTAGGAGTGATCACATTTTTCTACAACTGATTAAGCTTAAACAACTACATCCCAAAATTAATTTATTATAATTTTTTTTCACATAATCATATTTAGAGGGAAATAAATTTTATGTTCATTTTCAGGAGCATTTTAAAAGGTACAATACAAAAATAAAAATTGGAAAACATTTATTAAAAATTTATTTCTTTTTAACAGTTTATTTTTTACATTATTTACACTATCTAAAAGTTGTGCTATCTGATTACAGAATCCTTTGTAGAAATGCAACTAACACTGAGATCTTCAAATGCAATCGAGCCTTCTTTGGAGAAAGTTTCAGACTTTATGCTGTTCTCCTTTGCATCTTCTTTACTGTGCAATTTACACACATCTATTTTTTCATCTGCATTATTTACATGGTTTTGGCTTTTGCAGTATTGGAGACGCAAGGTAATAACAGCTGATAATGCTGCAGCTTGTTCAGCATTCTTTTTATTTTTCTCTCTTAAAGAAACATAGTTACTTACAAAATATACTTTGATTAAACTAAAAAAATATCAAATGACTTGTTTCATAACAATTCCAGTCGAAAACTTTATATTTCTAAGAGATTTGAAGAAAAAAGTTGGGTATGTTTTTTTGTGGTTAAAGTTTAAAACTATTTTTCTTTTTTTATAATTGACCAATCTAACTTTATTGGATGAAGGAAAAGTAATTGTGAAGATAGATAAAGCAATGGTCAAGATTATATGTGCCGTATTTTAAAAACACAACTAAATTTTTGCAATATATGTAGTAATGCAACCCACATTAGATAATTTCTTTAAGAACTTATTTTCACAGTAAAAATAGGACTTCATTACAATCCAATCAAGATAAAATATTTTGAGGAACAGTGAAAATACATATTATTTCTCTGACATCTTTAGATTACACGTAGAACATCAAAACCTAATTCAAATTGTTAGGTTATGTATATGTATACAAATTAAGTTATGAATAAACAAGGTTACACAATAAATGGAAAAGTTGTGCGATTTTCATAAGGTTTTCCTAAGCCAAGAATTGTCTTAAAATAAAGTATTAACTTTGGTAATTTATCTGAAGGGCATGTAGAAATGGCTTGCAATTATTAACTAATTAAAATTGTAACTAATTTTTTATCAAAGAATGTAAACTTCCATTTGTAGTTAAAGCCATACTTCATTTACCTCATGTGTTAACATATTAATTGATAAATTTTTTAGAAAGTAGTATTGATAAAATAAGAAAATAATATTTTTAATATTTAAAAACTGAAAACATTTTATCAAACAAGAACTGTTACTTTATCCTCTATGTATGAATTTTATAAGTTAAGGGTTAATTCATGTGAAAGATAATTTACAGAAATGAGTAAAAATATTACTTACAAACAACGGTTAGTGTATTGCTTGTCATCTACTGTGACCACTGACTGGAAACTTTTCTCATATTGTTCCTAGTGAACAGATATGAAATTAAAATATGTAAAATACACAATTTTTTAATCTAAACACATTTCTTTATAAGTTGATACACAAGTGAATCAAAATTTACCGTTTGATATACTGGCTGATCAAGATTCTGTTCTTTTGCCCACTTCCATAAAACAGTTTTGGGAAGGTCATCCATTTCAAAATTTGATCTAAAAAATAAATGTTTCATTATAATTATAAATTATGTTTTTTAATAAATTATAAATAATATAACTAATAATAATTATATTAAATATAAAATTTATAATAAATAATATTAATTATATTTTTCTAATAATCAGCCAAGTGAATTATGAATTATATTAATTATATTTTTCTAATAAATTTCAATCAGGAAAGTAAAATAACAAATGGACCTTTTTTTTAATTTACCTCATAAATTTTATATCAATTTCCTGAATATTATTATCAGTCACACGCCTTCTTTTCAAGGCTACTTGAAGATCAATGTCATTATCTTGAAGTCTTTTTAAATTTTCAGTTTTACAGTCTCTTTCAAGTCTTTTATTCTTTAGCAGATCACTTAAATTCCACAAATCACTAAATCATAAAATAAAGAATTCAGAAAATGTTGAATATAGTAAACATTATTAGTACATTAAGAATGACAAAGGTTATTAATAAAACATATTTTATTGCAATTAATTCAATTGAAGGAGAGCAAATTTTTTTTTTAAAGCGTTGATAATAAGAATTTATAAATTAGTATGAAACCAAATTAACAAACTAGAAAAGTAATTTTTATGTTAAATACAATAAACAAACATATCTTGATACTTGAATCCAGTAACAAGTAAAATTAAGATGAAGTAATTATACTCCCTTAGATAACAAAACTCATCAAAAGTAAAAGGTCAAAAATATGATTTTAGGAAGCAGAATATATTTAGAATCAAAACTTATTTATATAATCTTACAAAATTTGTTAGTATTAATTTAAAGTGAAGGGTCAATATGTTGTTTGATATTATTTTCAAAATTTATATTTTAATTTATTATTTATTAGTATATCTTTATACATGTATGAGTTTTGGAAATGATAATAAGACCATTTAATAGCATTACATTACATCTGAAGAAATTATTTCTTAAAGTATATAAACTATAAACCACCTTCCCCCTTGCCATTTTCACTGATTTTGCAACACAATGACATTCAGTCCTTTATGTTTCTTCCTAACTAGAGTTCGTAAACTTCAATCCAAAATTTTGTTTGAGTTATGTTTATTACCTTAAAAAACTTTATCTGAGAAATTAGGTAAACAAATTATATTATAGAAATGTTCGAACAATGTGTCAAAAAATCCTAACCTGATAGCAAATAATATTACAAGATAGTTTTCTATTTTAATCTTATTTTTTCCTGTCTTTTAGTCAAAACTTTTAAATTAGAAAAATATATTTTTTTTACAGTTTTGTTATTATTTACATAAAAATACCTTTCTAAATTTTAAAGAAGAAAACCATTTTTTAAAAAAAAACATCAATCTAGTTTTAAATCGGAAATAAATAACCACTTTAAGTACTTATTTTTTAAGTAATAAATAAATAATAATTTTTAAAGTTTTCAATGGCGTGTTACTATGACTTGTAAATTTAACATTAAGTAGCTTGTTGCAGTAAGTTCTAACAAATTATGCTGAATACAATGTACATTTCTATCGGAATTTATATAAAAAAAATTCTATGAATAATACTTTGAGCACATACAAAATTAAAATTTTATCATAAATTTTTACAAAATTTTAAAAGAAAATGTTTTTTTTATATGTTTCAGTTTAATTCTATGTTGAAATTTCGTACAGGGGGTTCATACACCTTTTGAAAAGTAAAAAAATAAGTAGTTTTTAAGGACTTTTAATGACCTTTTGAAGTTTTTTAAGGACCTCTTTTAAATATGTAGCAAGAAAAATTCATTGGTTTCTTGCACATAAATTTAAAACATTACATTATAAGAATAAATAATATTTTAATACAATTTCTTTATAACTTGGGTAACTTTTTTCATGTGTAACGAACATCCATCCACACATGAAGTAAAGTTTTCCTGGGAAAAAGGCTACTACAAGCAACTTGGAAGATAAAACTGATCCACCAATAAAAAGGGGTCGAAACTTGTAGAAGGTACTAATACTAATCAAATTTAGATAGTTAAAAAAAGTTATAAGAAAACAAAATTAAAAAATAAGAACTTAAATGAAAAATAAGAATTATAAGGGCCTTTTTTATAAAAGCCTACCAAAAATAAATAGTTTATAAGGACTTTTAAGGGATGTGCTAACGCTGTCATAGGACTTTATTAGTCTATTTAGATCAATATGATGTTGTTTCACAACTCAATGGGGATGGCTGTTCTATTCTAACACTAGTAATAGTCTAAAGTACTGATAATGACAAAAGACCAAACCATTTGCATGACAAAGTGAATGACATAACTGAATGGATCCTTTTAACTTAATATAACATGAATAACTTTCTAAGCTCAATTATTAAAAAACAACAACAATTATTCAAATTAAACAATAATAGAAATGAATTTTTTAAAGCACAAATACGAACTAACCATATAACGTCCATTTTTTGAGCACTAAGTAACACTTTTCCTCTTTCTGTCTCTTGCAGTGATCCCATCATTTGCTGTATGCAGTATTTTGTGTTCCAAACATTGTTGTCATACTCTACAGCCTGTTGTGAACATAAATTGAATTACCTTCACAAAAATATAATGCTGATGAATTTAAAATTTGTTATAGAAACAAGTTAATTTTTTTTCTTTTCAAGAATTAACTAATTTGCATATTAGTTACTTCTCTTAGAGTAAAAGAGAGAAAAAGTATGAAGTATGAAGAGATGAGTTGTAAACTGAAGCTAATTAAACTGAAGTTGTTTAAAAATATATCTATTTAATCATTGAAAAACAGAAATTAAATTTAAGATAACATTCATAGCTAAAACAATTTTAAGTTTAGTCAAACATAATGCTTCATTAATTGCCTTTGCAACAAACTGGAGTAATGCTTCAAAATTGCCATTGGTGACTCTTTTCTAACCAACATACAGGGAAAACAGTTAACTATAATAAGATTTAAGTTATATGAGTAGTTACAATAGCTATTCAATTTGCATACAAGCATACAGGGTTTTTGCCAAAATAAAATGTTATGAATCCATGACTTTCCAAGACTGAAGCAAATAATTTTCCATGACTCAAAAAAATTGAATATCTCTCTCTCACCTCTCTCTCTCACACACGCACGCAAAATTATTAATAATAATAATCTATATACATTTTACTAACACGAACATAGTAAGTAAATTAATGTACCAAAAAATAGAAAGTTTTATAATCCTTGTTTCAGTAACAAAGATTTGTTTACAATCCTTGTTTCAGTAACAGCAAATCAGAAGAAACTAGGGAAAAATAATTTTCCATTCTTTGATATTTCAGTGTTAAAAGCTAATTAATCTTTAATAATAAAGACATATTTGAAGAAAGAATAAGTTAATAATAATAAATTATATCATCAAAAATCAAATGTATTGATATCAACAATGCAAAACAGTAGAAGAAAGAAGACGAAAAAAAAAAATCAAAATGTAAATACAAGCTTATCAAATCAGTTCATTTCAGTTCTTATATTAGGAATTTTTTTTCACCTACGAGACCTTACTTGTGTGATGTCACAAATTTGGAGCTTAGAAATGTTTTCATTGGCTGCGGTTTTTAACTGTGACCATTGTTTTTGCCAAAACGTAAATAAAAACGAAGATGAATATTCGATGAGATGAATTGCGATCATGGCGTTAATGACGTCATAATTACATGACTTTACTTAAAATTTTAAAATCCATGAAATTCACTATATTTCCATGACTTAAGGTAATTTTTTTGCACAAAATCGTGACTTTCTATGACAAAATTTACCTAATTTCCAAATTCATGACTTTCCATGACATTTCCTGATTTTCCATATGCACGGAAACCTTGAGCATAAAAAGATCCTTATACTACAAAAAATATAGCTTAATTTAAAGATATAACTTATACAGAAAGCACAATGTTTCAATAGTGTAATTCTTACATATTTAATATACTTTTCAATCACATCATCAAGAAGCAATTTCCCTTCCTTACGGAATATAGAGCAGTTCCATTCAGCTTGGCGAGCAATCATCACGGATGAAGCACCAGTCTCTTGGCGAAATGTTTCAATGTCCTCATATGTTTCGATTTGACCTGATCCACCACTAAGGGAGATTAGATCATTTCATGAGATAAAGTAGAAAATTAGTTAATAAATTCAGAGTCATATGATTACCTTTTCGAAAGGTAACACAAAACTAAATTTAGATTTTAAAGTATGCAGATATACATAGGATCATGATAACTATATATTATCCACCGAATGTTAAAGGAAGAATACTGATTTCTCTCGCTAGTTAATTTTTTTTACAATTAAAACTGCACACAATAATTAAATTGATACTTAAGCTTATATATAGAATAACAATTGTTAAAAGTATTACTGTATTAAAAGAATAGTTTTTATTTATGATACCATTTATTTATGATGCAAACCAAAAACTTTGAAAAAAGTAGGACTTTGACTAATTGTTGCATTTTTTTTTTTTTTAAATTTTAAAAAGAATACTGTAACATCAGCTACAGATTCAAAAATAAGAACTGAGTTGATAGTACTCTTTTGCTCTGAATTTCTTTCTGTACAACTTCATCATAAAAAGACACTGATAAAAAAAATCTTTAAGTCAATCAATAAGTAATTCAGGAACGAAATATTTGGATTTTTTTTATCTAAATGTGCACACATTTAAATTTTTAAGTAGGCAATTAATTAAAAGAACTTTACCGTTTTAATTTTACACATTTGCAAAGAAAATAGTAAGCAATTGCCCCAATTCATTTAACTTAAATATATTTCCTACAATAAATTTCTTTTATAAAGAAATTATTTTTAATAAATTTACAAACTTACTTTGCTATTATAGGAATAGATAGATGTTTTGAAATCTCTTTTATAACATGATTTCTATTTTTGTGTTGGGGTCTTTCTCCCATTATTCTGCCATGTACAGCAAGAGCAGCTACTCCAGTGCTTTCAATAATTTTTACTAATTCTAAAGTTTTATCCATCTACAATACAGGAAATGCAGTTTTTTCAAAAAGTTAAAACTAGAATCGTTATCTAAGTTAACACATTTGCACATAAATACAAAAACAACTGACTTATAAGAAAAATGCAGAATTTTTTTTGCAAGACAATAAAATGCACAGTTTGGGTTTTTTATTACCAAAACAATAGCATTTACAGAATTTAGCAGGTACAGTTATTAAAATGTCTTTGTTCTGAAAATTTGTGTATATTATTATGTTTCATTTAAACTGCAGATATTTTAAATAAAAGTTCTTTGGTTTTGTACAACTGTTTTGTTGTATCACAATTTTAGACTAGAAACATCTTTTCTGTTAAAAATTGTATTTCTTTATCATGCAGGCTTTTTATCTTTTGTAAAAATGCAACTTTTACAATAAAGGTCCGATGAAAGGTTATATTGTTTATTAGTCTCTCTTTGGAAACTTTGGAAATACAAAGTCTTTCCAGAATAGACCAGAAAATTGAAATTTTCAAGTAGTAGCCAGTGGCTGGTAGACACTTTTAGTTTAGTAGCCGCTTCAACGCAGATTTTTTTTTTTGGATCAATGGCGCAGCCAGGTAAGGGGAGATTGGGGTTTTACCTTTTACCTGAATGTATGCAGCAGCGCATTCCGATTTTTTTTTGTGGAGGAGAAGGATGTTTCAATTCTTTATTTGATTTGTATTAAATATATAAATCAGAAACATATATCTAAGTTAATTGTGATTAATAAAATGTCAATGAAAGTACAAAAAAAAGAAAGAAAAAAATAAGTACAGAATTGCATGTATTTTCACTTATGTATGCCAATAGATTTGTTACACATCTGCACGCTGTAAAGTGTTTAATATAATCTCATATGATTTGAAATTCCGACTATAATTTAATTAGTCTACAATAGAAATAACAGTAGAAAATAACTGAGAACAGGGGCTTGAAATAAAATTTTAAAACTTATTTAACACATAATCAAAACTCCTTACTCCAAGGCAGTCCGACACCCTCTGCTGCCTTTCAAAAGAAACTTTTCTTCACTAACCAACATACTTGCATAATGGAACTCTGATCCATCCTCCACTAACCATGGTTCATTTCATTGTGAAAATATCGGTTAACCAATCAAAATTCAGAAAAATAAATAACCCACAAAACAAAATATTATTAAACAAATTTTTCATGAGGGAAAATTAAATCTCAACTTTAAGTTCAGCTGATACAAAAGGTAAAGAATAGTTTAAAAAGTGGGATCAATCACAGGTTAGGCTGATTGGATTTTATTATCGCAAGGACAATGCCTTCACAGGTTGAGAAAAACGTGAAGATAATAAGTAAATGAAAGAAACTGTATACCTAACAGGGTTAATAAAAACGAAAAAATCTGACAAAATCAATTAGAAATATTAAGGAATTTAGGGTTCTAAAATATTCTGTTGACAAAAAAAAAAAAGGCAAGAAGAAAAATAATCATGTTTTAAAGGATGCAACACCGATTTAAGTTTTATAATTTTTTTTAACAGCAAGGCTACTGGTGGCCGCGCTTTTAAGTTATAGGATAGCTAAAAATATAACAAATAATACGCAAATAATTAAGGTTCTAATATAATTTGTTGACAAAAATTTTAGGCAAGAAGAAAAATAATCATGCCTGAAAAGGATGCAGCTGGATAAAAGTTTGAGAATTCGGTTTTTTTAACAGTAATTCTACCAGTGGCCGCTCTTCTAAGTTACAGGACAACTAAAACTATAACAGAAATAATACGCAAATAAAATAAGGGTTCTAATATATTTTGTTGACAAAAAAGCTAGACAAGAAGAAAAATAAATATGTCTGTAAAGGATGCAGTCAGATTTAAGTTTAAATATTTTTTTTAACAATAAGGCAGCGTCTGCACCCGCACGAGGAATTCAAGAAGGCAAACTCTAAATTTCAAAATTCCCTGATTTTTCTAGAAGAGTGAAATTCCCTGACATTTCTCTGATTTTTCTCTATTCCTGGTTCTGTCGCCACCCTGTCAACTCATTAATCCATATTGTGGCTGAATGGATTTTAAGGGCGTATACGCACCTGATAACAAAATTTCAAGAAAGAGAAGGGAGGTTTCATTGATTTGCAAATCTCGGTATATTCAGTAACAATTAAAAAAAAATCGTAGAGGAGGGGAGAAACGAGAGGTGGCAGTTTGATTAGTTTATTTAGTCACCTCATCATGCTGTTTAATCGACCTGTGGCGAGTAGATATTTTCAGGTCTATTCCAGAAACTGAATAAAATGAACAATGGAATGGAATAAACTCATTTCAATTCAAAATACTATTTAATTGTTGCAAACCAATTTAAATTTTGAGCTTCCAATTTAAAAAATAAATAAATAAATAAATTAAAAGCAAGTAATATGCACTCCAGAGGTGAAGGATAATACCTGAACTTTTTTTTAATATCCATTTTTGTTATGATTGCAACATTATGTGTTGTTTCTTCTACAGGTATGCCACTCTTTCATATAAGTACTTATAAAAGAGATATTTATTTTTAAAAAGACTACCAATAGCATTAAGAAAATAGTTGTTTATTAATCTTGACCAGCTTTAAGAATACACATAATGAAGATAGTTCAGGAGTGATAACAAAGTTAAGGAAAAAAAGTTCCCTGATAGATTTTTAAAAAATTGCCTGATTTCATGACAATTTTTTTCAAATTTCTCCAACTTTTTCTAGGTTGATCCTTGGTTTTCCTTGATCAAACAGAACACGTATGCCAAAGAGACACTATGCCATTTTTTTTCCTAAATAGTTTGGTGGTTATGAAACATTCAAACTATTCTGTAACATAAAATTTTTAACGATTATCCTTGGTTTTCCTTGATCAAACAGAACACGTATGCCAAAGAGACACTATGCCATTTTTTTTCCTAAATAGTTTGGTGGTTATGAAACATTCAAACTATTCTGTAACATAAAATTTTTAACGATTATCGCTACTATTCTCCGGGTAAATGGTGTCAAAATAGGGAAACATACTTGCAAAACAATGATAGCAAATTTCTTCGATTTTTGTGAAATAAATAAATAAATAAATAAATAAATAAATAAATAAATAAATAAAAAAAAAAATCCTGAGATTTTCCTGATTACCAGATTCTGTGGTCACTCTGTAGTTTCCTTTACCTCTGATGTACAGGACTGCCACTGACTAAAAGCTATGAAAATAGTTGCTTTAGTAGCCCCAGATGTTAGAAATAGTAGCCAAAATAGTAGTCTCAGAAGTTGAAAATAGTAGTCTCTTTTTTCAAGTCGACAATTGAGGACTAGAAATGAAAAACGACCCAACTATCAAAAAAATCAAAAATATTTTTTTTTTACGGAAAAATATCCTAAAGGCCAAGCTAAACAAAATGGAGAATCCACAAAGGGCAAACTTCAGTAGCAATAGTTCAAATTCAATGTGGTACTTAGTCATAGCTTTAAGTACCCAGTGGTAGAAGTGGGGAAAAAAAGGTGGGGGGACGGCCAAAAGTTGGTGACAAGTGCACCCCCTCAACAATAAATTTTATAATTTCGTTTCTAATAACAATAAATTTATAATAATTAAATAAATAACAATTAACTAGTAGAAAGGAAACAATTTTCAACTCGAACAAGGGTCCAAAATTTATTGTTATTTTAATGAATGTTCTGCGACTTAGTTTTTTTACTAGAAGTAAAAGATGAAGTAATAATTCAACATTTTATACATAACTGTTTATTTAGATTTAAATATTGCCTCTAAATAAGCATACTTTCGTAAAATTAAATTAATAAGGAATTCTAATTTTTTTTTTTAAATACTTTGTCTTTATATTTTTTTCTAGTTCCTCCAAAGTTAAAATTTGACCAAGTGAAAATACCTATATCTTTATACAAAGTAGTATAATACATTTTTATAACACTATGACATAAATAGTTTTTTTTTCAGTGACTTAAAACTTTTTCTCAGTGTCATTACATTTCGCATTAAAAATGTCGCATACAAAATGTCATACAATAAGCTCTGTGATTTCCATATTTCGTGATTTTCAGTCTGGCAATCGACTTGGGAAAATAACAAGAATTTCTTATACTTAAAATACTACAACTACCTTGGCAAAGTTAGGTGACTTTTTTAACAAGAGAAGAAAACGATTTACGATGACGTTATCAGGCCATTTAAACTGCACAAAAGTAGATGCTCCATTGTCTAAGTGGCAACCCTTAATAGTAAATGTATAATTTAATTAGCATTTTTAAGCAAATATAAATTTTCAATTGGAAAAGAATAGGTTAAGAAAACTGTCTATACCGATGGCATTTTCTTCCGGCGCTCACGGCAAATTCCACAAATTCATTTTTGTTAACTGAAGTAAATAAAGGCAAAACAATTTGATATTTGGGAATATATAGTGCATGTTTTTAAGCCTTGCACGACAAAATATAAAACCTAGGAACCAAACAGGTAGGCGATAACAACTGCGTCCGACGTTGAAAATAACAATCGCCCGTCCGCGGTTACCAGGGAGATACTATTATAGGACTATAAAAATGACCACTCGATCCACAAATATAAACTAAAATTAACCCCTATTTCGACAAAGTTCGCTCTTGCCACTTCCTTAAAAATATCACCGTTTTGACAAAACTGCATTAGTACTCCACAGCCGATTTTTTTGTTCATCATACTATCAGACTGTAATTTCTTAAAAAATAGTCGCCTTAGCCCAAAAATAGTTGAAGGTTTTGCTAAAAATAGTCATTTTGGACACTTTTTTCCTTGAAATAGTAGCCATAGTCGCCTGGCCATTAAAATAGTTGCTTTAGTAGCCTTTTTAGTTGCCTGTGGCAGCCTTGGACGTATGGATATTCAAACAGTTATGCTATTAGTAAAATTCAATTTCCATACTTTTTACACCACTTCTCTCAACTAAGCAATTTTACCTCCGGAAGAACCCTTATCTTGCATGTCACAGGGCAGGATAGACCTTGAGTTAAATTAGTAAGTATGTCTCTGATTTTTTCTGGTTGACTCAAAAGAGCAGCTCCCATGCCACCCTAAAAAGAAAAAAATAATTTTAATAAAGATATAAATTTCTAAAAAAAAAAAAGGTAGAAAACACACAGAATACTAACTTTAATAGAAAATTCTTTAGGACAGCCCATATTGACATCAATACCAGAAACATCATTCTCACTAAAATAAAGTATACTTTATAAATTACCTAATGGAGTTAAAGCAATATTTAAAGATAATTTAATGTTTTTTAGGAGGAATTTTGAAAATAATTAAGGGACATTATATTTTAGTCATGCTGTCTATTTATATAAACAGTTCTAAAATTTCAGATATTTGCAGCCAATATATATATATAACTGAGTGTCTGCTCTATACCCTATACAAATCCATTGTTTTGCATCCAGAGAAGTGAAATTTGGAATATAGCAGAGTTAGTACATTAAGATTGTAGATAGGAAATTTTAAATTCAATAAATAGGTGCTTTAATTAAAATGTCAAAGTGTTTTAAAAGAAAGGACAAAGATATGCCAGAGGTATAGCACATCATAAGATAGCTAAAGAAACACCACAACAAAGATAACATAGATTGGCAAATGAATGAGTGAGTCATGCTATTGAACAGAACAGTACATCCATCAGTAGATATTAGTTAATTCAGACTAGATTGCATTTTTTAATCATTTGTATAAGTTTTACTATTTACTCAAAAATTATTGAAATACCCATAGCATCCTAGGAATTTATATTAATGAAACTAGTTTTGATTAATAAGCTCAAATCAATTGCAACAAGGCATCTTTGACCGGAAGCAAAAGTATTTGTATTGTATGGTAGTGACATATTTACTTGATAATTTAAGAGCACATAGTAGCTTTGATCAGCAATATTATAACTTTTCAATAGAAAGTTAAAAATTTTAAATCAGTTTTAAAACCATAATGTTATATGTGACATCTTTTCAATATAAATAGTTTCTTAAACTAGTAGTAATCCCATAATGATGTATGAGGTAAGCACAAACTTTTAGTTTGAGGGTAGTACATTTCATGGCCTCAAACTATGAATAAAAAATCTTGTAGTTATATTTACAAAAGTAATTAAAAAAATTCAAGTATATATGATTTGTTATATTTTACAATATAAAGAAGTATAAGAATAATATTTCCTAAAACTAAGGAGTAATATTTCTAGTATTATATCTTACAAATATACGTGAAAAATACTTTTTTTTTTAAATGTAGGTAAATATGAAGAAATGCAATAAAATAATCACATGTGATATCAACCACTCCTTGTCTGTCACTATAACAGTAATTTTTTAGATGAAAAGTAGAAGGATTATTTCAATTATTTAGTTCAAGGTTTTGTTACAAAGGTTAATAACAAAAACTATGTTCACTATATTTTTAAAATGTTATCATTATTATCTTTAATACAAAATATTTTTAAAGGAAACAAAGTTAAGGGATAACCGACATTAATTTTTCCAAATTTGAATAAATTTGTTAATGGATGTTGTTTGACTGCATAAGATTAGTAAACTATATATGGAAATACTGCTAAAAATAAATCTGTATGCAATAAATTTTTTGAATAATACTTACACCATCTTTGCGGCCTTTAAGGCTCTTTCTGCAGATGCAGTTCCCTAAGAAAGCAGATATAAATAAGACATATTAATTTAATTATGAGGCATAAAAATAGCGTGTACAACACAAATTGCTAAATAATAATATATTTTGTTACACTTTAAATTAATATTGAATTTTTTTTTCTAAACATAAATATTAATTTAAATTACAGAACTAGAATTTACAAATTTTAATTATGTAATCTAATTCTTAAAAATTGAAAGTAAAATAATAGTACCAGCTGTAAAACGAGATTTGGTTTTTCTTTCTCACATGTACGAAATACGACATTTTGGTCTTCATCAATAAAATCTATTGTGTTTAAAATGCCTACAAATAAAAAATATACAATTTAAGTTTAATAAAACAGATTGAAGAAATTAAAATAAAAAGTAAACCAGCATACTTACGGTTTTCAACTCTTTTGCATTTCAAGAGCCTGAAATCAATCATTTCCTAAAATTGAATACATTGTCACTGATAAAATTTTACATTGTCACTGAAATACATTTACTCAGGTACTTTAAAATATATTTTGAGAGAATGTTGTATCAGGCTGAATAGTTAATTTGCAAGTAATAAAACAATTTTATAATGTCATTTCTAAAATGTGGTGAATTGCCATTGCTGACTAGGTTGGAAAGGCCAAAACTAAGTTTTACTTTTTTGTGAGAAATACAATTAAGTGTAACTTAAAAAAAAAAAAAAAAAAAAAAAAAAAATTCCTTTATTGTTGCAATAAGTACCTAAATTTATGTTTTGCTTCCACTCTTTTTTCATTACTTTATAATTACTCATGTTTTAAATATGTTTTTTTTCAATTAAAGTCTTTTCTCATCTTATCGAATACTTTACATAAGTGGCAAATGTCATTCTATATAATATATGATCATGTCCCGATATCAAAAATAAATACTACTTTGATAGTTTTTCAGATAAATTAAGAGCAAAAAAAAAAAAAAAATCTCTCCAGAAGTCATTTGAGACATCTTGCCCCCAAAATAACTTTAAAAAAAAATTATTGGCTGTCACAAAATTTCAGTTCATACAGCTTTTGAAAAGCAAAACATAAACAGTTTTTGAGGATTTTGTTCAATGAACTTTTCAACTTTGTAAGGAGCTCATAAATTTGTAGCAACAAAAACTCATTGTGTTCTTACATAGAAATTCAAAACTTTCCCAATAAGAATAAAAATTAACAAGTAATCACAATTGAAATAACATTTAAATAGAATTTTGTTTATTCAAAACAAAGTCTATCCATATTTAAAGTAAAAAGAAGTGAAGTGTTCCTCGAAATGAGCTCCTCCAATAAAAGATGGGTCAAACCATAGACTAAAGAATAAAGCAGACTGATCATAAACCTTCAAATCTGTGGCCTATAACACGCAAGGAATTATGGGGCACAGTTATTCAAAACATTAACGCATTTTGCATAGACAATGGCGGCTTGCTGCACATTTGAATGTACAAATCGGCCGTCCAAAAAAGTGCCTGACGTTCCGATAATTTCATTTCATAAGTTCTTTTCTAACTCTGTCTAATTCTATTTAGCATTGATTTTAGTTTCTTAAACTATTTATTTGTGTTGGAATGACTTAAAAATGAAAGTATGTAGTTTCATTTTCCTTAATTATTGTGTGTATCACAGGATTTTTGATTAAATTTCAATTTGCCTACAGACTTCATATTTTCAATAACTGCTATTTTAGAAGAAGCAATTGAGGCATCTGAATTTTGAAGGATTGTTTTCTTGAAGGTCTCCAGTCTCCCTTTCTGGAGAGGAAGGAGTCACTGTAATTTGATATCTGTAGTTCCCTTCAAGGAAACCCAAAAAAGGGGCTTGTGACTGTAATGTGAGACTACAGAATTGAGGACAGGGTTTGCAGATTTTTGTCACTGCATTAGGCAATCAAATTTCAAATAGAAGCATTATCGCCTTTGAGATTCTTCTCTCTGGAAAAGGAGAAACATAGTTGATTCTCTTATTTGGCTTTCAATGTTAAGAAACCAGTCAATGATGATGAAGTGCATTTGAAAATAAAAGTCACAGTTCATAAAGAACTCGTTTTGTAAAAGGATTAATTTCCCATTAGACAAAAAAGTGAAACCTAACAAAGATTATCAATTATATGTTACCTAACAATACAAAATTTGTCAGCTATGTAATTGTGAATGTGTAATGAAACTGAGGTGTAATTCTGTTATAGTGATATATCTGTCCAATTCCTACAATATAGTTATTATGACATGCAATATAATTATATGCTAAATATTATACATTAACAATATATTAAATTTTTGGAAAGTGAATGTAAAAATTTAATTTTTTGAACATTTGGTATGTGTTAAATGGGATTTCCATTATATGAAATTGCTATTATCATATCAGTATTTCTCACCTTACATTAGTTGGTTAAATATTTTTTCTTTTGGCTCCAAAGTTACAAACAGGCTATAATGCATTAATACATCATTGCAAGGATCGGACAAAGATCATCAGTCAAAGTTATAATGGGACAATACCTTCTGGAGGTCTTTTCATGGGAATTTGCCGAATGTTTGTGTCTCGTAATGGAGAAAACTCGTAACAGGAAAACTTCAACCAGTCAGTCTAACAATTGTTTTGAGACAATTATTACAATTGCCATTATCATTAATTAAGAGGGAAAAACCACGATGAGAATCAAACCAGAGTCTAAACTTCATTATAAGGAGGTTTTTTTCATTTTACAGGTATTTTTATTTCATTTATAAAAAAGCATATTTCCAATTTTTCGAAGGTTGTATTAGATTTTCCTAGTGCAAGAACTACATAAGACATAATGGTTTTGCATATATGGTCTTCGGTCCATCATTTCTTTAAAAAACGAGTAGACACGATGACAGTTGTGACAGAGACTGTTTCGTATTGATGCTAATCGGTAATTTTTTCCTTCAAAACTTAACTAAATATCTTTTAAAATATTTAAAAACTGCTATACATTTGTTTGCATAATGAAGATAGATAATATTTTATTGCCATTGAATTTTATTTAATACATATTTATTTAAAGAATTTTAATAAACAATATTTTGTAATCCCACTACCTACATTTTGAATTCCTTAAGTATTATTCAAAAATATAAAATTACGATTCTTTGTTATTTGAATGAATAGTTAGAAAAAAATAAACCTATTTTGCCATTAGCCAAATTCATAAAATAACCGGTTAATTGTACTTCGAATGATGTCTACTGAATCTGTCACAGGTTCAGGAAGAAAACCTACACTTTCCCATCGACCAGCAAATAACAGAACTTCCTAGAGTCAAATTTAATAAAATTGTCTGCAACTTTCTTCTTAATGCAGCGTTATGTATACATTTTAAGGGAAGTATGTGAATTTTTTTGGTAAGATTTATTCATATATTTGAGGAAAAAAACAGTTTAAAAATGCAAAATTTTACTCAGTACACAATGCGTTTGCTGTTTATTATGAATAAAGGTTATCCATGATCCCTCACAACGTGTCATGCTTTCCTCTAATGAATGGGAAATGCCGCCTCTGCTCCTATTCTATCCTCTATGGGTCTAACTGGTAGATGGGAAAGGAAATAGGAAAATCGAATTGGATTAGTTAATAAGTTGTTAGGAAAAAAAATCGAAACAAACTTAACCATTTGAAGCCATAAAAAATATCATCTGCAAATCTTGTAAATTGGCCAATTTGAATTAATGTTTATCATCCTTACCTCAGTGTAAACGATATCAGCTCCGAATTCCAGGGCTAACAATCTCATAGGCAACGTTCCCACTCGAACCATTGGAGCAAGGATATGTTTCCCAGAATATGTTAACATCTTATATTTAGAATGAAAAAAAAAATACTACTTAAACAAAAAAAATCATACAGTAATACTAATTTTTTTTTAGAAACTATAAACACGTTGCAGAGATCTACGGAGGAGACGAAAATAAACAAGATATATAAACATTAACAGCCGATGCCACTTACAAGAAATATTTGATAAATAAAGAACAAAACACTAGTGCTTTGTGCTAAAACTTTTCAATATATAAATTTAAGAAAAAAAGCCATAAATGATATCTAAAATATTTTTTAATTACTTATAAGACTTTTATACCTATTTATATATTTAGAAAGATTTTAAAAAGATCCACTTGACTGAATCTAAAAATAGATGTGACAAAGAACTTCAAAATCATGGGATTTGTTTTGTGGTTTGTTTGTTTTGTTTTTGTCCGTCTTCCTGCCTCCAAGAAAGCGAGACAACTGATCGTTCTTTCTCTGCTATTCTAGTGTGAAAACCAGTTTTCTTTTTATCCCAGAGATAACTGCGTTTTTGCGGGAAAATGATTTCCTCTGAGTGCGTTGAATCCTACGAGCTATTGTTCTTTTTCTAAGGTTTGTTTGAAATTATACATTTTATTATGTCTTAAAACGATACATTTTTTAATTTATATAGTTATTTTTCAAGATCAATGACATTCTGAAATGATTATTTCTATCAAATCTTAAATCAATTTGATTATTTGGAATATAATTACTCAGTTTTAAATTTTTTTTCTATGTGTTCTTAATTTCTAATTAATAACGAACATAATACGTCATTCTGTTTCTTCTTAATCATCTGGTTTTTTTTTTAATGCTTGCAATTTTAGTTCTCTGAAATCGTTCTCAAATAAATCATGAACCTCTATAAATAAAGACATATAGAGTTATATATATATATTTTTTTCATACAAAATTTTGTTTGGCAATTATAAAATCCCGTTTTAAATTGAATGATTAGTTGGTTGAGCAACCCCATAAGGCAGTCTCTTCTTGATGCAATGAGAGTTTTTAGTAAGAGTTAATTCCTAAGACTTAAATAAATAAGAAAAACCCTGTCACTTTGTATCATTTTAAGGGTACCAAAAGTTTAATTTTTTTGAAGAACTGATGGTAGTAAGTTTTTTAATTTCTAAAACTTTCTCTCCAATATTTGTTTCCCAATAACATTAAATTTTTGTAATAAAATGTTATTTTTAGTTTTTTTTTACTTTTACTGCAACACATAATTTTTGTATTTGATTTCTATGCTATAACGTAATTGTTTTATTTGGTATCTCTCTATTTTATGGAAGGTTCTTGTGGAATTTGATAAGTGAATTAATGAACTATATACATTCCTGCTTGCTAGACATTTCAGGTTGATCAGGACTGCCTTAGTTTTGGAAGCGTTTTCAGGTTTCCAGATGATTGGTTGTTTTATCCCCTTTTTTATTGCGGATAATTATACAAAATGAATGGTTTAATTGGCATTAGGATGTTTCACTTTATTATCGGAAATTGTAATGCATTTCACACAAGAATTTTTGGCATTTGCAAATGTATTTTTTCGATTATACTTGCAGTTGCAATTCTTTAGTAAATGTCTAGTTGATAGTAATGAAGTAAGAATTCTCGTAATTAAATGCATGTAGACTCATGTCATTCGGAGTAGCTACTATCCAGTCTAGTTTAAAATCTGTGGTAATCCCAAATCTAAATTAAAATATTTGTAACTGTAACATTTTGTTTAATATTTATCTTGTTGGTGGTATACGATTCCTATGTCGTTACAGTTAGACATAAAATTTATCTTAAAATGTGTACGATATTATTTTTCTTGGAATTATTTTTTATATAATACATTTATAAAGTATATAAAACATAATAAACAATTTTAAAGCACTGGACTGTTCTATTAAGAAGTTGAAAAGAAAAATGACTGTTCTATTAAGAAGTTGAAAAATGTAAATAGGAATAGCTTTTGGTAAAAAAGTGTGTTAGAAATGGTACTGGAGAAGGAAAAGTAGAAATATTATAAAACACCAGTCTATCCGAGATACATAGATGTTATCTGTAATGACCTTCCACTAAATTAGGCTGGATTGTCGAAAGTTTTTACTTTCGTGTGTACAGTTATATTTTTATTTCATGTTGAATTAAAATATTTGTTTTGTGATTTTTCTTTTCCTTTAAAATCTTTTTAGGAATTAGATAAATATTCTATATTAATTTTTGTCCGGTTAGCACGCGATAAAATACATACCATTTTAAAAGTAGCCATCAATTTAGCTTCACATATTATAAAAAAACCACCAGATATAGCACTGCTTCCTCAGAAATCAACTAATGTCACCTGTGATTTGTGTCAGTTTAAGGCAAATAGGCATCTGGAACAGATGTTTAAAATACATCTTTTAAATCTATTTTTAGAACTGTGTATTTTTATTTCATTAATCTTACACTCCATTTGGGAATTTTCTGATACACATTTACCATTTAATGTGAGTTTTACTAGCTAGTGAGTTGTTCCGTGTCCATAAGTTTTACTAACTAGTGAGTGTCGTTGATGAATCCTGTGTGGAAAATCATGCTAAAAATAATTCTTGAAAACATCACAAAAGAATACCAGATAAACACATTACAGATAATGTTTGAAGTAGTAGATGATAAATCAACTTACAAGTATGCTGCAGATGAAAATGAAAGAAGATGCGTGCATTAGAAGTTCCAATAATTTCAAGTTTCTGGATCAATTATCTCTTGTATTTATTCTCATTTAATATTTCTTTTACAGAATTTGATGTGGCGGCACAATGGGCAGCTCTTCCAGTAAGTTTAAGAGGTACTTGCAAAATGGGGACGAATATGCTGCTCTCCAAACATTCCAAAATTCTGTGGAGCTGCAGCGTAGTTTGGAGCCAAATTCTTCGTATGGAGATTCTTTGAAGCATAATACTCCTCTTCATTTAGCTGCTCAACATGCCATGAAACCTTTGCTTAGGTATAATTTTATTTCATATTATTCAATATATAACATAGATTTCCATGTATGTGAACAACATTCCTCTAGAATGGTATGTGTTATGTTGTCAAAGTTCGATATACATACATATCAGTAGTGACCATTAGAAATGACAACAAGGATTTAATATCAATATATCATGCACAAAAGGTACCTATCATTTAAAAGCGGAAAATTGTTTCAGCACTGCCGAAAAATAGTTCTAACAATTCTGATAAAAATTGTTCTTATGTCCTCAACGTCTCTGTCATCGAAATTTCTGAAAAAATATCCTCTAGATTGAAAGGTCAACAAATGAATGTCTTTCAACAAGGCAAACTATCTTTCAGAGGAATTAATACTATTCAACAACGAAATGTTTATATCACGTGAACTGAAATTAATATTTATCAAAAACTTCATTAATCTCTCCAATTTCGGTAGTTAAATTTTTGTTAAATGGAATTAGGAAAACAAACAGTGAAATATGATAAATTAATATGAATTTTCAAAGTAGTGAATAGTGTTGTGTAATTGTGTGAAAGTTGTACAATGACCTGGATATATACTTTAAGGGTTATAGTACATGTTATCTAGTCAGGAACCTCTCCTTTAGTCTCCTCTGCCTGTCAAACTCCCTGATAAGAGGCAGGTCGGGACTTCATTATTCAATATATATATTCTGTTTTAATTAAAATAGTCCAATTGATAGTATTCATTTACTGTTAAAATACTTGGTTTTTTAAGCACTACAATTATTATTTTTGAAAATGTGTTATTGATATAGTTTTCATAGAAAAGTGAAACTATATAAATTTATATTTCTTTGTCCACTATTTTTTCTAGTTGTACTATATATTGTTTGTTTTCTATATCTAAGGTTATTTTTTAAAAATTAAATTTTTGAGTACTATTCTTGAGTAAGTGCCATCATGAATGTCAAAATATGACCCATTAATTATTTTGCAGAGTTATGGTCAAATTTTAATCTTAACTTCATTTTAAAAAATGTAATAATTAAAAAAATGTAAATTTATATTATTATTGAAAGTGTTGTGTATTTTAAACCATTTTTTCGTTTAAAAAAATTTAATATTTTTTTTATTAATGAATTTTTTATTGAAAGAGAGAAGAGACAAGTTATAATAACAGTTATCACAAAAAAAAGTTTTTTTTTTTTTTTTTAGATTATATATTTTTGGTTTTACAGTATTTTGTTACTTAACTTATTTCAGAATATTTCTAACTGAACTGAAAGGTAACCCTAACAAGAAAAACTCCATTGGGGAAACCCCCTTACACTTAGTTTGCCAAGGAGATTTGACAAGAAACACTGTCAACCAAGAAAGACGAGCTTGCTGTTTGTATCAACTTTTGCAATGGAGGGGCCAAGATAAAGACTCAGAAGTAAAGCTGTGTTTGGATGCAGTTGATGATGTATGTTTGCATTCATATTAATTGTTTTCTTCAGACCTTTAACTTTGATATTATTTTGACGTGTAAACGTTGAAATTAAAAAAAAAAATTATCCAGCTTTATATACTTTTCAAATTTCTTTGTCTAGGAAGGAAATACAGCTCTGCATTATGCTGCTGCCTCTGGCCTAAAAAGGTGTGTTGAGGTAAGTATTGGAAATATGCATCTTAATATGGTTTTAAAACTTATATGTGAAGATGTTTGCTAAGATTTTATTTCTTGACTAGCACTTTGTTGAGTTCAAGAGACTGGCCAAATTCTTCGAGTTATCCAAAGTTCGAGTTATCAAAAGTTGTTCTGAAATTATTTTCTATTCAAGTTAGACATCTTTTGCTAGTTCATGTGGAATCCGAAAGACAATATTGTGTCATGCTTTAAACTTTTCTAGCTGTCCTGCAACTTTTAGTAAATGGGCAAAGTCCTTCACTTTTTCTTTTAACATCATCCCATTAAGAGGGATTTTGGAATAATAGTTTTGATATGTTTCAAACCATTTTAAAAGAGCACCTATGATACCAGGAAAGGCGCATGCCCTCACTCATTTACACAATGGATCGAGTTTCGAGCAGATTTTGTTTAATTTCATTGATCAATTTAACCTTTTGACTTAAACTAAGCATATACAACTTGCGTTTTAACATTATTCAAATCCATCGTAAACCAACACCTGATTCACCCTTCAAATCTGGAATGGAATGTAAAGTCAAAAAGCTGTTTACTTTTTGTAGTTGTCAATGCAAACTGGTTTTTCCCAGGTAACAAGTAAAATTGTAAAATACGAATGATTATGAAGTGCTTAACACAGCCATATGCTTTTCGTAATTTTGAGCATCTAGAAGAATATGAGGATGAAATCTTGTAATGTAAATCCCTCTCTCCAATCCCATCACACGAACGAGAGGACATTGAGGCCACAAGAGATTTAATGTACACCAGCCCTCATTAGGTATACACCAATATTTGGTGTTCCGAGCCCACAATCCTCCGATTATGAGCCTGATACTCTACTGCAAGATTATCGGTGTCCCGTAAATTTATTTAAAATGTTTTTATATTTTGAAACGTGTAGAAAAATCTAATCTGTAATCTTGATTACTAAATACATGCAGCATTAATTATAAAAATGATAATCTAGATTTGCTGACTTATAATTTTATATTCCCTTCTGAAAATAATTTCTGCTTACGCCCCTGAATAATTATATAATTTTATAATTATTTACATTTGTCAACATTTTTTTTTATAAAACGTATTTGATTTAAATGCTATTAATGTGACTAGACATTTAAACTAACTTTAATTTTATATAATTTAAGTTAAATTTAATATTTATTGACATACTAAACAATCCATATCTCTGAATTGTGAAAAAGTAGTAATTGTGCTGATTTTAAACGTTAAAAATTCCTCAAAAAATTTGTATAAATGAAATCATTTAAAATATTCTGAAGCAACCAATACCATGTTTTATTAGTCTGTATTTCATTCAAAAAACACTTTTTGATATTTAAACATTTATAATACTTACTAGCTGAATACCCGTGCTGCGCTACGAAATTTTACCATTAGCATTTTAGCGATCAAAAGACATTCATGTATTCTACACTTCAGACGTTTGCTCCCTTTTCGATCCCGACAAATTGATTTATCAAAATAGGAACTTTCCTTTGTTGACATTTTAAACGAAATTTATAATTGTGAATTGTAAACTGGAATAGTTTATTGTGTTTATGTTTGCTCTTAGTTCTAAATTTCAAAGTAGTAGCTGTATTGGAATTAAGTTAATTAGACATTAAGTTAATCCTCGTATAGTTTCAATGTTGCGTCGTCTTTTCATCCCTTAAAAATTCGTTAATCGTTATTGGAATGACTTATTTTTTTAACATTTGCAAAAAAATATCAGAAAAATGACTACATTGGAAGAGGAACATTCGGATATCCCTCGTTTGGAACATTTAACCCCTTTTCGACCCCTTAAAGTTGGTTAATCGAGAACAGAATAGCTTACTTTTTCTATGTTTAACCTTTTTTGACATTTGTACCAAATTTCCGAGTTGTGACCATATGGGAAGTGGTACATTCGAATATTCCTCGTTTGGAACGTTTAACTCCTTTTCCACCCCTTGATCCACCGGAGATCGGAATAGTTTACTTTTTCTGCGTTTGTCTTTATTGATATTCACACCAGTTTTCAGAATTGTGAAAATATGAGAAGTAGGACATTCGAATATATCGCTCGTTTGGAACGTTTAACCCCTTTTTGACCTCTTAAAGTGGGTTAATCGAGATCGGAATAGCTTACTTTTTCTATGTTTACCATTGTTGATATTTGTGCCGATTTTCAGAGTTGTGACTATGTGGGAAGTAGGATTTTCGAATGTCCCCCGTTTGGAACGTTTAACCCCTTTTCGACCCCTTAAAGTGGGTTAATCGAGATCGGAATAGTTTACTTTTTCTATTTTTACCATTGTTGATATTTGTGCCGATTTTCAGAGTTGTGACTATGTGGGAAGTGGGATATTCGAATGTCCCCCGTTTGGAACGTTTAACCCCTTTTCGACCCCTTAAAGTGGGTTAATCGAGATCGGAATAGTTTACTTTTTCTATTTTTACCATTGTTGATATTTGTGCCGATTTTCAGAGTTGTGACTATGTGGGAAGTGGGAGAATTAGTGATGAGTGAGTCAGTGAGTGAGTGAGTGAATCAGTGAGTGAGGGCTTTGCCTTATATATATAGAGATGAATGGCCTATCGCTTTTAGGTATATTTCTTAGTACTATTTGTAAAGTGGTAGTTGAAAACTTCTTTTGATTTATTTTTAAATTTAGTTAAAGTAAAATGATTTTTTTAAGTTAAATTTTTGTTAGTTTTTATAATATGCCTAACACATGCCTAACAAATAAGCTAATAATGCAATTTTGAAGGTAAAGTAGATTACTTCATTCTGTGTTATATTATTTATTTTTTAAAATTTGTTTTATTTTCAATTCTAGATACTTGTTTCACATGGAGCTCCAATGTTCATTGAAAACAAATCATCTGAGACAGCATGCGATCTTGCTGAAAAAAACAAGCACGATGATATTGCACAGTTTCTGGAATCAAAGATGTTATTTTTTGTAAGAGTTTAATTGCATTTTTGTTTTTAAATGCTAATTTATTTTTAATTACAAGCATATCTGATGCTAAAATCTTTTCAGTCTGATATCGATGAAGCTATGGAGACTTCTTCTGAAGCAACTTTCACTGACGAGGTACTATTTTTGTCTGTATTTTTAAGCACACTATGTTTAAAAAAGTACAGAAATTTAGCATACACAGCCATACACACAGAATAATTCAAATATTGCATTGTTTGTAAGAAATGTCTGGATTTCAATCATAGTGCAATGTTTAGGTATGATGGCAACAACTTTGAGAGATATAGGGAAATCACTGACTCATTCTGATTTATTGTAGCAATGCAAATAATTTTAATTATGACAAGCAATGAAAGCCATGCACTGTACATTCATAATGTATTAGTAAAAATTCCCAATGTTATGGTTTTATTGAGAAAAATTCCAAGTGGAAGCTTTTTATAAAGTAACTATCTGAAAAGCCTCATGTGATGGTGTTAAAATAATTTTAACCATAAGTACATATCAAGAAATCATCGTATAGATGCAGATATTTGAAATAAATATAAACAAATATAAGTTTTCTTTTAGATTTTTACATTAATATTTATAATATGGGTAAGTAACATGAAATACAAAAAATATTAAAGATAAGCCTGCATACCATAGCATGTATGCTGAATTTTAAATGGAAAAAAAGCAAAAAAACAGCTTGCATCTGATCTCTTACAATAGATTAATTTATAATTTTTTTTTAAAAATAGAAACCAATGAGACTATAGGTTAATATAGCTGAATACGTTCATACACATAATTTTCAGCTTTAATTTAGAAAATGCATTTAAATCATCTAGAAAGTACAAGTTAAAGTTTTTTGCTTTAACAGATAACAAAATTATTCCTGTCACAAGGCTTTTGTCATAACATCTTTTAGTGTATTTTAAATGGTCTAAATAGAAAACAAAAACTTCAATGGATTCAAAGATATATATAATAAAAACTTTAGGGAAGGTTTTTGTAGTGTAAAATATGGATGTAAATATTGCAATGTAGAACTGTAAAAATAATTTTGCTAATCTGAGAATCATCCAGTTTGTATTTTTTTTGCAGGTTATGAGGGGATTGCGAGCCCAGGATTTGCAAGAAGCAAAAGACCAGCTCCTTGTTGAAACAAGTGATATGTTTCATGTTCCCCTTTTCACAGCTGAAGTTCTGCTGCGGAATTATGGTGATAATTTTTAATTAGTTTCAGTAAAATAAAATTGTTTAAATTAGAGGTTCCCGAATTTTCAAAGTCGGGATTCACTTTCTTAGAAAGTTCATCAATGGCGATCCACTGTTTCTATAATACCACCTCTCCTTTCATTAAACAAATTATTTTTACTGTTTTCAATGCTGTTTACCATTTAAAAAAATCTTATTCAAATTAAATTAAAAAAATTATCCATTAAAATTATTATTATAATTATTATAAAAATATATCCAGATTATTAAAAATAATAAAATTAGTAAAAATTACTAAATGTATCAGAAATTCTTAAAAGTAATTTACTCTTATTATAAGGTTCGAGAGTGTGTACAATGTAACAGTAATTTTTGTGACATTTTATTTTAGCAGAAACCCTGTAAAAAAACAATTTAGTATTGTAACTGTTATGTCTTACGAAATGACTACTCTGGCAGCTACTTATTAACATTTTTTATTTTCTCCTCATTTTGTTAAGTCTTATGACATCCAATTTTCAGATGAAAACTCCCTCATTCAGAAACTATTTGCGATCCACCCATGGTCATGACCTACAGTTTGCAAAACGCTGGTTTAAATTTTTTTTTTTTATCTTTATGAAATGTGTTATCTCGAATTAGTGACGGGGAATGTCATAATGCTAATTTTTACTTTTGTGTCTGTTGTAACAGAGTGGTCTCGACAAGCATTGCTAGATTCCTGGATGAAGGATCCCGTCGCATGTTGCAGGGAAGCTGGAATAACGCCTCCTTCTAGTGCCCTGAATTTCTCTCCAACACAGGACTCATTTAAGACCTGCTGTGAGCAGATACAGAATGAGTATCAGAATGAAAGCCTGAACAGTCCCTCAAAAACTCCTCTTGTAAAAGAAGAAGTTGTGGTAAGAGTCTTTAAATTCTCCAGGTGTTAGTCTTTTATAATTGTTGGATTATTTGAGAGTAGTGCCTACTTTGATTTTATTGTCATCATAAATGTTAAGATGTATATAAGAATTTAAAAATGACTTTAGTTTAATGACTTTATTTATTAGTATTCCATAAAAGCAACCATTTGGTGACAGTGGCAGCCGTCAAAATTTTATAAAATGCATTGTCAATATCAAATCTATCTGTCAAGTTTCAACCCAATTGGATGGCGGCAAATTGGTTAATTAGGCCATTAGGTGGCTATGTATGCCCGCCATCGACATACCCAGTTACACACACACACGCACGCACGCACGCACGCACACACACACGCACACACACACACACACACACACAATCAAAGTGTTAGTATAAAGGATTTTAAAGGGGGTCATGCTAAATTTTCTTAAGTTTTCAGGAGAGAAAAAACATATTTATTCTTGAATAATATGTTTTTAGTAAAAAAATTAATTGTAGTGCTTGTAGAATAGGCTTAATAAAGCTCTGAGCCAGATTTTAGAATTTTACAAGCTCAAGAATAGCTATGAGCGAGTTAAGTCTCATGTGGACTTGTTCTCTTTTTGAAATTAATAATATTAGAGTCCTGGATTTTTCACTAAATAATCAGAAAACCCCAAAAAGCAAATATACACAGTAAAACAAACTGTATTAAGCTTTGTATATTATACCAACAGGGATAAAAATATTCCTTCTTTCATGTGCCTATTTAAGGAATCAATGATAGGTGCACTAAAAATTTAAGTCATCCATTTTTTCTTTGGCTATTGGAAGATTTAGTGATGGAATAATACATTGGGACAACAGGTTTTCTTAGTGGGAAGATTTGTGAACTAATTCCTTTTATGTTTTGTCTACATTTCACTGTATGGTATGAATCTTTGTGTAGAAGAAATTGATGGTATTCAACAATTAAACTTCTTTTGGTTTTTTGGTACATTTTCCCCCCTGAATTCCAGACTTAAGGTTTTCTTTTTGTACTGATTTAGCTACCATATCTTAAAATCTAAAGTATCCTTACTTCCAAGTTTTTCTAGAGTAGAACTTTGATATATTCTGGTTGATCAAATCCATGTATTGAAAATTATATTCATTGCAGCAAATCAGAGTAGCTACTGCCACCTGTTAAAATTCTTGAGAATTAAATGTAAAATTGGTCTTGCAATAGACCCTTTTTAATTTTTAATATTCACTTTCCTCTAAGGATGATGCACCTTGTTAACTTAAAAAAAATAATGCTTTGACTTCTTTGTTACACAATTGCATTGCCGTCTTTGTTACCATCAAAACCTGATTTTTTTAAAAAGAATTTTACTGTATGACCCTTTTTTACCTTTAGCGATTCAATTATGTTTTGATTTGAGGAAAATGATAGGTGTATTTTTGACGTATTTGAAGAAAATGATCAGTGTATTTTGACGTATCAATTATATTTTTTAAGTTTTTAAATTGTTTTAAGTACTCTAAAAGTCTTTATTATTTTATAGTATAAATTTAATAAAAATATGTTGATATGCTTTAAAAATGCTGTATGATTGTTAAATAATTGAATTTTTATATGATGATGGTAAGAAATTGTATTTTAATTTGTATATTATAAATCTGTTATGTTTTGTATTTCTCTTATACCTCGAGTAATTTCCAAATTGTCAAAAACATTTCTGAGGGAATACAGAGTGTCTACCGGTCAGGAAAGTCAAGAAAGTCACGAAAAAGTCGCGAAATCGCAAAAAGGTCAAGAAAGTCACGAAAAAGTCAAGAAATCAGATCAGAGGTCACGAAATTTTCACTCTGATTGCAAAACTGAAAAATTCGGTAATTCCCTAAGAAAAATCGTCAAAAAATTCGCCGACAAACAATTGCTCAAAAAGGCAATTTTTTCCCCAAAATGACGCGAAATTTTTATGAACGTATAGCTTTTTTTGCAACCATTCCTTTCTTTAAAATCGGCCATTTATCGGCCCGTCATACAAACGACAAAACTATTTTTTTTCCCTTTTAATTTATAAAAATTCGGGATTCCGGAGTTTATTTTTGTTAAATGTGGTCTAACTTTGAGTGTTAAATATAGTTAGTGAAGTTTAAATATTCGTAGAACTATAATGTGTGGTGCACTTCTGCGGTATGCAAGTGTGAACTTGCTATACAGGATCGACAGGCAAAGTGTGAATGGAGGAGTTTCGTAACATTTTCTAGTTGTAGTTTCGGCACGAAAAATTACGATAAAAATCTGCGATTCGGCAAGAACATTTTATTAACTTATTTATAAAATATTAATCAGCAAGAATCACGAAACTAAAATATGATAGGTGAAAAAATTCCCATGAAACTTTTGCCGATCGCTAGGCCTAACAGCACTTGCTTGTGGTTTTTTTTTATAACTCTACATCGTAACTTTTAATTGAGTTGTCGTTATTTCGCAATAAATTCCTGTACTAAAATTACTTATGTAATAAATTGTGCATTTTTTATTTTTTAAAGTCATTTATTTCACGAGGAACAAGAACCTACGATGCAACATCACTTCGATTATTTTACGGACTTCCCGCACTTTTGAATCACGAAGCAAACTCAAAAATTCATCTTGGAATATTTTATTCTATTAAAGATTATTTTATTTAATTTGATTTTTGCTTTAAAGTATTAACTTAAGTTCGGAAAAAATTATAGGAAAGCAACGACACAGTTGAGCCGAACGGACTTCCGGTTTTCTTCAAATCGCGGCTTGATTTCCGCGTTTTCGCCGAAAGTCAGTTGGTATCCCTTTTGTTTAACCTGTTCAGGACCGTGATCGCGTATATGTGATCAGACGATTCTTCCCTCACGGCCCGCGATATCGTATTTGTGATCAGTGTTTCCGTGCCAGCCGGCCCATCATCACACAGACGTGATTTCAGATTGGAACGTTTTATTTGAATTTAAAGGGGCAAAATGCTTAACCGGGAAAAATGCCCGGTCCCGTGCGTGCGTAGTCTCTTTGAGCGCGCGGGCCTGGGGAAGCGCTTCTTTCTCCTTTCGCCGGTCCTGAACAGGTTAAGACATTTTTTTTTTTTTTTTAATCTTCATTCTCTAGCATACAAGTTGACCCCCTACTTTTTAGTGAACATTTTGGCCCACATTCTCGACTTGCATACGAGTATATATACGGTATATTGTCAGGAAATATAAATGGACAGCCTTGTTGGGCCTCAAACCTACTGTTGGTTGTTGATGTCCTTTTTGAGAAAACTGGATGGAATCCGATAAAGATCTAGCCAAGTGGTTAATGCCTGTGTTACTGGTCAAATATAAAGGATATTGTATATTTTGCTAATCAAAATTTGATGTCAGTCATAGTGAAATGGGGTTATCTCATCAAAAATACATCAAGACTTAGCCTGTGTAATTTTAACAGGCAAGCAAAGAATGCTTAATTTTCAGTCTTTGTCATCACATGTAATTCCATCCAACAATGCAACTAATAGCATCCTATTACCATCCTAAGAAAATGTTATTGTTGCTGAAGCAAGCAAACAATGTGAAGCAACTATAAACACTTCGACTTTGTCAGATTTTTCATCTACTAGGAATTCTTTTTATCATTAATGAAGAAGTTATATGGGCATTAATCCGAGTAATGTGTCACGCTTCTGACAGAAGCACATGTAAAGGAAGTGAATTGTTTGCTGTTATATTCCTATAGGAGGAGGAAGTCCAGTTATTAGATATTGAGATTGCTAAAATATATTTAAAAAAAAAATTATGCTGAAATTGGGGTTGCTTAGTGTTATCATTCACAATACTAAATTTTATGATATACTGTTTTATTGTTCTGGCTATTTTCTTTCACGTGGATTTCTCTAATTTTTTAGTGTGATTAAGACAGAATTTTAAGCATTTAAGTGAGTTTTTTACAGCAAATTAATGCAGCAACGATTATTATATTGGTAATATATTTCATACATTTCTATCCGAGAGAAGAAGAAAAAGGTTAATTTTGAGGGGAAAAAACAAATTTTTTTTATATAACTGCACGAACATTCATAGTTGTGGCTTTAATATAGGTTAAATATGTTGTATTGTATCTCTGATTTTTGTCTTTTTAAAAGTATTAAATTTTTATGGTTTGCCCTGGTCTTTTTTTTTTTTTTTTTTTGACAAATTGATTATTTAAACGGTTGCAAATTTTTTTGAAAAGGTCAAGAAATTTTCTTCTGAGGTCAAGAAAAGTCAAGAAATTGTATTTGATAAAGTTGGTAGACACCCTGGAATAACATTAAATTGATATTTGTTGTTATGTGTTCCACAAACATTATTTTAAGTGTTGGTTTCAAAATACTGGATGTCTTAAAGAAAATTATTTATCTTCTAGAAAGTGTACACTCTAAGTGTTATAATTATCTTTCTAAAATCATGAAATAAACTAGATTTTTATTAAAAAAAAAAAAAATCTTTTTCAAGTACTCCTTTCAAACAAAATCCTCCTTTTTCCTGTTGAATGATTTCTCAATTTTACTTTTAGTGTGGTATATGTACTTTGGACATATCAGCTGAAGATAGTATTCAAGTACCTTGCTCACATCAATTTTGTAAAGAATGTTGGAAAGTGTAAGCAATGTTATATCTTCTAAAACATAATTATAGATTGTAAAAAAACAAAAAAAAACAAAAACACACACACCACCCTCCAAGTAAAAAGATCATGCAGAAAAAGCTCTGAAATCTAATGGTTTGCGTCAAGCGGCCACGTTTAATTTTTTAGGGATAATTTATACAAAATGAATGAAATTGGAATTATTGGGAAGAACTCCTATGGGTAATCAGTACTTGGCAAGCTAGAGTTTTGATAGAAATAATGACATTTCTGTGTAACATGTGTTAAATATATGAACTGAGATTAGATTATTTCGAAAAAACTATAGCTTCCCAGCTACTACTTATTGCCTAAAGAAGTTCTTTCCAACAATTCCAATTTAGTTCATTGTATGTAAAGTATCCCAAAGACATGAAACATTGCGGCTTGGTTGCAACCATTAGATTTCATAACTTTTCATCCTGGCCATTTTACTTGATGTTTTTTCTGAAATTAAGTAAATAAAATTTATAATGCTAAATGAATTTCAGACAATGTTGTAGAAATAGCAGTGGAACAATATTTTTTTTTATTGTTAGTTATATTACAAATTTAAAAAAGTATTTATCAATTTTACTAAAATGTGTTACCTATATGTATGTTTTAATATTATATTTTTAAAGCATGCAAATGTATAATTCGAAATTCAATCAGGTATCTGACAGCTAAAATCTATGATGGGGAAGCACATCATATTTTATGTCCTGCCTTTGACTGTTCATTTGTGGTTCCAGTAGATGCAATTGAAATGTTAGTTTCAGCAGAAACAGTCAAAAGATACCTCCAGTTTGACATCAAGGTAAGCACCTTTACAAATACTATCTACTAGAAACTACCACCTGATTGCTTGATGCGTAAAATATAAATAAATTATAAACGTAGGAATATTTGATCTGTTGAACGCCAAATTCGTAAATAAAATAATTTTTCTAGGTAATTAATGCTTGGGAATGTAGCTATGTCACTACATTTGACAGAGTGGTTTAAGTGGTATATCTTTATTTGTTAATGAAATTTAATATATCAGTCTACAAGCTTGGAATTAAAGATACTTCAATCAAATTTCGATTTTTCTCTTAATAGCATGATTACTATTGATTGATTTTTGTATAATGTAAAGGTATATTTTATTTTTTATATGATTGATAGCATTATGTTCATCAGATTCTTTAGAAGCCAAATGTTTTCGGTAACAGTTATAATGAACTGGAACCACTTTCTAAATCAAAGAAATACTGTTAATTCATAGCAATGTTTCTTATGTACTTGCTCATAATTTTTAATAGTTAACGTCTGCGAGTAATGGTAAATGTTTTAGACAAATATTTGCTTTATGTCTTTCATGAATAATTTGTATTATTAAATAAAGCTTTGTGTCAAACAAATGAATTGTCCTATTACAAAATCAGCTTTGTACACAAATACTAAATTAATGGTTAAAGTCATTGGGCATTACTCTAAATGAATGCACAGGACTTTTTCACTATTCTTTTTTCTCGTAATTTAACTAGAATTGCAAAATTATGAGTAATCTAGTTGTTATGCTTTTTTTTTAATATAAATTTAGTTTGTGGCAAAGTTACATGAAAAAATAATTAATTTAACTAGGTCAAATGCACATTTATAAGCCGCCGATACATGGGACCCGTGTGTTAGTGTTATAAGGTGTTCTGTATATTTGAATGTGGTGTTATATATGTTTGAATGTGGTGTTATGTGTATTTGATCTAGTTAAAATAATTATTTTTCTATGTAACTTTGCAACAAACTAATATCATAATAAAACAAAAACATAACTACTAAATTCATCATAATTTTAAAATTATAGTCTGTTTATGAATTAAAAAAAAAGAGCCAAAATGTCCTGTGCTTACAGCAGAGAATTACCCCACTATTTTGTTCTGAATTTTCTCTACAAACGTTAACACAAACTTATTTCAATGAAATAAAAAATTGCTTTAATTTACGAAGCTTCAAATGTCACAAGTTTTAAAGAAAACTCAAACCTTA